>CM029012.1:152677165-153277165 GCA_016801055.1 Panax notoginseng | reverse complement strand
CTCCGGAGTTAAATTTAAATGTTGAGCGCAAGTAGGAAAAATAAAAGAATGGGTAGAACCGGTATCAAATAAGGTATATACTTTGGTAGAGTTTATGATAAACTTACCCGTGATGACTTCGTTCGGGTCTTTACTTTTTGGGAGGTCACAACAAACGCTCTCCTTTGAACTACTGGTTTTGACTTGTCTTGGATGACATTTGGTATCACCATTCCTAATGGACTTGGCTTCCCTGTACGACAAAATCTAACTAGGTTGTAAGACCCCGAATTTTATGAAATAAAAGTATTCAATTTTTCTTATAATTACAATTTAGTAAATGGTTAAATTGATAAAAAAATTAAAGTTATGGGTGAAATATGAAAATTGTTCAAAATAAACAAGTGGTTATAAAATAATTATTGTTGTCGGGGAATATTCGTTTGGTCGTGGAATATTCTTTCTGTCGGGGAATATTCGTACGACGGCGCAGCTATTTGTGGGCCCCATAACGAATAATTGTCGGGTGAAGGAAAATGATAAATTTGAGTTTTTACAAATAACGGCGTAGTTGTTACCGTTAACACTGTTGAAATACCCGGTTGTTAAAATACAGTAATACGCGTTATTGCACAGTAGCACACGGTATTGCATAGTATTTTTGAAATTATTGATTCTTGCGTAAGAAGGCACTACTCAATAATTGTTACAGTAATTACTGTTCAATATTTTATTTTATTGATTCAATAATTGCTACGTTGAAATTTTGTATTATTGTTGTTCAATAATTGTTGCTGCACAGTATTTTCTATTATCAGATCAATAATTCATATTATTTGATTAATATTATTAGATAGCATTATTGGCAATGTCTAGAAAGTTCTGTCTAAGGAGAGGTTTGGTCATCTAATTGCGCGCTAGTAAGGAGAAATCCTTATTGGAAAGCCCCCTCTTTCCTGGAAACGGCCTGGTTGTCATAAATGTGATTCTGTAATATTATTTGTGAATAATTAATTATTGATTCATATGATAAGGAAATATTTATATTATGTGGATATAAATGAGGGATATATTTTTGTGGTTAAAAATGAAGGAGTTAATGTTGAGGTTTTTATCAGTATTTTTGTCGGAATGGAGGTATTAAAAATCAGGGTTTTTGAGATATTTTGCGGGGGTTATAATTTTTAATCCGACCGTTGGATCGTGGTAATTTTTGGATATGTTATACATATATAAGTTGAGTATATGTCCATAAATTTTGAACCGTTAAAAATGAACGTATGATTTGTTATGAATTTTAAGAGGTGGCTGATTCGGAAATCAGGTTATAAATCATTTTTGGTGGAAAATTCTAGAATTGGTGGGCCCCACTTGTGGTTGGTGAAGAAATGTGCTGAATTATATTTCAAATGTGGTGGGTGGGAATAGTAGCAGGTAAAGCCATCAGGTTGCAGGTCAAACCTACCAAAATTTTCCTATAAATAGAGGGCTAAGTTAGAATTGAAAATCACACAAAAAATATAAGCTTTCTCTCTTTCTCTCCCTATATTATGAAGCATATTTTGTGAGTATTTAGATACTTTGAGAGTTTCTATTCATCAGTGCAAGTTTCTTTCATCCTTATACCGATCAGAAGTACTGCTCTTTTGAGGTAAGGGATAGTAAGGGATATTAAGGGATTTTAAGGGTTGTTATGATTTTCAGTTTCGTAATTTTTCTGATTTTCAAAAATTCTGGAAAAATTTGAAATGATATTTTGATGAGTTTTATTGATTGTGTCCAAAAATGGTGATTTTTGGATGTATAGATTGAGAGTTATGAATTTTATGAGAAAAAACTATTTTAAAAGTAACTGCTTATAATTTCTTGTGGTTAACTCCAAAATTTTATGAGAAATAATTTCTTGTGGTCCGAGAGTTGCCAGTGTTTCCACCTGCATTTTGGACAGCAGTCTCTCTCGCCTGATGTTACATGAATTGTAGAAAGCCCCTAAACATTCTGTCGTTCATCATTTGGTCGGTGTTGTTGTTTGCATGAGGATTGTTACCTTCCTGATGCACGTTTTCCTGGTTTTTGATTGTTGGTGATTCAACGGTCTCATGTGCTCCATTGCTATTCTCAACATTCTCGGATGTCATTTTCAAATACTGCCACAAAACAAGGGTTAATTGACATGCAACATATTATCCCTATATTCTGACCGACCAATTAAATAACAAATAAATTAGGTAGGTCATACTAGCGAAGGATTTCACCGTCTCTCCCCCCTAGTTCTAGTCTCACATCTTAGCCAGGGATCATATCCCTAAGCTTTGATACCAACTGTGATACCCAAAATAGGTATACATTGTAAGATCCCAAATTATTAATAAATGAAATTTAATTTTCTCTATTTATTATTTTGAAATAGTAAGGGTTGAATTGATTAATAGGGTTAGTTATGGGTAAAATGCGCAAATATTTTAAATAAGCAAGTGGTTATAAAATATTCATTTTTATCGGAGAATATTCGTTTGGTCGTGGAATATTCTTACTGTCGGGGAATATTCATACGACGGCGCAGCCTTGTGTGGGCCCCATAACAGAAAGCGATTGGATAAAAAAACGACAAGTATAAGTTGTTTATAAATAACGGCGTAATTGTTACCGTTTATACTGTTGGAATACCCGGTGGTTAAAACACAGTAATACGCGTTGTTGCATAGTAGCACACGGTATTGCACCAATTATTGATTCTTACGTAAGAAGGCACTACTCAATAATTGTTACCGTAATTACTGTTCAATATTTTATTTTATTGATTTAATAATTGCTACGTTGATATTTTATATTATTGTTGTTTCAATAATTGTCACTACACAGTATTTTTCATTATCAGATCAATAATTCATATTATTTGAATAATATTATTAGATAGCATTATTGGCAATGTCTAGAAAGTTCTGTCTAAGGAGAGGTTTGGTCACCTAATTGCGCGCCAGTAAGGAGAAATCCTTATTGGAAAGCCCCCTCTTTCCTGAGAACGGCCTGGTTGTCAGTATTGTGATTCTGTAATATTATTTGTGAATAATTAATTATTGATTTATATGATAAGAAAAATATTAATTTTATGTGGATATAGATAGAAAAAATTTTTAAGGTGACAATTGTTGAAAATTGATATTTTATCTTTTCTGATAAAATAATTCATTTAAATATATTATTATATTTTAATAATATAATAATGGTGATATTTTTACAATGAATGTGGGATATATGAGTAAATGAGGAAGAGAAGTATTTTTGTTGCAATAAATACTAAAAACATGTTAAACATGTTGGTGGACCCAATTGTTGACTGAAATGTGATTATAGCTTGTAAAATCGCCCGTATGTGAATTTCGGTCAATTTTTATTTGAAATTTGGAAAAAATTTCTTCTGCAAAGTTGTAGATAATTAAATTTCTTATGAAATGGACATAAGATTTGAAATTTTTTGATAAAAGGGCTATTTATTATGAGTTATTGAAGTTTCAGAATATTGGGTCTGAATTAATTTTGTTATAAAAAGTGTTTAAAATATGTTTTTCATTTTGATGGGCCCCTCTAGCATGTGTGAATTGCTGAAATTCAGATTTCAAGGAGTGCGTATAATATTTTTATAAATATTAATATTTTATTAAATTTTCTGCTTTGGTGTTCTAAGCATTTTCCTATAGATAGGGTGCTTAGGTTAGAATTGAAAATCACACCAGAAATTAAAGTTTTCTCTCTCTATATTATCGAGTGTATTCTTGTGAGTATTTTAATACTTTGAGTGTTGCTATAAGGTGCAAGTTCCTTCAGCGCTATATCCAGTATTCCAGTCAGAAGTACTGTCTTTTTGGAGGTAAGTGATGTTATTTTCTTCGTAAATGATATTATTTCTTCAATATCATTATGCCGACATATTGGTTGGAATTTTTATCAAATTTGAAACTTTTCGTGTCGGGATTACTATTCATGAGTTACTATTAACGAGTTACTATTCACGAGTTACTATTCACGAGTTACTATTCACGAGTATTATTCACGAAGCATGATAATTTTTTTGTGAAATTTCTATCTTTTAGTGTCGGAGTTACTATTCACGTATATGGCACTATTCACGAGTACGACACTATTCACAGAAAAATTAAATTTTCTTTTCTGTGTCCAAGATTGTCTGTTATAGTTCCTATCTTTGATTGGATCTATGTTTTGATCATTCTTGAATTTTACTCCACTCTAGTTATTTATGAAGTATTTTTTTTACTTGGGTTATTTAAAGTACGAATCCTTAATACTTGTTCTTTTGTTTCACTGGATTCATTTTCTTTAAAATATTTTTCATAATCCTCAGTCCTAAATGATGATCTAACTGAATATCTTTGGCCTGTAGTGCAAAGATGAATGATTTTCTGATGAGTATCTTTGGCCCGTAGTGCAAAGATGAACATGTGTTTAGATGAACATGACCAACTGAAGAATATCTTTGGCCTGTAGTGCAAAGATGAATATTTGATTCCAGATATATATTGATTGATGGTACATGGATAAAAGATAGACGATGAACTTTTAAATTCATATATAGAAGATAGTAGATTTAATTCTCTACTTAACTCTTCTAATGAATTATTATTTCCGCTGCGAATATTGATTTAAAACTGATTGTCTATTGTATTCTATTAGATTTTTCCTTGTTGAGGACTAACGATAATCTGTTCTATATTATCTTAGTCATAATATTCTTTACTGGGCTAGTTGAGCTCACCCTTTTCCTTGTTGTTCCATTTTTCTTCTCAGGAGGCGAGAATATAGCGAGTACTAATCGGAGTATGGAATGATGGTTCTAGAAGTGGTTCTAGTAGTCCTCACTATTCTATAAAAAATAGTGTATTAATAATTGCAATAGAGGACTTATTTGAGTATGAATACTGTCTAGATGACAATATTTGTATTTAAACTCACAGTTTAAGTGTTGTCGTATTTTGCACGACAATTGTATCAATAAAGTTGTAGTTATTTCTGTACCATGTATTTGGCGACTCAGAATGGGTGTTGTATACCTATTTTGGGGCGTCACATACATCACCCATTCTGAGTCGCCAAATATATGGTACTGAATACAAATATAAACTTAAATATACAACATGAGCTGTGAGTTTTAATACAAATATTATCTTCTAGATAGTATTCAAACTCAAAATAAGTCCTCAATACATTTATTATCACACTATTTCACAGAATAGTGAGGACTACTAATGCGAACATCTGGATCGTCACTCTGTTCTCCGACCAATCCCAGCTATATTCTCATTTCCTAAAGAGATCAATGAAAGAAAAGGGTGAACTCAACTATCCCAATAAGAAATATTATGACTAAGATAATGCAGAATAAATTATCGTTAGCCTTCAACAGTGTTAAACTGATAAAATACAATAGACATCAAGTTTAACTGCAGCGGAACAAGCAATCCATTAGAAGAGTCATGTAGAACATGAAATCTACTATCTTCTATGATTTTAAAAATTTTATCAACAGTTTTATCGCTGAGACTCAGCTTAATAAATAATCAACATCATCGAATCATCCCTGCACTACGGCCAAGGATATTCGTTAGTATCACGACCACAAATTATCCATGCACTACGGGCTAAGGATATTCATGTTTTCAGCAATTGTCATGATCATGCCAACAACTGTCTATCAATGCACTACGGGCCAATGAAGACTTTTACCACATCATTTGTAACATTACGGTCATGATTATACCGAATAATCCCTAGTCATAATCATACCAAGCCCATCTATGCACTACGACCAAAGATGACTTTTAACATAATATAAGCATGATGATGATGACAATGATATAAGAATTCAATTAAAAGAAAGCAAATGATAAATTTTTAAATATTTATAATTTAATTTATCCAGAATTCAATAATGTCTAAATTGTCAACATGATACTGCTTTGTGGAGTAAAATTCAAGAATAATATTGTACCAAAAATGATTTGGACCGAAAATGAATCAATTTCTATCATGAATAGTATCCCGGGTGAATAGTACTCGAGTGAATAGTATCCGTTGAATAGTACTTCGTGAATAGTAACTCGTGAATAGTACTCCAACATGAAAAAGTTAAAACTTATCAAGAATGCTCAGAATAATATTTTCATGAAAAGATACTGGATGAAACACAAATTTTAAGGATATTCTACTAATTTCATGGAGTATAGAAGCCAAAACTTTAACCAAATGAGTATAGAGTTCGAAATCTGAAACGAAATAATATTACTTACATGCTACAGAGTATGGAAGAAAATATTATTTCAAGCGAATATTGAACAAAAATAACATCCCTTACCTTGAAAAGAAGAGTATTCCAACTGGTATAGCGGGGATATTCTTGAAGAAAACTTTCACTATTTTCTAGCTCAAAGCTTTCTAAAACTCGAAAGAAATACGCTCAATATTATAGAAAAAAAATTCTCTGATTCTAGTGTGATTTTCAATTCTAACTAAGTATCCTATTTATAGGGGAATGAAAGGATACTATTTAGAAAAAAATTATCACGGACCAACAATAGGTTTTCGGAAGAAAGCGTCACGGGGGAAAAATTTCTGACGTTTCCTTTTTTTTCAACTTTAATAATATAATACTTAATAAAATATAGTATATTCTATTTTTCATAAAAAAATTAAACTTATTATATATATATATATATATATATATATATATATACATAATTTCAACAAAAAAAACCCACCCGTGAACAACTTCAGCTTCCTCCCTCCCAAAAGTCTTCCACCAGTGGGCCACACCATGTCTTCATCACATGTGGGCCCCACTTTTTATTTTATATATATATATATATATATATATATACTGAATAACTTTCTACCGATTATTTTTAAAAAAATAGGTAAATGAGGGGTCCATAAAATAACAAAATTTACATCAAATACTTCATAAAAATATTTTCAATATTTTTAACAATATTTATTTATTATTATTATTATTTACAATATTTAACAGCCAGATCGTTCCCAGGAAAGAGGGGGCTTTCCAATAAGGATTTCTCCTTATTGGCGCGCAATTAGGTAATCAAACCTCTTCTCGACAGAACTTTCTAGACATCGTCAATATTGCAAATATTAATATAAATAACTGTATCGTCTCAATTATTGATTTAATAATATATAAAATATCGACAATAATTGAATCAAATAACGTGAGATATTATGCAGCAATTACTGTAGCAACAATTGAACAAAACCGAGTGACTTCTCACGTAAGCATCAATAATCAATACCGTGTGTTACTATGCAACCACGCGTATTACTGTACTTTTAACACCGGATATTTCAACAGTTAACGGTAAAACTTTCGCCGTTATTTTTATAAAAAGATATTTTTGTCGTTTTTTTATTTCAATAATAATTCTGTTGTGGGGTCCACCAATGATTGTGTCGTTGTAAGAATTTTTTCTGCTAAAACGAATATTTTCCAACCAATCGAATCTAATATAACAACTTGCGTACTTTGCAAAATTTATAAATATTACCCACAACTATAACATTATATCAAATTCACTCTTTAATATTTAAAAATGATATTTATAGAAAATTCATCTTTATTCATAAAAGTTGGGGTCTTATAACTATGGTAAGTATTGCTTCTATAATCATTAAAATTAGTGGAATATCCTTGAGTTTTGCGCTTCATCCAGTATCGTTTCGTTGGAATATTGATCTAAACTTTCTTATTAAATATCAATATTTTCACCGGAGTACTATTCACGTGTTACTATTCACCCGATTACTATTCACTAAAATATTATTCACTCGGGTATTCGGGGTACTTTTCATGTCGGGGTACTATTCACGAGTTACTATTTATGGGTTATTATTCACCCGGTTACTATTCACTAAAATATTATTCACTCGGGTATTCGGGGCACTGTTCATACCGGGATACTATTCACGAGTTACTATTCACATGGTACTATTCTCGAAATATTATTCACAGGGTACTATTCACCAAAAAAAGTTATTTCTTTACTGTCCAAATTATTTTTGATACATGGATATTATTATTGAATTTACTCCACAAAGCAGTATCATGTTGATAATTTGGATATATTTAAACTCTTGATAAATTTAAAGTATTTAATATTTATCCTTGATTTCGTTTGATTAATGCTTATATCATTGTACATACGCGGATTACGTACCGTATGACAGGTGAAAATCTATTTGCAGTTCCGTATGTTATTTATTTTCATATTCTTAAATATAAACTTACTATGGTAAGTATTGCTTCTATAATCCTTGAAATTAGTGGAATATCCTTGAGTTTTGCGCTTCATCCAGTATCGTTTCGTTGGAATATTGATCTGAACTTTCTTATTAAATATCAATATTTTCACCAGGGTACTATTCACGGGTTACTATTCACTAAAATATTATTCACTTGGGTATTCGGGGCACTTTTCATGTCGGTGTACTATTCACGAGTTACTATTCATAGGTTACTATTCACCAAGTTACTATTCACTAAAATATTATTCACTCGGGTATTCGGGGCACTTTTCATGCCGGGGTACTATTCATGAGTTACTATTCAACGGGTACTATTTCTGAAGTACTATTTACAGGGTACTATTCACCGAAAAAAGTTATTTCTTTACTGTCCAAATTATTTTTGATACATGGATATTATTATTGAATTTTACTCCACAAAGCAGTATCATGTTGACAATTTAGATATATTTAAACTCTTGATAAATTTAAAGTATTTAATATTTATCCTTGATTTCGTTTGATTAATGCTTATATCATTGTCGTCGTCATCATCCTCATGCTTATATTGTGATGAAAGTCATCTTTGGCTTACATGCATAGATGGACTGTTGATTGGTATGATTATGACCAAGGATCATTCGGTATAATCATGACCCGTAATGTTACAAATGATGTGGTAAAAGTCCTCATTGGCCCGTAGTGCATTGATGGACAGTTATTGGTATGATTATGACCAGGGATTATTCGGTATAATCATGACCATTGGTGAAAACATGAATATCCTTGGCCCGTAGTGCATGGATAATTCATGGTCATGATCGATACTAATGAATATCCTTAGCCGTAGTGCAAGGATGATTCGATGATGTGGATTATTTATTAAGCTGAGTCTCAGAGATAAAATATTGATAATAAACTTTTAATTCGTAGAAGATAGTAGATATCATGCTCTACTTGACTCTTCTAAAAATACAGTTGCATGTCTTTAACCTGTAGTGTAAAGATGAACTGTTAATGAATATATCTTTGGCCCGCAGTGCAAAGATGAATTTATTAGTATGATTATGAACAGGAACTGTGATGTGGTATAACCATGATCTTTGATGTTTCAGGTAAAGACAGGTGATAAAAATTATCTTTGTCCTGGGTGCGAAGAGGAATTTAGAATCACAATTATGATTATTAGTTATTCACATAATTGTGTATAGGAATGGTTGATTAATGTTACAGGGATAAAACATGGTTGGTGAAATTTTAACATGGAGAAGATAATAGACTTTATGGTCTATTTGACTCTTCTAATGGATAGCTCGTTCCGCTGTTACTATGGTTGAAAAGTTTTATCATCTACCATATGTTCTAAATCTCTGATTTATTACTGACGAAGGCTATTGATAATTTAATTATCTTTAGTCATGATATTCTTTACTAGGCTAATTGTGCTCACCCTTTTGCTTCACAATTCCTTTCAGGTAATAAGTGTAAGACCCCAGATTTTATTAAATAAAAGTATTCAATTTTTCCTATTTAGTAAATGGTTAAATTGATAAAAAAATTAAAGTTATGGGTGAAATGTGCAAATTTTACAAAATAAACAAGTGGTTATAAAATATTCATTGTTGTCGGGGAATATTCGTTTGCTCGTGGAATATTCTTTTTGTCGGGGAATATTCGTACGACGGCGCAGCCATTTGTAGACCCCATAACAGAATAACTGTCGGATGAAGATAACGACAAAAATTGAGTTTTTATAATTAACGGCGTAGTTGTTACCGTTAGCACTGTTGGAATACCCGATGGTTTAAAATACAGTAATACGCGTTATTGCACAATAGCACACGGTATTGCACAGTATTTTTGAAATTATTGATTCTTATGTAAGAAGGCACTACTGAATAATTGTCACGGTAATTACTGTTCAATATTTTATTTTATTGATTCAATAATTGCTGCGTTGATATTTTATGTAACGCCCCCAAAATAGGTCCATTCCATCCAACCTATTCTGAGTCGCCAAATACATGGTACAGAAAATAACTACAACTTTATTACAACAATTATCGTGCAAAATACAACAACACATATGCTGTGAGTTTGGATACAAATATATACCAAATGTGACTCATGTTCCAACCGTGGACATCACCTCACAATGACACCTTACATAAAGGTATAGTCAAAAACTGTTTTAGAAATTAGAATCTTTGGGAAGTGCTCAAGAAAACCTTTGTACATGGGAGGCCATGCTTCTGGGTTGTGATAGATATCATATGGCCACAGAATTATTCTTGGTTGACCCAATAGACCCCAAAGAAAAATGAGAAGATTACTATCATATTCTTCCCAATGGCGAGTCTTCTCTTGACATATCATTATCTCCACTGTCTCTAATTGAGAATTATACTTTACCCAAACTCCAAGATCATATAGGTAGTGCTTGTAGATATACTCAACAAGTGGATGAGCACAACCTTGTCTTATGATGACACGAGGTTGTATGTCATTATACATCCTGTAAGATAGTGGCAAAACACCCTTCCAAGTTAAATTCACCTCACCCTAGATGATTCACCAATATAACTACTAAATGATGACACCGTTCTATTCTCCTGTTACCCCCGCTCTACCCAGCTACACTCTTATTACCTGAAAGGAATTGTGAAACAGAAGGGTGAGCACAACTAGCTCAGTAAAGAATATCATGACTAAAGATAAATTATCAATAGTCTTCAACAGTAATAAATCAGAGATTTAGAACATATGGTAGATGATAAAAATTTTCAACCATAGTTGCAGCGGAACGAGCAATCCATTAGAAGAGTCACATAGACCATAAAGTTTATTATCTTCTCCATGTTAAAAGTCCACCAACAATGTTTTATCCCTGTAACATCAATCAACAGTTCCTTTCCACAATCATATAAATAACTCATAATCATAATTGTAGTTCTAAATTTCTCTTCGCATTCAGGACGAAGATAATTTTCATCACATGTCTTTACCTGAAACATCAAAGATCATGATTATACCAAATCACAGTTCCTGTTCATAATCACACTAATAAATTCATCTTTGCACTACAGGCCAAAGATATTCATCAACAGTTCATCTTTGCTTTACAGGCCAAAAGATATTCAACAACAGGTCATCTTTGCACTACAGGCCAAAGACATTCATATATCAAAGAAATACATAATCATTTCAGAATTTATATAAACAATAATTATAACCATGTTGATAAATTCACATTTTCACTTAAGCTAAAGATATTCAATATAAATTCAATGGTCATGATCATACCAGTCACAATTCAACTTTTCACTACTGGCCAAAGAGAACCCTAGTCATGATCATACCAATAATCTACCCATCTTTACACTCTAGTGAAAGAGAATTTCAACATCAGGGTTATAAAATGTTATATATGATAATAAAAATAATATAATCAATATATAGTTTTAATCTCCAGAGTAATATTCATAAATCAACTATAATTTGGTTAGAAAAAGAAACCAATTTTGTCATGAATAGTAACTCGTGAATAGTAACCCGTGAATAGTAACTCGTGAATAGTAACTCATGAATAGTAACTCATGAATAGTAACTCGTGAATAGTAACTCATGAATAGTAACTCGTGAATAGTAGCTCGTGAATAGTAACTCATAAATAGTAACTCGTGAATAGTAACTCGTGAATAGTAACTCATGAATAGTAACCCCGACATGAAAAGATAAGAATTTTACAAGAAAAATCTAACCAATATTCCGGTATAATGATATTGAAAGAAATAATATCATTGATAAAAAAAATAACATCCCTTACTATCCCTTACTATCCCTTACCTCAAAAGAGCAGTACTCCTGACTGGAATAACGCTGAACGAACTTGCACCGTATAGCAACACTCAAGATATCAAAATACTCACAAGAATACACTCGATATATAGAGAGAAAGAGAGAGAAACTTGTGTTTCTGGTGTGATTTTTAATTTTAACCTAAGCACCCTATTTATAGGAAAATGCTTAGAACACCAAAGCAGAAAATTTAATATAATAATATATATATATATATATATATATATATATATATATATATATATAAATTTTCAAGCCCACCTTAGAAAATCTGAAATCAGCCACCTTGCACATGTTTATGATGTCCAAAAAAATACAAAAAACGTTTTTCTCAAAATAATTAACTAAAACTCCCAAAAATCAATTATTTCGGAACTTCAGAACTTCAATAATTCATAATAAATAACCCTTTTATCAAAAAATTCGAATCGCGCGACTTTTTATAGGAAATTCAATTCTCTACAACTTTGCAGAAGAAAATTTTTCCAAATTCCAAACAGAAATTGACCGAAATCCATATACGGACGATTTTACAGTAAATAATAAATTTTCGGTCAAGAATTGTGTCCACCAACACACAAAACATGTGTTAATCATTTAATATCACAAAAATACTCTTCTTCCTCATATACTCATTTATCCCACATTCATTGTAAAAATATCACCATCAATATATTATTAAAATAATATATTTAAATGAATTATTTTATCAGAAAAAGATAAAATATTAATTTTTAACAATTGTCACATTACAAATTTTTTCCATCTATATCCACATAAAATCAATATTTTCCTCACCACTAATTAATTATACACAAATAATATTACAGAATTACAGTACTGGCAACCAGGCCGTTCCTAGGAAAGAGGGGGCTTTCCAATAAGGATCTCTCCTTACTGGTGCGCAATTAGATGACCAAACCTCTCCTTAGACAGAACTTTCTAGACATTGCCAATAGGTAGTGCCCATAGATATACTCAGCAAGTGGATGAGCACAACCCTGTCTTATGATGACACGAGGTTGTATGTCATTAGACATCTTGTATGATAGTGACAAAACACCCTTCCAACGTTGGGTTCGCCTCACCCTATTTTCTTCACCAAATATAACTACTAAATGATGACCACCGTTCTATTCCCTTGTTACCCCCGCTCGACCCAGCTACACTCTTATTACCTGAAAGGAATTGTGAAGCAAAAGGGTGAGCACAACTAGCTCAGTAAAGAATATCATGACTAAAGATAATTCAATTATCAATAGCCTTCATCAACAATAAATCAGAGATTTAGAACATATGGTAAATGATAAAAATTTCAACCATAGTTGCAGCGGAACGAGCAATCCATTAGAAGAGTAAAATAGACTATAAAGTCTATTATCTTCTCCATGTTAAAAATCCACCAATAATATTTTATCCATGTAACATCAATCAACCATTCTGGTCCAATATCATATGAATAACTCATAATCATAACTGTAGTTCTAAATTCCTCTTCTCATCCAGGACGAAGATAATTTTCATCACCTATCTTTACCTGAAACATCAAAGATCATGGTTACACCAAATCACATTTCCTGTTCATAATCATACTAATAACTCCATCTTTGCACTACGGCCAAAGATATTCATTTGTATCACCAGTTGGTCATGTTTATTTCAACATCTGTTCATCTTTGCACTACTGGCCAAAGATATTCAACAACATGTCATCTTTGCACTACGGGCCAAAGATATTCATCAACAATTCATCTTTGCACTACAGGCCAAAGATATTCATCAATATTTCATCTTTGCACTATAGGCCAAAGATATTAATATCTCAAAGAAATATATAATCATTTCAGAATTTATATAAACAATAATTATAACCATGTTGATCAATTCACCTTTGCACTTAAGCTAAAGATATTCACTTATAAATTTAATGGTCATGATCATACCAATCAACGATTCAACTTTGCACTACTGGCCAAAGATAACACATAGTTATGATCATACCAAAAATATACCCATCTTTACACTCAAGTCAAAGAGAAATATCATCATTAGGGTTATAAAAACGTTATATATAATAATAAAAATAATATGATCAACATCTAGTTTAAATCTCAAGAGTAATATTCGTAAATCAACTATAATTTGGTTAGAAAAAAAAACTAATTTTTATCGTGAATAGTAACTCGTGAATAGTAACTCATAAATAGTAAACCCGACACAAAAAGGTAGAAATTCCACAATAAAATCCATACCAGTATTTCGGTATAATGATATTGAAAGAATAATATTTCTTAAGCTTATAAACAATTTATTTAAATTGTTTACACTTTACTAAATAATGCATTTAATCATTCTAAAATACCAAACTCATAAGATTTTATCACCAATAATCAAAACCCTCATCAAAAATCTGCATATACCTCATATAGGATTCTCAAGTCATAAAATCCTATTTTTCAATTTTCTTACTTCACAAAACATATTTAATTCATTTACTCATAACTAGACCATTTTCATGAAAAATACCAAATCAGTTCCAAAAATATTTTTTTTCTGGAATTTAGCATAATATAGTCTCATAGTGAACATATATTTTTCTCAGAATTTTTAAAAGTCATTTACTATTTTTCATATGGCCAAAATAGCCGAATATTTAGATATTTATCAAAAATTGTACTTTTGTCTAAAAATTCTAAAATTCACAGAGTATACTCCTATCATATACATGTACTCCCAATAAAAATTTCACCAATTTTAGAGTTAACCACAAGGAATTATAAGCTGTTACTTTTAAAATAGTCTTTTCTCATAAAATTCATAACTTTTAATCTATACATCCAAAAATCACCATTTTTGGACACAATCAATAAAACTCATCAAAATATCATTTCAAATTTTTTTCATAATTTTTGAAGATCAGAAAAATTACGAAACTGAAAATCATAACAACCCTTAAAATCCATTACTATCCCTTACCTCAAAAGATCAGTACTTCTGACTGGATATCAGATATGATGCTGAAGGAAACTTGCACTAATGAATAGCAACTCACCAAGTATCTAAAAACTCACAAAATATGCTTCATAATATAGAGAGAGAAAGAGAGAAAGCTTATGTTTCTGGTGTGATTTTCAATTCTAACTTAGCCCTCTATTTATAGGAAAATTTTGGTAGGTTTGACCTGCAACCTGATGGTTTTACCTGCTACTATTCCCACCCACCACATTTGAAATATAATTCAGCACATTTCTTCACCAACCACAAGTGGGGCCCACCAATTCTAAAATTTTCCACCAAAATGATAAACTCCGAAAATTCAACAATTTCTGAACCAGTCATCTCGTAAAATTCATAATAAATCATACGTTCATTTTTAACGGTTCAAAATTTGTGGGCATATACTCAACTTATATATGTATAACATATCCAAAAATTACCACGATCCAACGGTCGGATTAAAAATTATAACCCCCGCAAAATATCTCAAAAACCCTGATTTTTAATACCTCTATTCCGACAAAAATACGGATAAAAATCTCAACATTAACTCCTTCATTTTTTAACCACAAAAATATATCCCTCATTTATATCCACATAAAATAAATATTTTCTTATCATATGAATCAATAATTAATTATTCACAAATAATATTACAGAATCACATTTATGACAACCAGGCCGTTCCCAGGAAAGAGGGGGCTTTCCAATAAGGACTTCTCCTTACTGGCGCGCAATTAGATGACCAAACCTGTCCTTAGACAGAATTTTCTAGACATTGCCAATAATGCTATCTAATAATACTATTCAAATAATATGAATTATTGATCTGATAATGGGAAATACTGTGCAGCAACAATTATTGAAACAACAATAATATAAAATATCAACGCAGCAATTATTGAATCAATAAAATAAATTATTGAACAGTAACTACTGTAACAATTATTGAGTAGTGCCTTCTTACGTAAGAATCAATAATTTCAAAATACTGTGCAATACCGTGTGCTACTATGCAATAACGCGTATTACTGTATTTTTAACCACCGGGTATTTCGACAGTGTTAACGGTAACAACTACGCCGTTAATTATAAAAACTTAAATTTGTCGTTTTCTTCACCCGACAGTTATTCTGTTATGGGGCCCACAAATGGCTGCTCCGTCGTACGAATATTCCCCGACAGAAAGAATATTCCACGACCAAACGAATATTCCCCGACAATAATGATTATTTTATAACCACTTGCTTATTTTGAAAAAAAATCATATTTCACTCATAACTTTAAATTTTTATCAATTTAACCATTTACTGAATAGTAATTATAAAAAAAATTAAATACTTTTATTTCATAAAATTCGGGGTCTTACAACGCGTATTACTGTGTTTTAACCACCGGGTATTCCAACAGTATTAACGGTAATAACTATGCCGTTACTTATAAACAACTTATTTTTGTCGTTTTCTTCATCCAATCGCTTTTCGTTATGGGACCCACAAAAGACTGCGCCGTCGTACGAATATTCTCTGACAGTAAGAATATTCCATGACCAAGCGAATATTCCCCGACAACAATGAATATTTTATAACCACTTGTGTATTTCGAAAAAAATTCATATATCACCCTTAACTTTAACATTTATCAATTTAATCATTTACTGAATAGTAATTATAAGAAAAATTGAATACTTTTTTTTCATAAAATTCGGGGTCTTACATTTTATATTATTGTTGTTTCAATAATTGTCACTGCATAGTATTTTCTATTATCAGATCAATAATTCATATTATTTGAATAATATTATTAGATAACATTATTGGCAATGTCTAGAAAGTTCTATCTAAGGAGAGGTTTGGTCACCTAATTGCGCGCCAGTAAGGAGAAGTTCTTATTGGAAAGCCTCCTCTTTCCTGGGAACGGCCTGGTTGTCATAAATTTGATTCTGTAATATTATTTGTGAATAATTAATTATTGATTCATATGATAAGGAAATATTTATTTTATGTGGATATAAACGAGGAATATATTTTTGTGGTTAAAAATGAAGGAGTTAATGTTGAGATTTTTATCCGTATTTTTGTCGGAATGGAGGTATTAAAAATTAGGGTTTTTGAGATATTTTGCGGGAGTTATAATTTTTAATCCGACTGTTGGATCGTGGTAATTTTTGGATATGTTATACATATATAAGTTGAGTATATGCCCACAAATTTTGAACCGTTAAAAATAAACGTATGATTTATTATGAATTTTACGAGATGACTGGTTCAGAAATTGTTGAATTTTCGGAGTTTATCATTTTGATTGAAAATTCTAGATTTGGCGGGCCTCACTTGTGGTTGGTGAAGAAATGTGCTGAATTATATTTCAAATGTGGTGGGTGGAAATAGTAGCAGGTAAAGCCATCAGGTTGCAGGTCAAGCCTACTAAAATTTTCCTATAAATAGAGGGCTAAGTTAGAATTGAAAATCACACAAGAATTCATAAGTTTTCTCTCTTTCTCTCTCTATATTATGAAGCATATTTTGTGAGTATTTAGATACTTTGAGAGTTGCTATTCAGTGCAAGTTTCCTTCGGCTTTGCATACCGATCAGAAGTACTGCTTTTTTGAGGTAAGGGATAGTAAGGGATAGTAAGGAATTTTAAGGGTTGTTATGTTTTTCAGTTTCGTAATTTTTCTGAACTTCAAAAATTCTGGAAAAATTTAAAATGATATTTTGATGAGTTTTCTTGATTGTGTCCAAAAATGGTGATTTTTGGATATATAGATTAAGAGTTATGAATTTTATGAGAAAAGACTATTTTAAAAGTAACCGCTTATAATTCCTTGTGGTTAACTCCAAAATTGATGAAATTTTTATTGGGAGTACATGTATATGATAGAAGTATACTCTGTAAATTTCAAAATTTTTGGATAAAAGTACAATTTTTGATAAATGTCTAAATATTCGGCTGTTTTGGCCATATGAAAAATAGTAAATGACTTTTGAAAATTCTGAGAAAAATATATGTTCACTATGGGACTATATTATGCTAAATCTCAGAAAAGAAATATTTTTGGAACTGATTTGGTATTTTTCATGAAAATGGACTAGTTATGAGTAAATGAATTAAATATGTTTTGTGAAGTAAGAAAATTAGAAAATAGGATTTTATGGCTTGAGAATCCTATATGAGGTATATACAGATTTTTGATGCGGGTTTTTGATTATTGGTGATGAAATCTTATGAGTTTGGCATTTTAGGATGATTAAATGCATTATTTAGTAAAGTGTAAACAATTAAAATAAATTGTTTATACGCTTAAGAAATATTATTCTTTCAATATCATTATACCAAAATACTGGTATGGATTTTATTGTGAAATTTCTACCTTTTTGTGTCGGGTTTACTATTTATGAGTTACTATTCACGAGTTAGTATTCATAAGTTACTATTCACGAGTTACTATTCACGATAAAAATTGATTTCTTTTCTAACCAAATTATAGTTGATTTACGAATATTACTCTTGATATTAAATCTAGATGTTGATCATATTATTTGTATCATTATATATAATATTTTTATAACCCTGATGTTGAAATTCTCTTTGACTTGAGTGTAAAGATGGGTAGATCTTTGGTATGCTCATGACTATGAGTTATCTTTGGCCAGTAGTGCAAAGTTAAATCGTTGATTGATATGATCATGACCATTGAATTTATAAATGAATATCTTTAGCTTAAGTGCAAAGGTGAATTGATCAACATGGTTATAATTATTGTTTATATAAATTCTGAAATGATTATATATTTCTTTGAGATATTAATATCTTTGGCCTGTAGTGCAAAGATGAAATATTGATGAATATCTTTGGCCTGTAGCGCAAAGATGAATTGTTGATGAATATCTTTGGCCCGTAGTGCAAAGATGACATGTTGTTGAATATCTTTGGCCAGTAGTGCAAAGATGAACAGATGTTGAGATAAACATGACCAACTGGTGATACAAATGAATATCTTTGGCCGTAGTGCAAAGATGAAGTTATTAGTATGATTATGAACAGGAAATGTGATTTGGTGTAACCATGATCTTTGATGTTTCAGGTAAAGATAGGTGATGAAAATTATCTTCGTCCTAGATGAGAAGAGGAATTTAGAACTACAGTTATGATTATGAGTTATTCATATGATTGTGGACCAGAATTGTTGATTGATGTTACAGGGATAAAACATTGTCGATGGATTTTTAACATGGAGAAGATAATAGATTTTATGGTCTATTTGACTCTTCTAATAGATTGCTCGTTCCGCTGCAACTATGGTTGAAATTTTTATCATTTACCATATGTTCTAAATCTCTGATTTATTATTGATGAAGGCTATTGATAATTTAATTATCTTTAGTCATGATATTCTTTACTGAGCTAGTTGTGCTCACCATTTTGCTTCACAATTCCTTTCAGATAATAAGAGTGTAACTGGGTCGAGCGAGGGTAACGGGGAAATAGAACGGTGGTCTCTAACTGTGGATGTTCTCCCGAAGCAGTATAGAAAAGTTCATTTAGTAGTTTTATTTGGTGAATCCAATAGGGTAAGGTGTACCCAACGTTGGAAGGGTGGTTTGCCACTATTATACAAGATGTCTAACGACATACAACCTCGTGTCATCATAAGATAGGGATGTGTTCATCCACTTGCTGAGTATATATACGAGCACTACCTATATAATCTTGATGTTTGTTTGAAGTATAATTCTCAATTAGAGACAGTAGAGATAATGATATGTCAAGAGAAGACTCACCATTGGGAAGAATATGATAGTAATATTCTCGTTTTTCTTTGGGGTCTATTGAGTCAACCAAGAATAATTCTGTGGCCATATGATATCTATCATAACCTAGACGCATGGCCTCCCATGTACGAAGGTTTCCTTGAGCACTTCCCAAAGATTTTAATTTCTAAAACAGTTTTTGACTATACCTTTATGTAAGGTACCACTGTGAGGTGCTGTCCACGGTTGGGACATGTGTCACATTTGGTATATATTTGTATCCAAACTCACAGCATATGTGTTGTTGTATTTTATACGACAATTGTTGTAATAAAGTTGTAGTTGTTTTCTGTACCATGTATTTGGCGACTCAGAATGGGTTGGATGGAATGGACCTGTTTTGGGATTGTCACAATAAGAGTGTAGCTGGGTCGAGCGGGGGTAACAGGGGAAAATAACGATGGTCTATAGCTGTTGAGGTTCCCCTAAAGTAGTATGGAAATAATTTTGTTGAGAATTTTAGATAAGTGTGTCGTAATTTATATGTCATTTTAACCGTTGATTTTGGTGAACCGAATAGGGTGAGGTGAACCCAACTTTAGAAGGGTGTTTTGCCACTATCATACAAGATGCCTAATGACAGACGACTTCGTGTTATCATAAGACAGGGTTGTGCACATGCACTTACTAATTATATCTGTGAGCACTACCTATATAACTTTGGAGTTTGGTTGAAATATAATTCTCAATTGAAGACAATGGAGATAATTATATGTTAAGAGAAGACTCACCATTGAAAAAAACATGATAGTAATTTTCTCGTTTTTCTTTAGTGCCTATTGGGTCAACCAAGGATAATTCTTGAGTCATATGATATCTATCATAATTTAGATGCATGGCCTCCCATGTACGAAGGTTTCTTGAGCATTTTTCAAAGATTTTAATTTCTAAAACAGTTATTGACTATACTTTTATGTAAAGTACCATTGTAAGGTGTCGTGGTTAAGATACCATGAAAGTTACATATATTTGTATTAAAACTCACAGCTTATGTGTTGTCGCACTCTGCACGACAGTTCAATAGTTGTGTAAATGAAGTTTGTATTTGATTTCTGTAGTGTGATATCTGATAACTCAGAATAGGTCGTGTGGACCTATTTTGGGGGCGTCACAACCCATATCATATCAATTCCATGGAATCACTACTAGGCATGCATAACATGATTCTAAACAACGAAACAACACAAACAACCAAATTTAGACCCTTAAATTCTATTGTGACGCCCCCAAAATAGTTCCTCACAACCCATTCTGAATCGCCAAATACATGGTACAAAATTCAAATATAAACTTTATTTATACAACTATTAATTGTCATGTAAAATACGACAAAACATAAGTTGTGAGTTTCAATACAAACATTGCCTCGTAGACAATATCCAAACTCAAATAAAATCTTCATTATAATTATTGTCACACTATTTTACAAAATAGTGAGGTTTACTAAAATAACCATCTTAGGCCATTACTCCACTCCCCGACTAGTCACAGCTACATTCTCGCCTCCTTAGTAAAAAACTATATTTGACTTGGAATATCAGATATTATTCTGAGAAAATTTTGCACTAAAAGTTACACTCAAAGTATTCTTATACTCAAAAGAAATACTCACAATATTGTAGTAGGAAAGTTTGTGATTTTTGGTGTGTTTAGAAATGAGGGTTACCCCCCATTTTATAGTGCATCTCAGAGGAAAAATTAAACAAAGTTGCATAACTTTCTCTTTTTTCTTCTCCGCCTAACCTTCAATTTCTTCTCTGCCTAACTTCTCATTTTTCAATGGTTGAGGGCCCACTAAATTTGGAAGATGAAATGTATTGCAGGAGAAAGTTTCAAACAAGCCTCCGCTTTAGAAAAAAATGTGCAGAACTCAAAATGTGCACGGAAAGGTTTTGAAAAAAATTCAAAATCAAAATGTTAACATTCACTCCACTTTTATTCACATGCTGAAAATTATATATTATAATAATATTACCATTTAAATTATAAAAAAAATTATATTATTATATTATCACATTATACTATTATAATGTAATATTAGAATAATATATTTGAACGAATATTTTATCGAATAAGATAATTATAATTCCACACGAAAATATGTCAAACTTTCAACAAATATCTTGCGCTAAATTCCTCTATTTATATCAAAATTGACCAATATCCAACACATAATAATTATTCACAGTTAATAATATAAGCTCACAATATTAACAACCAGATCATTCACAAGAAAGAGGGGGCAAATCCTTATCGACGCGTAATTATATAACCTAACCCTTTTTTCTCGACAGAACTTTATAGACATTGTCAATAATGCTAACTAATAATATTATTCAAATAATATAAAATATTGCACAGATGCTACTGTAACAATTATTGAATCAATGATATGAGATACTATGCAAAAACTATTATGACAATTATTGAATACTAAGTGACTTCTTACGTAAGAATCAATAATCAGATATATTGTGCAATATTGTGTGCTACTGTGCAACCACGCGTATTACTGTACTTTTATCACTAGGTATTTCAACAGTTAACGGTAAAAGTTTTGCCGTTATTTTTTATAAAAAATGTTATTTCTGTCGCTTTCTGTATCCGACAGTTATTCTGTTATGTGGTTCACCAATGATTGCGTTGTCGTACGAATATTCCCCGACAAAACGAATATTTTATGACAACTTGCTTACTTTGCAAAATTTACACACATCACCCATATCTATAGCATTATATCAAATCAACACCTTATTATTCAAAAAAATAATTAGAGAAATTAAATATTTATTCATAGAAAGTTGAGGTCTTACATCCATGTTATTGCTTGAAACTTAATTTTTGACATGTTTAGCAAAATTGAACATCATAAATTCGTTTCTCAACCAAATCAGTCTATATAACTTGCATTCTTTTCGTTTCTTAACACATAAACACAATCTATAATCAATTTACAGATTAACATACGAATTAAACATCAATTTTAGATTCCAAATAAGCCATATTCATATATTTCACCAATAACACAAAATCTTCATTTTAAAACATGCTTTCATGAATTTACTTACTGAAAATCGTTTCTAGACAACACATAACGAATTACAATCATCTAATAACATAAACAACAACTATTCCAACCAATTCATCAATCAAATTCTATTTTTTTCCTTTTTCAAATAAACTCTAAGAACACATAAACCAAGAATAAAAAGTAAGCTTATTACCTTTAATTCGTGTTTATTCTTTGTTAGATGATAGAGAACTCCTACTTGCTTCTCCAACTTAGCTTCTGAAATCACAGAACCCTCAAACTCTCTAGTTTTCTCTCAATCTCTCTGTTTTCTGTGTTTTCTCAAACTTTGCAAATGAACCTTATGAAACTTAAACTGACAATATATTACGTATAATATAACTGATATACCTATTATGCGTATTGCATAACGTGGGTATCAGTTAAACGCATCATGACTCAGCAGTTGCCATGTTCCGAAGGCCTTGTTTGGCTAGCTCTTAAAAGGTTCCTATTAATTTATTTTAATAACTTACTTATTATATATTATCCAATTGCCACACATTTAAGTAATCAAATTCATTTAACTCTTACATCAAACTAATCATTTGACATATAATTAAATTTCTATTAAAACATCATTAATTTTTCAATTCAATTATTAAATTAAACTAAAATATAAATAGCACCATCACACTAAAACATACTTATTTAACAATTCATTTAATTTAATTATCTCATTAAATTAAATCTTCAAGCTATAAAATTATTAAACATTGATTTAATTAATATAACACACTTAACTAAATTATTCCACAACAATTCCATCAATTATTTATTTAATCTAATAAATAAATCAACTAAAAATATTTATTTAATTTAATAAATATTTTAAATTAATAACAAAATTCTTAATCGTTACAAAAGTAAACAAATGTGAGGTGAGATAAACGAATAATCGAAGAGAAGATGAGGAATAAATAAGGAGTAGCTTGGTTTGTGCGTGTCAAAAGCCTGGACTAAAAAACTTCAATTCTGACCCAGCTTATTTAAGCTATTATTTGTACAGAAAAACTTTATTTTTTCAAAATAAATTGATTAATTTTACATATTTACTAAATATTATATAATATAATAATAATTAATATATTTAGTTATTTATTATTTATTACATATTAATTGCGTCACTAGGTCAATAACGGTTCGACTACTGGTTGGACCAATGACCCACCATGTAAGACCCCGAATTTTATGAAATAAAAGTATTCAATTTTTCTTATAATTACTATTTAGTAAATGATTAAATTGATAAATGTTAAAGTTAAGGGTGATATATGATTTTTTTTCGAAATACACAAGTGGTTATAAAATATTCATTGTTGTCGGGGAATATTCGTTTGATCGTGGAATATTCTTACTGTCGGGGAATATTCATACGACGGCGCAGCCTTTTGTGGGCCCCATAACGGAAAGCGATTGGATGAAGAAAACGACAAGAGTAAGTTGTTTATAAATAACGGGATAGTTGTTACCGTTAATACTGTTGGAATACCCGGTGGTTAAAACACAGTAATACTCGTTGTTGCACAGTAGCACACGGTATTGCACCAATTATTGATTCTTACGTAAGAAGACACTACTCAATAATTGTTATAGTAATTACTGTTCAATATTGTATTTTATTGATTCAATAATTGCTGCGTTGATATTTTATATTACTGTTGTTTTAATAATTGTCACTACACAGTATTTTCTATTATCGGAACAATAATTCATATTATCTGAATAATATTATTAGATAACATTATTGGCAATGTCTAGAAAGTTCTGTCTAAGGAGAGGTTTGGTCATCTAATTGCGCGCCAGTAAGGAAGAGATCCTTATTGGAAAGCCCCCTCTTTCCTGGGAACGGCATGGTTGCCAGTACTGTGATTCTGTAATATTATTTGTGTATAATTAATTATTGATTTATATGATGAGAAAAATATTGATTTTATGCGGATATAGATGGAGAACAAATTTAATGTGACAATTGTTGAAAATTAATATTTTATCTTTTTCTGATAAAATAATTCATTTAAATATATTATTTTAATAATATATTGATAATGGTATTTTTATAATGAATGTGGGATATATGAGTATATGAGGAGGAAGAGTATTTTTGTGGCATTAAATGATTAACACATGTTTTGTGTGTTGGTGGACATAATTCTTGACCGAAAATTTATTATTGACAGTAAAATCGCCCGTTTGTGGATTTCGGTCAATTTTTGTTTGGAATTTGGAAAAACTTTCTTCTGTAAAGTTGTACAGAATTGAATTTCCTATAATAACTCACGAGATTCAAATTTTCTGATTAAAGGGCTATTTTTTATGAATTATTGAAGTTCTGAAGTTCCGAAATAATTGATTTTTGGAAGTTTTAATTATTTTTATTAAGAAAAACGTTTTTGACATTTGAGTGGCACATGTTAATGGTGGAAATCAGCTGATGTGGTGTGCTTAGGAATTTTGTTTATAAATAATATTAATTTATTCAATTTTCTGCTTTGGTGTTCTAAGCATTTTCCTATAAATAGGGTGCTTAGGTTAGAATTGAAAATCACACCAGAAACTGAAGTTTTCTCTCTATTTCTCTCTCTATATTATCGAGTGTATTCTTGTGAGTATTTTGATATCTTGAGTGTTGCTATACGGTGCAAGTTCGTTCAGCGTTATTCCAGTCAGGAGTACTGCTCTTTTGAGGTAAGGGATAGTAAGGGATGTTATTTCTTCTTAAATGATATTATTTTCTCCAATATCATTATGCTGAAGTATTGATCTGAACTTTTTATCAAATTTGGAACTTTTCATGTCGGGGTTACTATTCATGAGTTACTATTCACGAGTTACTATTCATGAGTTACTATTCATGAGTTACTATTCACGAGTTATTATTCATGAGTTACTATTCACGAGTTACTATTCATGAGTTACTATTCACGATACTATTCACGAGTTACTATTCACGAGTTACTATTCGTGAGTTACTATTCATGAGTTACTATTCATGGGTTACTATTCACGAGTTACTATTCATGACAAAATTGGTTTCTTTTTCTAACCAAATTATAATTGATTTATGAATATTACTCTTGAGATTAAAACTATATGTTGATCATATTATTTTTTTATCATATATAACATTTTTATAACCCTAATGATGATATTTCTCTTTGACTTGAGTGTAAAGATGGGTAGATTATTGGTATGATCATGACTAGGGTTCTCTTTGTCCAGTAGTGAAAAGTTGAATTGTGACTGGTATGATCATGACTATTGAATTTATAATTGAATATCTTTAGCTTAAGTGCAAAGGTGAAATGATCAACATGGTTATAATTATTGGTTATATAAATTCTGAAATGATTATATATTTCTTTGAGATAATAATATATTTGGCCTGTAGTGCAAATATGAACTATTGAGGAATATCTTTGGCCTGTAGTGCAAAGATAAGTTGTTGATGAATATCTTTGGCCCGTAGTGCAAAGATGACTTGTTGTTGAATATCTTTGGCATGTAGTGTAAAGATGAACTGTTGATGAATGTCTTTGGCCCGTGATGCGAAGATGAATTTATTAGTATGATTATGAACAGGAACTGTGATTTGGTATAACCATGATCTTTAATATTTCAGGTAAAGACAGGTGATGAAAATTATCTTCGTCTTGGATGCGAAATTTAGAATCACAATTATGATTATGAATTATTCATATGATTGTGGAAAGGAACTATTGATTAATGTTACAGGGATAAAACATTGTTGGTGGACTTTTAACGTGGAGAAGATAATAGACTTTATAGTCTATTTGACTCTTCTAATGGATTGCTCGTTCCGCTGCAACTATGGTTGAAAGTTTTATCATCTACCATATGTTTTAAATCTCTGATTTATTACTGTTGAAGACTATTGATAATTTATCTTTAGTCATGATATTCTTTACTGAGCTAGTTGTGCTCACCCTTTTGCTTCACAATTCCTTTCAGGTAATAAAAGTGTAGCTGGGTCGAGCGAGGGATAACAAGGGAATAGAACGGTGGTCTATAGATATTGAGGGTGAGGTGAATTTAACTTGGAAGGGTGTTTTGCCACTATCTTACAGGATGTATAATGACATACAATCTCGTGTCATCATAAGACAGGGATGTGCTCATCCACTTGCTGAGTATATATACGAGCACTACCTATATAATCTTGGTATTTGTTTGAAGTATAATTCTCAGTTAGAGACAGTGGAGATAATGATATGTCAAGAGAAGACTCACCATTGGGAAGAATATGATAGTAATCTTCTCATTTTTCTTTGGGGTCTATTGGGTCAACCGAGGATAATTCTGTGGGCATATGATATCTATCATAACCTAGATGCATGGTCTCCCATGTACGAAGGTTTCCTTGAGCACTTCCCAAAGATTCTAATTTCTAAAACAGTTTTTGACTATACCTTTATGTAAGGTGTCATTGTGAGATGATGTCCACGGTTGGAACATGAGTCACATTTGGTATATATTTGTATCCAAACTCACAGCATATGTGTTGTTGTATTTTGTACGACAATTGTTGTAATAAAGTTGTAGTTGTTTTCTGTACCATGTATTTGACGACTCAGAATAGGTTGGATGGAATGGACCTATTTTGGGGGCGTTACACACCACCCAGTACTTTTTTCGATTCGATAAACGGTCCGGTTATGAGAAATTTGGTTTCAACAATATGAAAATTAAAATGAATCTGAGCCGTACTTGTGCTTTTCCGCCCAAATCTATTAGAATAACTCTGAATCGTCCTTGTGCTTTTCCGCCAAAATTTAAATTAAATTCTATCTTATTATTATAGATTTTTATACTCGGTCTTTGATCATTTTACAAATTGGTTCGCAACTTTAAATGAACTTTAGTGTTTGCTGGGCAGGAAACAAATCAGAAGGAAAACAAAATTTCAGTTTATAAAAATAGTAGTAGTATTATTCTTGGACGTATCTGCTAAATATAAGTTTTGTATCTGCTAAATATTATGTATTACTATGCACTTTTAGTTAATTTTGATTGCATTGATTATACTTAATTCAAAAAAAGAATTCCACAAGTAAAAATTGATATTTTCACAAGGTTTTTCACACAAGTGTGATTCATTTACTATTTATATAAGATGAACCTTGTGGAACCATGTTTTTAAAAATCGGACGGGACTGCCAGTTCAATCGTTAAAAATCGGAACCAGTGACACTCTGGTCCGATTTAAACAAAAAAAAATTAATTTTGGCCAAAACCCGATGGTTCAACTGGTAAAATCGGTTATTGACCAAGTGTTCCGTTTTTATTTTTTTATTTGTACTAATTTTTTTAAATATTAAAAATTAGAATTAACCACTTTTAATAATATTGTAGCTTAACTTATTTTTTAGTTCATAAAAATTGAGTTTTTTTAAAATTTCATTAATTACTAATAATGTATATTTTATATATTAACAACATTACGGAGTCAATAATGGTTATTAGTACACTGATATGTTCATCCGATGCCTATTTGGTTTTGATAATGGGTCTAGGTCTCACAACTATCATTTTTATTTAGAATAATGCTAGAGTCTATTTTATAAATATTTTACAAACTGCTGATGTGGCATACTCCACCTCAGCATATTATGTGGGACCGAAGACTATATTGAAATAATTTATTGATCAATACGCTGAGGTGGAATATGCCACATCAGCAGTTTATAAAATATTTATAAAATAGTTTGTATCTGTAGCACTACTCTTTTATTTATAGAGATATCAATTCCCTAATTTAATGGAGACAGAATTATAGAATAGTTTAGGGAATATTGAGAAATGAGGAACAATTACATATTCTATTATATTTTTAAAAATAATTATAACAATAGTACCCTCATAAAAATTTTACACAACTAATACACTTCCATATTTATTTACAATACTAGTGCAATTAGGATTCCTTAATTTAGGGAATTAGTATTCAATTAAAATTCCTTAATTTAAGGATTAGTTATACCCATAGCTTCTCTCTCTCCTCATATATAACAACTGCAGTTAATCAGCACCTTTCTTCTTCATTCAACGTATTCTATATATATATATATATATATATATATATATATATATATATATATATATATATATATATATATATATATATCCAAAGGATAGGATCCCCTTTCATACGTTGGTGGCGCAGGAAATTTTAGATTAAAAACTTGTACATCTCTGTGGGGAAACTCTATGGAGACCATCCTCTCTCTCTCTCCCCCCCCACTCACCCTGCCTGAAAGTGGTCCGCACATTTGAATTCTAGTAATGCTACTGGGGTGTTGTGGGATACAACATGAGACTTGAAGGACCTTAAATTTTGGAAAATAACCAAACATGAGTGTCGTGGCACTCTCCTATAGTTGTATAGGAATTACTTTCTATTTCTTTGTATATACATAAGCCAATCGGTTATGTTTATTCCTCAAGGCCATTTTCACAATCAACAAATGTCATGTTCTGTCACCCGCAATGCTATAAAGGAAAAAGAAGGAAAAAAAAGAAATACCATCTTGCTTCTTTTGTCAGCCGCCTGGAAGGGCCTTTAGCATGCACTGGGCCTTGCAACAGTATAATTTTCCAACCTATCCAGCGCCAGATGGATGCCTGAGATGCAGGTAGAACGGAAGATTGATTGGACATATTTTATTTGATGAGACGTGTTCAATATGTTCCTTCAAATACTGGATGATGGTAACCAAACTTTCATACCAAAGTTACCAAACTGTCATATCAAAGTAACCAATCAACATCCACACTTTTTATTTTTTCTTAGTGTAGTTGGTAACCAAACTTTCAGATCAAGGTAAGCAAACCTTCATACCAAGGTAACAAAACTTTCATACCGAGGTAACCAATTTACATCCACACCTGCAGTTTTTTCATAGTGCAGTTAGTAGCCGAATCTTCAGACCAAGGTAACCAATTCAATTTTATTACGGTACTAATTTCGTTTGAATGTGATGCAGTTGGTAGCCAACCATTCATACTGTAAGACCCCAACTTTTATAAATAAAGATGAATTTTCTATAAATATCATTTTTGAATATTATGGAGTTAATTTGATATAATGTTATAGTTGTGGGTAATATTTATAAATTTTACAAAGTACGCAAGTTGTTATATAATATTCGATTGGTCGGAGAATATTCGTTTTAACAGGGAATATTCGTACAACGGCACAATCATTGGTGGACACAACAACGGAATTATTATCGGATTGAGAAAACGATAAAAAATATTTTATTAAAAATAACGGCGGAAGTTTTACCATTGATACTGTTGAACTGCTCGGTAGTAAAAGTACAGTAATACGTGTGGTTGAATAGTAGTACACGGTATTGATTATTAATGCTTATGTGAGAAGTCACTCAGTTTGATTCAATTATTGTCAGTTAATAATATGAATTATTTAGCGATAATGAAGTTTTGTTTTATTCGTATTATTAACGTAATAAAACAGAACATCTTTTTATATAAATCATAATACTTTATTAAAGTTATTCTATAAATAGAATATATTATATTTTATTTAAAAGATTTTTCTTTAAATATGGACCGTCAGATTAAAGTAATCAATCTGGACCGTTCATGGATTAGTTACTATGCATTCCATTTTTCTATAAATAGCAGCTCATTCCTTCATTATTTTTTACTAATTCAATGAACTCTAGAGAGAGAAACTATAGAGAGAAACTATAGAGAGAGAAGAAAAGTATTCTGCTACTTAACTACTTCCTTATTTCAGTTCTTCTTTAAAACGGTAAGGGGTGTTATTCTTTCTTATTCATGAAGAGAACTGTTGTTATTCCATTTCTTATTATTCTGTTGGAATAACCTGTATACGCGGTCTACCCTATACTTGGTGACATTCTTCTGTTATTCTGTTGGACCATCCTGTCTGTGTATTTTATACCGGACCTAGTTCCGTTTTTATTATTATTCTGTTGGAACATCCTGCCTGTGTGTTTTACACCAGACCTGGTTCCGTCTTGTTATTATTCTGTTGGAACATCCTGTCTGTGTGTTTTACACCGGACCTGGTTCCATTATTTATTATTCTGTCGGAATATCCTGTCTGTGCGTTTACGCTGGACCTGGTTTCATTATTTATTATTCTGTTGAAATAACTTGTCTGTGCGGTCTATCGCATGTCGGGTGATTTCTTTTGTTATTCCATTCTTTATTATACTCAGTTGGTTAAGTTTTAACTTCTATACTCCATGAAATTAGTGGAATATCCTTGATAATTGCGGTTCATCCAGTATCTTTTCATGAAAATATTTTTCTAAGCATTCTTGAATTTTACTCCACAAAGCAGTATCATGTTGACAATTTGGACGTTGTTAATTCTTGGATAAATTAATTCTTGAACTTGTTTTATTGAATTCTTATATCATTGTCATCATCCTCATGTTTATAAAATGTTGAAAGTCATCTGTGGCTTGTAGTGCATAGATGGACTTGGTATGATTATGACCATAAATTATTCGGTATAATCATGACCGTAATGTTACAAATGATGTGGTAAAAGTCCTCATTGGCCTGTAGTGCATTGATGGACAGTTGTTGGCATGATCATGACCATTAATGAATGCACGAATATCCTTGGCCGTAGTGCAAGGGTGATTCGATGATGTAGATTATTTTATTAAGCTGAGTCCTAGCGATAACATTGTTAAAAAACCTTTTAAATCATAGAAGATAGTAGATTTTATTCTCTACTTGACTATTTTAATGGATTGCTTGTTCCGCTGCAGTTAAACTTGATATTCATTATATTTTTTCAGTTTAACACTGTTGAAGGCTAATGATAATTTATTCTGTATTATCTTAGTCATAATATTTTTTACTGGGCTAGTTGAGCTCACCCTTTCTTTCACTGTTCTCTTCAGGAAATGAGAATATAGTTGGGACGAGTCGGAGAACGGAGTGATGGACCAGATGATAGTATTAGTAGTCCTCATTATTCTGTTAAATAGTGTGACAATAATTGTATTGAGGACTCCTTTTGAGTTTGTATAGTCTCTAGTAGACAATAATTGTATTCAAACTCACAGTTATGTTTTGTCGTATTGTACACGACAGTTGTATTAGTAAGTTGTATTTGTATTCTGTACCATGTATCTGACGACCCAAGATGTGTGATGTATACCTAATTTTGGGGGCGTCACACATACAAAGGTAACCATTTTATTATTTATGAGTAACAAAATAGTTAAAAAAAAATCAGAACAATAAAAGTTACATCTATTTATTTTTAAACTTTTTGTAGGGCGAATCTTCTTTTTATTCTCATTGGCGTTTTGGACAACGGAGATTCGCGGCGGTGTAGCGTCGGAGTATGTGAGGTGTAGCGACGGACTATTATTTCAAAGTGTACGTGAAGGAGATGAAGATTTGAATTTAAATTTGTTTTTGTTGTTAGATCCAAATATTTAAATTTGAATTATTAATTATGAAAGTTATTTGTCATTGATTTTAGGTTTCTTTATTAACGTGAATTGTACTATTTTTATAGTACGAGTCCTAATTACATTTTTTTGTAATAATTTAGTTGATACATTTTTTTTATAATTACGTTCTTTTTGTTTACTTGTACCCAAACCCACCTGATGGCATAGAGTATCAACGGCCCAACAATAGGGTTTTCTAGGGTTTAATACTCTGCTGGCTTTCATTTCGCACCTCTCTCTCCCCCCATTTTTTCTTCTCGCGGAGAGGTAATAAGGGTTTTCAATTAAATCAAATCGTCAAATAACCATGTGGGCTCTTCGTCGAGCTTCTAATCCCCTCAAGTAATTTTCCCCTTTCTTGTTTTATTCCTTTGTTTTTATTAAAGAATTTTCTCCTTTCTCTATATTGTATTATACATACAGTGAGGACTGCAAACACAACCATATTCCTTTTTCTGTTGTGTTGAAATGCTGTTTGATTTACATTTGTTGATAACAGGTTTGTAATAAGTTGATCATTTATACTCTGTTTTTGATGCGAATTTGGGAAGGAAGAATGGTCAGTTTTTTTTTAAATTGAAATGGAGCAGTATATGTAACTAATTTTTAAAGCTATTAAATTTATGTTTATGCAACAACATATATTTTGCTTACTGAACTTTTTTTCTTTTTGTTTTTCTTGCCATTGATTAGAAATAACCACCCTGCTATTTATTCGGTGTGCTCTTTCCTATGCCCAGATAATCATGTTTTGCAAATTTTTTATGTCTTTATGTTTTTCAGTCAAAATATGATTGATTTAGTGAATCCAGAATGGTTTTGCATATTGTTACGAACTTGTTTTCCCTCTTAGTAAAAACCCATAGACTGGATTGTTTAGGATAACTTTTTGGACCAAGCTGAAACTCGAAATTTCTAACTTGATCCAGACCTTATTTTGCCTTTAAATTTCAGTCAGCACTAACAGGTTTTGCATAAGTTTAAATTTCAGCTATCACAAATAGGATATCAAACTCTTTGGGTTATATTTTCTTTTGTTTTGTTTTCTGTTCAGCAATGTATTGATATATGTTTTTAACCAGGAACCAAACATTTAGCTTGGGAAGTTTTCGAGCTGGCTGTGCTAGATTAGAAATAGCAAGTTGTTACTTAGAAGATGATGCAGAATCAGTTGAGCATACGCGAGTAACATTTGATAATTTCCTATCATTGAAGAGATATCACCACAGACAATGTGATTCATTGGAATCATTGATTGGGAAGCGTCATTTTTCGTCAGTGGCTGGCATGAAGAGCAATGGAGAGGAAGATGAGGATTTGGAGGATGGGTTTTCTGATCTTGAAACTCCAGCTAGTGATGATGCAACTCAAGCAAGCAATGTGGCTCTTGAAAATGATGATGAATTAAACTCCGAACATGAGCTCTCTGAAGAGGATAATGATGATGATGTTGCAGGACTTCAAAATGAGCTGGAGCTGTCAGATACTGAGACTGATGTAAGCAAGAAAAGATTCAGTCCAAAAAGGGATTCTTTGCAATTGCTCAAGGCTATCATGGCTTCTCCAGCTTTGTCTGTTCGTAGTGTGTTGGAAAAGTGGGTTGAAGAAGGAAATGATGTGAGCAAAACACAAATATTTATGGTCATCATGAATCTTCGGAAGCGTCGAATGTACGGGAGAGCTTTGCAGGTTTGTTAACTGGCTCACACATTGTGCATATAATTTTTCTTATTTGGTCTACTGTTTTTTGCATATAATATCTTTAATCCTATTTCCGTTATATGTAGTGGAATCAGTATAAGAATGTAAAAGTAGCCTTCATCTAGTGTCCTTCTCGCTTTTATGTATGTATTGATACAGTATAAGGACATCTTTACTTGAAATTAAGTCCTTTAATAAGTTTCCTATTGAAAGACATACAACTCTAGTACTAGAAGTCTAGCAAAATGTAGTTTTGTGCATCCCTACTTATGATTGGAGTCCTGGTTCTGGTTTTCTAGTGTTTTGTGCTGAACACTTTCTTAGATATGAAATGTTACTAAACTTCAATTTTGGCTATTTGAAGGTTGATTTTTTTGGCGGGGTGACTTGTTTTTGTAGGAACCCTGTTCAGGATTGGTTGTACAATTTTCTTTTGGGGGAGGTTTTCTCTGGGGTAAAGGGGCTGTTCTTGAAGCTATTTTTCTTCCTTTTTTAACACGACCCCTCTGGAGATTTTTTCTAATAAAAGCTTGCTTATAATAAAATAAATTAAAAAGTGATTAGTACAACTTCTTATGTTTAATACTCGGTGGCAAAACACCTGGGCTTGAAGTTTATGGTGATTGAGATATTGCGTAAGTGGGACTAGTTTCCGCCCAAAATGGAATGTTATATAGTGTAACCCTAATTAACTTTGAACACCTTACTGCATTGTTTTCTAGGTGTGAGATCAAGTATAAATAAGGGTTCACTTGTGACCTAAAAAAATTGAATGACAAACAGAAAAGCCAAAAATAAATGTGCGAGACTCGAGAGAAGCCTCCATGTGTTCCGAGGTAGAAGAGTCATTGAGGCGACTCATTTTTGAGAATCGATTGAGAGATTGGATTGGTGGCTAGAAGGACATGACGATCTGGGTGTTGCTCTGGTGACTTGAGGGTATTTCTGGAATTTCTCTTAGGTCATGTGCCTGACATGTGATCACTTTCCAGGAAACTCTATAAATACCTCTTCCATTCTATGAATAAAGGATTTTTGACTTTTGGACTTTGGAACTTTTGGAGGATTTGAAGACTTGGAGATTCTCTTTCAACCCAAAGCACTCAAGAAGGCTATCTGGATCTTTGTTATCCTAACAGGGATCTTAGATCCTAAGAGTTCTGATTGGAGTAATCACTCAACTGTTCTTCTCCCTTTTTCAATTCATCAATCAATTTTGTACTTTTCGTGGATTTCTCTCCTTCTCAGCCAACACGAAACTCTAACCCTAGCAAGGTATGACTTCCTTGCCCACATTTCTTTGCCGACTTTACTGGGGAGGTGTAGAATTCATGAAGGTATGAACACAACACAGAGGAAGAACGGGCAGAGAAGACACCATCAAAGAATACACCTCAGGAGGCCAACAAAGGTTTCATCGGTGAATGCCGCTAGAGCTAAAGAGGTCTCAACGACGAAAGTTATCAAAAACGAGCTGAAACAAGCCAGTCATTGATGTGACGAGAGCCAAAAGTCCACAAATTAAAAAAAATAAATTGAGGAAGTATTTCAAGGAGTTTTCTTTACTTATGATTTCTAAAAGTAAAGAAAACTAGGGGAAACGTGGACTCGATATCTTCTACTTCTCATACCAAGGGAAGTACATTATACTATTATTTTAATTCATTGAGATTTTCATCTTCGTGAAAAATTAGTATATATGTGCATTAAAAACATATTCATGGTCAAGATACGAAGGAGTCTTCAAAAATAAAAATTAAAAATTAAAATTAAAATTGTTATTATTATTATTAACTTGTTATTTCCCGAAATGTTACCTAGAATTCGGTAATAACCCCTTAAGGCTTCGACCTTGTAGGGTTCGCCTAACTAGATCTCTAAGGACAACATTCTACTTAGTAGATGAGGCCCACCATTAATTGTTTGGTGAAATTATTCTTCATGTAAAGGCTCGTAGCACATATAACATATTAATGAAAGGCATTTTATATTCTTTTATCTTGTGCATTGATGGACTCTCATTAATGGCCATATTATCTAGTTAGTCCAGTAAGTGGCATGTATGATAAAATAATTATTAAATAATTATTTTGCAAGGATAGAGTACTCCACTTTTTTATGCATATTGACCATGAGTTAGAAATAAAATTTATCATCAATTTAAGTAATTTGGCCTAGACATGCATGCATGTATACGAGTGAATATATATACTCTGAAATGAAAAAAAAAGAAAAAATAAATAAATGAACATATACAAGACTTCATAACCATGACTGGGATTTGGTGATATCTTCGAATACGTAGATTGGTTGCTCCATCATTACCATGATTGGGATGAAGCAAGGCTTTGATCATAGGGTGCATGCCTCGCAATAACAATGGACCAAGCAAATGGCACAAGGGGTTTGGTGCAGAGAATATTGCTGCCTCATATTTGTTCTATAAAAACAAGATAGGCAGTAGGAACACGAAGTCGCGCAACATATCAGTGTATATATGGCTCCCATCATAACACATGCTGCACTCATTCAAATATTTCAAGGAATATATCAACGATCCGAGACAAGGAGGCTAAGGGATAAAATTAAGGACTCAGGGAGGCTTCGACTATGTCCATTAATTAAAGACAGACCCAAGGAGGAATCGACTATTTGGGGCTCCGTAGAAGAAAAGAACATAACAGAACAAGGGCATAATTTCTTAATAAACGAATATGGCAGAAAGAGGGCACAACTGACCCGAATCCTTTTGGGCACACACCCTCCTTGGTCGAATCCTGCATGGCCCGAGACCTCCTTGTCCGAACCCAAGTTGCCCTCCTTGGAGCTCTGTGTCAATTGCGACCGTCAAGTTCACTCCACCAATCAGCGCTTTACCAAGCACACCCGTTCTTCCCTGCTCTGCGACTTGTGATTCCTCCCCTTCCATTTTTTGCTCCACACACTGCTCTGTGCTCTGCCAGAACTGTGACTGGGAAAGTCGCATTCTTTCTCTCCCCTATTCAAGATCGAAGGCCCCTTGAAGGGTTTAATGGGTGTCCTTTGGCGACTGAGTTGTTGGCTAATTTTGGGTTTGATGAATTGGGCAAAAAGAAGAAGGGTATGTTTGGTTGTGGTGAAGATGATGCTGGGTTTGTGGGTTCTGAGCATTATGGGTTTTCAGATTATTTAATTTAGGACACTCCTTATTTGATGCGTCTGCATTAAAAAAAAGGAGCAGGCTAATTGTACATATTATCATTTATACATCTTTCATTGATACATACGACTTATTAATGTACGTGGGAGGAATTTTATTATTACCAACAATAATAATCATTTTTATTATCTGGGTACAACTCGAAATAAATATGAGAACGAATGATATTATATTATAATATAATATAAGTATCGAAAGAAAATTATGATTAACAAACTTCATGTATGGATGTACTTGCATAATTTGTTTTTTTAATTTTTCATGATGTTTAATAATACACTGACATTTGTGTATGCATTTTATCTTTCTCGGTATTACGCATGAATTTGTGGAGATTAAAAGCTTCACTTGGAATCAAGCTGGATGACACAAATGTATTGGGAACTCACCAAACATAATTGAGAATCACTAAGTGGTACACCAGATCAAATGGATGACCTCTTCGAGTTAGAGCAACTCAATAAATATGATGATGCTAATCTCACCAAGAGGAAAGACATAATGGAGCACGATTACTACCAAGGGCGAAGGTCAAGTCTAGGACCTAAAGACGTTACAACGACCGGACTACCATTGAAAGTAGGACAACACATTATTCCTCTCTCGTTTGGACCATAAGCTCGATCTTTCAAAAGTTGTTACGTGAAGAACATAGTTGTTATGGCGCCACGGCGAGTCATGACGGTAACCGACTGCCTGGACGCCGAGGCGACCGCCATGGCATCCGTAAGGCGATAAGTCGTTTAAAATGTGCAATTTATATATTATTTATTTTAATAAACAAGTATATTGGGAATAAAATTTCATATGCATTAAAATTTCGAAACATAACACTATGAAATAACATTAAAGACATAATTATGTAAATACTTAGCAATAACAATCCAAAAACAAAGCAGATAAATTGTACTACTATAAACCACATCAAGTAAATAAATGTTACATATCAATGCATAAAATGTAAAGTGTACATATATAAATTATAAATAAATATATATTATTTATTATTATTATATTATATATTATTATTATTATATATATATTAATATTATATATTAATATATTGATAATATTTATAATTTAATAATAATATTTATAATAGTTTATATTTATTATTATAATTTATAATTATAATAATTATATTTATAATTATCATTTATAATTATAATTATTTATTATATATATAAAGACCCAGCAAAAGAAAGAAGGCTAACGAAGAAAGAAAAAAAAATTTCGACACCCTGTTACTATATTATTAGACAGTGCCATTAGTCTTGTCCACATAAAAGAAATCATACTTGTCAGACAGTGATAAGTAGTCGGTATAAACAAAAAGAAAAAATCATATCCAAGCAGTCGACTAGTAAGAAGAAAAAGATGAAGAAAAAAACGAAAAAGACGTAGCTGGTAGCGCTGATCGTAGTTTCCTCGCCGATCGGAGTCGCCTCGCCGATCAGAGTCGCTGAACGTCGTCTCTTGTTCGCTCGCAGCCCAGTCGACTTCGCTTCTCTCTCTCTCGGTTCTCTCGACTTCGAAGTTAGATGATCGATCTTCTGTTCTCTAAATCGATTGTCAATCGAGTGGCTAGGTTTTGCTTTCCTACAATCACTGGTTTAGCTTTCCCTGCGGCGTCGTTTTTTTTAAAACCTAGTTAAGATTTGGGTCGACCCATGAAATCGAGTCGCTCGACCATCCTGGTAGTCGCCCAAGTCGTCACCTTTGTTTTTCAGTCGCTCGCCTTTCGCCCAAAAACCAAGTCGCGCACTCGCCTTACACATCTCAGACCGACTGGACGACTAGGCGACGCCTTAACAACTATGGTGAAGAATGAGAGATAACTCACATTCTAAATAATTTGAAGAAGTATTTCACGAAATTTTCTTTACTTTCGATTTCTCGAAGTAAAGAAAATTGGGGGCATGATAGACTCCATAATTCCAATTTCTCAAATAAAGAAAATTGGGGGCATGTTTTAATGCCTATATGATTAACAAATTTGGTTTTGTTATAGGTTACCGGACAATATCCATGAAAATCGTAAAATAAAATAAAATCATAAAATACATATATACGCTTGACAGAGCATCCTCCAGAGTTGGTAGACGAGTTTAATAACCCTTTTCAAATGGTCTCCCCTTGGGAGGATGATTCAGCCGAAAGGGTTAACAAACTCAAATTTTGAAAGTGGCGAAGAAGCAACTCCACATGAAAGCCTGAAGGATGCTCGAGCTAAAAAAAAACCTAAGGGTTCAACTCTTCAAAATTATGCCGATGGAGTTCCTTTCTTGACACAAGAATAATTATCGAACAAAAGGAGGACCAAAACAGAGGAAATGAGCAAGAGAACTTGAGGGTTCCCTTCCTAGGGTTTGGCCCCTAAGAGGCACACTCTTTTAAAAGTTCGAAAGTGATTTCCCAATCAAACTTTGGTTATCATGATGACAAACTAGATGACTAAAATTAAGGAAAGATGCGAGAAATACACAAGGACTTGGGGATGATCTTCCTCGAGTCCTTAATGACAAAAAAAACTACGCGAGGAGCCAAAGATAACAACGACATGACAAAGGCGTGGGTAACATTGATCCAAAAAGACATTAGAAGTCTGCCTTAAGACACATAATACGGCTAGAAAACTTAAATGTCAAAAAATACACCATGGAGTTTGATTACTAGAAGGTGGAGATACAAAGACGAATTCACCCATCAATAAATGGAGCTAAGCCGCATAAGCATGACTCTGCCTGCCTTTGATTACTTCCTTCACGATCGTCTTACTATGATAATGCATACAAGAATACATTTACTATAGCTATGGCTGATGCTCTGTTAAAGCCACATTAAGGCAAAAATGGAGGCTTATACTAGATTTCAAGAAACACGATCAAGGGCCACAATAGCCTATTCAAGACAACATGCTTTAGTAGTATACGATAAGGAAGCATCAAGAATAAATAGTTGATGCTCATGTCGAAACTATGAGAAGTTTTGTTACGCAAATTTCAACACAAGATGATGGACAACCCAAATACTGGCTCTACTATCGAAAGATCAATGAATTGTAGATACAAGAATATTAAAAAATTCACCAAAAAATGGTGGTTTAAGTCCTCAAGAGCATCTCTCGCCAAGAAATTGGATGGCCAAGGGAGGAGGCACTGAAATTGATAAATTAAAAATCCACCCAAGACACCGAAAATGGTGATTGAAGTCCTCAGGAGTATCCTTGCCAATAAATTGGATGACCAAGGGTGGAGACACTAGAATTGATGGATTAAAAAATCCACCCAAGATGGTGGCGCACTCTAAATGGTGGCCAAGTCCTCGTAAAATATATTTGCCAAGAAATTAAACGACCCAAGTGACAAGGCATTCGATTTCAAGTCCTTGCAGATCACACTTGCCAAGAAATTGGATGACCCAAGTGACGAGGCACCCGAGTGTTGTACAGACCCGAAAAGTTATACTTTCAACTTTAAAAGTAATCGAGGCACCTGACTATAAGTTCTCGGAATTGACAAATTATACTTTCAACTTTAAAAGTAATCGAGGCACCTGACTTTAAGTCCTCAGACCCGACAAGTTATACTTTCAACTTTAAAAGTGATTGAGGCACTTGCGTATAATCCCTCAAACCCGAGAAAGTTGCACTTTATCTCTAAAAGTGGCGAACGTTATGCTTTATTCAACAAAAGCAAGATTTTTTTTAATGAAAATTTGAAACGTTATGCTTTTCACTAAAAGCATCCTGATTATTAATAAAATGTCAAACTTTCACTTATACTTGAATAATTTATAATTTTAAAATTATGGATTTAGGTGTTTGTTTTGCAAGAACTCGAAAAAAAAATAAGCGTGTTTTTAATTTAATATATATATATATATACACACACACATGTATACATATTATTGTCTTGGAGTATTAATTTGAACGATTTACGATTCAATGTTTAAATATTGGGTCTTAAGGAAGAATTCAAGTTAAAGACAATTAATAATGCTGAAGAAACTTTATTTTGATAACGGAAATATACATGAAACTGAGTCTTTTGAAACAGGAACCGAGAGACTACAAATGTTCATGATCTAAAGGCTATGACATGTCTAACTGAGGAGGGGGCATTACTAAAGCCTCAAAGTTGACAATGGCGGTATCTCGAGCTGACTCAATTTCCCCAAGCTTGGTCTTCAATTTATCTATGGCATCTTGAAACTCTTAAAGCTCTACATAAAGTAAGTTATTCTCATGATGACATGAAGTGACCTCCGAACGAAATGTAACTATATGATAACTGGAAGTAAAGAGATCTAGCCTAGCACGAAATGGAGACTTGTCAAGGCCCATAGAGGATCGAGAAGTCATCAACCACACAACTAAACCTATCCAAGTCCTCTACTCGCAAAGAATAGAGAGGAAGAGTGCATTTTGAGAATAAGGCTCGCAAGATGACGCCCAAGAGTATGTGTGAATATGTATCCGACCAAGTATATGTGGGAACCAAGCCAGGAGACGCCCAAGAGTTACCTGAAAAGAAGAATAATTAAAACAATAAAGGAAGAGGCCAAAGCCTCCTAGGGTTCGACCACCTAGAGAGGCTCTCTCCTCTTACCTTTGACTTTTAGCTCGTTAATCAATTTCCTGGAATGAACGTTTTTTTTACGAAAAATATGTGGTCTTTCTTTGAGAATATCTGAAGAAAAAGCCAAAATCTTGTTAAGGTGAGATGGCCCGAAAAAGAAAGTCTACGATCACCTGAAAATGAAGAAATAGATGAAGCAATAAAAAAGAAATATTAAGTAACAATGCAAGAGAGTGAAAAGAGAAAACAAGGGAGGTGTTGAAGCCACCTAGGGTTCGGCCCCCAAGGTTAGGCCATCTAGGGGAAAGATCTTAATTTTTTTGTTCACTATGATTTGAAGCACGCTCACTTGATGCTTTCACGATGACTTCTTGATTTTGAAGAAGAGAGAAATTCTAAGAGAGTAAGATTTGGAAGGATTAGATAGAAGATTTTTCAATATATCCAGGGAGAGCTCCTCTAGGGCTTGCCCTTATAGGGTTCGCCCCCTAGAGGTTCCCTCTTCTAGGACTTTCGTTTTCGAGGCTTGCACAATTGAGCCCACAGATTGTTCAGAAATTTGAAGCAAGATTCAAAGACCCGAAGTATTTTGCACGATCGTCACTCCCGAAGGCGTGACTCACGTGCAAGGGGTAAATGTGAGCTCAAGTATAAATTAGGGTTCACGTGTGACCTAAAAGAATTGAATGACAAACAGAAAAGCCAAAAATAAATGTGCGAGACTCGAGAGGAGACTCGAGAGAAGTCTCCATATGTCCCGAGGCAGAAGACTTATGGAGACGACTCATTTTTGGGAATCGATTGAGGGATTGGATTGGTGGCTAGAAGGACAAGACGATATGGGCATTACTCTAGTAACTAAGGGAATTTCTGGAATTTCCCTTAGGTCATGTGCCTGGCACGTGACCATTTTTTAGGAAACTCTATAAATACCCGTTCCATTATATGAAGAAGGTACTTTTGAGTTTTGACTTTTGGACTTTGGAACTTTTGGAGGACTTGAATGACTTGAAGATTCTCTCTCAACCCGAAGCACTCAAGAAGACTCTCTAGATCCTTGCTATCCTAACCGGGTTCGTGGATCCTAAGAGTTCTGCCACGTGTCATTGGAGTAATCACTCACCTGTTCTTCTTCTCTCTTCAATTCATCAATCAATTGTGTACTCTTCGTGGATTTCTCTCCTACTCAGCCAACACGAAACCCTAACAAGGTACGACTTCTTTGCCCACACTAGGACATACCCTCTTGTTTTGTGCTATGAATGTGCTTGATTTGCAGTCCCTTTTATAGTACGACCTAAGTTGCATTAATTTTGTTTTGATTAAGTATCTCTTTTTAGTTTATCATCTGAAAGTTATTGAATAATGTTTCCACGTCTCCCCAATCTCAATGTCCCAAAGCACAAGAAATCTAATCTTGGTATTGTGGATTAGATTTTTTTGTTCACAATTTGGAGTACTCATTTATTGTATTCCTTCTTGTTGATGTCATTGTTTGGTTTGCTTTATGATTTATTAACAGTTGTCTTAGTGGTCACCATAGTTTTCATGGCATTGCCATGGCCTCGCAATGTCTTAGATGTCGCGTCGCCAACGCTTGCCCTTTGGTAGTTGGTAAGTGATTAAGTCATTTTGTACCCCATGACTCATCTTAACTCATGGACTTGGCTGTATAGTGTAATTTTTATTATTTTTAGACTTGTAATGTGTGATGATTGTTGACTTGGATGATCCTTTATTCTTTACGTAGTGTTTGTTAATTTGTTCTACTAGTTTTCAATGTTAAGTGTTTTATTTTTTAATTTTAATTGTGAAAGTATTCATATAATTGTATTTCATAGTGTTAGTTATTATGTTTTGAGTTTTGATGTATATAAAATTTTATTGTCGAATATGCTTTTGAAGTAAAACAAATAATGTATACATTGTTAAAGACTCGTCGCCATATGGACGTCATGGCAGACACGCCTTATTGCTTAGGTGTCCTAGCGGTCAACTACTGTCGCGTCTCGCCGTGACAACTATGGTGGTCATTGGTCAAGTGACTCGTGTCACTAACTTATTATTACAGATCACTTAGTTTCTTTGTGGATTTATAATTTTTATATGCTTTATTTTTTTTTCTTTATGTATTTGGTATTGTTGTGAAATCATGAGCACAAACAGACACTGAGATAACATGCACACTATTATATGAGATACAAGAATTAACGTCACGAATTTTACGTGAAAAACGCAACTAGAAAAAACCACGGGAGAGATCTCAGAAATCGAAAAATATTAAGAATACAAGTCTTGCAATCTCTGAGAAAATAAACCCACTGATTATTTTCTCCCTACCTCACTAATCTCTCTCTACCTTACTAGCTCTCTTGTTGCTACGGATGTTTTGGTTCGTTTTGGTATGGCAGCTGTTGGGGGTTTAAATAGTCCAAGGGCCTATTTTTATTTTATTTTTTCCGCCAAGTTGTCCAATATATATATTATATTTTTGTGAGTCACCAATTGCATCCAAGGAAACCAAAGGACAAAAGTCCTTTTTCTTTTTCCATAAATCTGCCTCCAACAAGCCAAAAAACAAGATATCAAAGTACATGTCAATCTCGAGAAACAAAGATGGTGAGTAAGCAACTTGCAAGACTTTGCAAAATATCCAAATTGTGATGATGAGTCATTTCCAAATATAAGCCAACTTCAACAGGTACCACATTGATACACACTCTTGATGCAAAGGATGTCCAATCTAATAGCTTGTTCATGCTTACGTTACACACTTTATAACTGGTTTGTACTTTTCTCCTCTCTTATTTTCCTCCGTCTCTCGACTGCTCAGAAGTGGTCAAGTTGACTTATTAATAATGTGATTACTTTGATGTTTACCATCTAAGTTACATGGACTCGGATGAACTTTGACATTTACAATATAAGTTACATAGACAAGGATGGAGTGTTTGGTGGTACATGGGTACTTTGAAGAGTCCGACACATGTATTCCTCAATTTTGCCAATTTTTACACAGATGAAATGTACAACATCCATACCCTTTTTTGATTCTCGAGTGTTGTACACGAGTATTTCATGGAAAAGTGAAGAATCCATGTAACAATAACAAGTTACCATCGTAAGTTGTCCCCTTGGTTGGCAATGTTTCCTTATTTAGATTGGAAGTCCATATAAAGGCACGGTCAATCTGTTTGCGAGGTCATATTGTAAAGTTGCGCTAAGTTTTATTTTCATAGCTGCACACAATTACCCAAATTTCATAGCTGCACACATTGACCCATGTCTCTCATAGCTGTACACATTCATCCATGTCTCTCATAGCATCATGATGTTTATCCCAGCAGTCACCACATATAAAATCTGTACGTTTTTTGTAGCTTTTTAAAGTATTGGATGTCGAATCCAGTTAGTAAGTATGAAACAGAGGAAGGGAAAGAAAGGAGATATAATAGAAGACGAGAAGTGATGAAATATGTTTAATTCATTTTCTTACTCGGTGGAAGAAGAAGGGCAGGTGGATTACTCTTTTGTTCCTTGCCCTTTGAGGAAAAGTGGAGGGCCGGAGGCTAGGGGGAGACATTAATCTGATTTTTACCCCTTCCTTTATTCTTACTATGTATAACTTTAGTATTCTTACTATCTGTAAATTTAAAGTGATTGTGTGAATCGACACCGATTCCATTCTTCTTACAACACAACTCAAGCAAACACAATCTGGAAAACTAGCTGTATTTATTGTCGGATACATTTTCCTTCCATGTTATTCTTTTTTGGTTAAGTTCCATGACTCGTATTGATTCCAAGATTGGGAATATTAGTTATTCTCCTTTGAACATATCAAGTATTACTGTATGCATCTTCAGTCTGTACAAATTACTAGTTTAAAACCAACGTTTTAGACTCTAATTGACACCCAGAATTGCTCTTAGAATTAGAATTCAAGTGCCCAATTCCAATTTATGGTGTTTGGAAGGACTGTCAGAATTGGAATTGCTACAACCAATTCCTTTTCTTTCTAAGGTTTTACTTTTTCTGTTTGGTATGTTTTCACAACTTTATTTTTTGCCACCACTTTATTTTCTATCTGTTAAATGGTTTTGTAGGTCTCAGAGTGGTTGGAGTCATCTAAGCGCCTTGACTTTTCTGAGAGAGAATATGCTTCTCGTCTTGATTTGATTGCCAAGGTATGGGGTCTTCAAAAGGCGGAAAGTTACATCAAAACTATTCCTCAATCCTACAGAGGGGAGATAATCTACCGAACATTTTTGGCTAATTGTGTTGTCTCTCTCAATGTGAAGAAAGCGGAAGAAGTGTTTAACAAAATGAAGGACTTGCAATTCCCAGTTACAGCTTTTACTTGTAATCAGTTGCTACTCTTGTATAAAAGACTTGACAAAAAGAAAATAGCTGATGTATTGTTATTAATGGAGAAAGAAAATGTCAAGCCCACTATCTTCACTTACAATATATTAATAGACATCAAAGGCCTGTCCAACGATATGGCTGGGATGGATCAAATTGTTGAGACAATGAAAGCAGAGGGAATAGAACCCTCTATCCATACGCAAAGCCTTTTGGCAAAGCATTACGTCTCTGGTGGGCTCACAGAGAAAGCTGAGGTTGTTATGAAAGAGATGGAAGGAGGCGGTTTAAAAGAAAACCGTGCTGTTTGCAGGCCTTTGCTTTTACTGTATGCATCCCTTGGAAAGGCTGATGATGTGTCCAGAATCTGGAAAATTTGTCAGTCTGTTCCCAGTCTTGGTGAGGGTTTGGCTGCTATTGAAGCTTGGGGAAAGCTAAATAAAGTTGAAGAAGCAGAGACAGTCTTCGAGAAGCTGTTAAAAAGATTGGAAAGGCCCCCTTCGAAGTCTTATTGTAGTCTATTGAAAGTTTATGCAAATCATAAGATGTTGGCCAAGGGGAAGGATCTGGTGAAGCGGATGTCAGATAGTGGCTGTCGTATTGGCCCACTGATTTGGGATGCACTTGTCAAGCTTTATGTGGAAGCAGGCGAGGTAGAAAAAGCTGACTCAATCTTGCAGAAGGCTGCTCAGCAAAACCGGATCAAGCCCTTGTTTAATTCCTATATAGTAATTATGGACCAGTATTCTAAGAGAGGTGATGTACGTAATGCTGAAAAAATGTTCTACAGGATGAGACAAGTTGGGTATGTGGCCAGGCTCAGGCAGTTCCAGTGTCTGGTCCAGACGTATATAAATGCCAACTCCCCCGGTTATGGGATGAGGGAGAGGATGAAGGCTGATAATATATTTCCGAATAAATCATTGGCTGGAATGCTGGTCCAGGTAGATCCGTTTAAGAAAACATCCGTATCTGAGTTGTTGGATTGAAGACCATAATCTTACAAGTGGAAGCTTAACGGTTTCTCAGTTTGGGTACTTGTTTTTAATACTAATCGGATAATTTTAGGTTGAACATTTCAGGTTTGGTTAGTGGTGTTTCTACTTTATTAGAAGTTTTAAATTGAACTGTGGCTAGTCATCGTAATCTGTTTAATAGTATTTAATTACACTATGCATCCAAGGTTTTCTATTTTTGGTGGTTCATGCTTTAAAAACTTTTAAGAAATGTTTAGCAGACTTGTTGTAGGGGACAATGAAATGAGGGGAGCTGAGGAAATGGATGGAGTGTTAGTCTGATGCAACTAAATGGTAAAATCAGTTACCGGCAAAAAGGACAAATACTTCACTGCTATGGTTGTCGAGTTGTCAGCAATACCTCCTAAACTTTAAAAAATTGAATTGACTTTGCTGAACTTTGAAAAAAAAATTAATTGGGTCATTCCACTCATTTTCTTGGACGGACGTTCCAATTGCTGCTGTGTCTATCTAATAAGGTTAATCAATCTCAATTTGGTATGGGTAATTATATCTTTATCATTAATTAAAAAATAACAAATTCATATATTAAAAATTCTGAATATTATTAAATATATTTAATTTTAAAAATTGAAATTATTATCATATAATAGAAACCATTAAGTCGACTCTTTTTAAACAAGCAAAACAAAAATCTAAAAGATAAATCTGTGAAATAGATCTAAGCAGATTTGTCTAATGGCAATTGCTAAGCAAAACAGATCTAGGGTTCTCTCTAATTTCTCGCAACTTTTATTTTCTTTGATTTCTAGGGTTTCAAAAATGTCAGTGATTGAACCTCTACGACCAATAATTCATACCAAAATTTATGTAAATTCAAGCAACAATCCAAAACATTTATACAAATACACCTCATCTTTTTTTCGCGACCGATTTAGGGTTTTACATGACAAGACGAAGCTTTTCGTCACAAATTCTTCATCTTGTTGACCCAATAATGTGTTTAGATAATAATGAAGACCCCAATTTCAACCATAATAACCCTATTTCTTCAATACCCGAAAGACCCCCTATCCTCAAGTAATTAAGAACAATCGCCGACAATTCTCGACCCCATCATTTCCCCGACCCACTTCCCTTGCGTCCATCGCGTTTCGTCCTGTCCTCCCACTCCACCGTCACCGTCGCCTTCGTTGTCCTCGTCCTCTTCCGCAGACGCCGCCACCGCCACCGCCACTAGTCCTTTCTCCGATTAGCGATTCGATGTCTCCGATTGGGACTATATTTACCACTCCGCCTGATAGAGTAGATATTTAGTATGTAAATAATCAATGATATTTGATTAATCATGTCCTTAATTATAGCCTAGAATCAAGCATTGTAATTAATCATAGCCTAGAATCAAGTATTGTAATCATAGCCTAGAATCAAGCATTGTAATCATGTATATATACTGAGTTTGTGAAATGAGAAAGACTCACGGAAGATATTTCCTTCATGGTATCAAAGCCATAAACCTTAGTCGTTCCCTAAGTGTTTCTCTATCGCCCATCTCCTTCTTCTGCTTTATCTCGTATTTTTTTTTGTTTTGTTCTCCCCTCCTCTCATTCTCCATGGCCGATAACTCACACTTCCATCCGGCCTTGGCTGTAAGCAATGTCAAAAACTTTATTCCAATTATTCTTTAGATGGAGAAAGGCCAATACTCGTCATGGGCAGAGCTTTTTAAAATCCATTGCCTTGCGTATCAGGTGATGGACCATATCATCCCTACGCCACCCATGTTGTCTGCAAGGGTAAGGAGACGGCGACAGTTCGAGACTATGAATTGTGGTCTCGTTTGGATGCAATAGTCCTTCAATGGATTTAAGGAACGATTTCGAACGATCTCCTCCACACTATCTTGGAGCCCGACTCTTCGGCACAACAAGCATGGGAACGCTTGCAAAACATTTTTCAAGACAGCAAACACTCACGGGCAGTTTACTTGGAAAATCAATTCACCCAAGTTCATATGGATAATTTTCCTAATGTCTTGGTGTATTGCCAAGAACTCAAGATGATTGCGGATCAACTGTCAAATGTCGAGGCTCCGGTTAATAATCACAGGTTAGTTCTCCAATTGATTGCGGGGGTAAATAAGAACTATGATAGTGTGGCTACGTTCATACAACAAAGTGACCCATTACCTCCGTTTTACGAGGCTCGCTCGAAACTAATTCTCGAAGAGATGCGCAAAGCCAAACAAGTGGCTATGGTGTCAAGTGCCTCCAGCACAGCTCTCGTAACAACCAACACCGGCAACGAAGAGACACACGATTCTGGACGGGGAACAAGCCATGGTAATGGTCAAAATCGAAACAATACCGGCGAACGTGGGAAGAACAATAATAGCCAGCACAACCGTACTAATAATAGAGGGAAGAATAATAGCGGACGCGGTCGAGGAAAGGGTGGTCCAAACCAGTCCTTCGGTGGTGGCAACCACCACCAAGCCACCCATCCCCGTCCATAGCAGCATCCGCCACCATGGTGGCAGTATAACGCCGGTTGGGCTCCATCGAGTTGGTGTGAAACCCCAGATTTTATGAATAAAGATTTAATTTTTTCGAAATATTTTTTTAAATATTATGGTGTGAATTTGAGATAATGTTATAGTTGTGGGTAGTATTTATAAATTTTGCAAAGTATGCAAGTTATTGTATTATATTTGATTGGTCGGGGAATATTATTTTTTGTCGGAGAATATTCGTACGACGACACAATTATTGGTGGACCCCACAACGAAATTATTGTCGGATTGAGAAAACGACAAAAATATTTTATGAAAATAACGGCGGAAGTTTTACCGTTAATACCGTTGAACTACTCGGTAGTAAAAGTACAGTAATACGTGTGGTTGCATAGTAGCATACGGTATTGATTATTGAGGCTTACGTGATAAGTCACTCAGTTTTATTTTATTGGTATTATTAATGTAATAAAACAGAAAAGCTTTTTATATAAAACAGAATACTTTTATAAAGTTATTCGTTTTATTAGGCTAATAGTAAAATCTTTTTATATAAAACAGAATACTTTTATAAAGTTATCTGTTTTATTAAACAATAATTAGAATATATTATATTTTATTATGCATAGTATTTGCATAGTGCCTGCATAGTGCCTGCATAGTAAAATTTTTTATAAAGTTATTCGTTTTATTAGATTATAAATAGAATATATTATATTTTATTTAAAAGATTTTGCTTTAAATATAGACCGTCAGATTAAAGTAAATCAATCTAGACCGTTCATGAGTTAGTTACTATGCAGTCCATTTTTCTATAAATAGAAGCTCATTCCTTCATTATTTCTTACGAATTTACTGAAACTCTAGAGAGAAAAACTATAGAGAGAGTTCTTCTTCTATAATCTTGAACGTATTTATTTAGAGTTTAAGAAAGCTTTGAGCGTAGTGCAAGTTTTCTTCGAGTATATCATCGCCCTACCAGTCGAAATACTCTTCTTTCAAAGGTAAGGGATATTATTTATTGTACTCGTAAAGGGTATTCTTTCTTTCTTATTCGTGAAGAGAACTTCTGTTATTCCATTCTTTATTATTCTGTTAGAATAACCTGTATACGCGGACTACCCTATACTTGGTGAAATTCTTCTGTTATTCCATTCTTTATTATTATGTTGGAATAACCTGTTTATGCGAAGTACCGCATACATGGTGAAATTCTTCTATTATTCCGTTCTTTATTATTCTGTCGGAATATCCTGTCTGTGCGTTTACGCCGGACCTGGTTCCATTATTTATTATTATGTCGGAATATCCTGTCTGTGCGTTTACGCCGGACCTGGTTCCATTATTTATTACTTTGTCGGAATATCCTATCTGTGCGTTTACGCCGGACCTGGTTCTATTATTTATTATTCTGTCGGAATATCCCGTCGGTACATTTACGCATGACCTGGTTCCACTATTTATTTTTTTGTTAGAATAACCTATCTGTGCGGTCTATCGCATGCATGGTGATTTTTTTTGTTATTCCATTCTTTATTACACTCAGTTGGTTAAAGTTTTGACTTCTATACTCCATGAAATTAGTGGAATATCCTTGATATTTGCGCTTTATCCAGTATCTTTTCATGGAAATATTCTTCTGAGCATTCTTGAATTTTACTCTACAAAGAAGTATCATGTTGACAATTTGGACGTTATCAGTTCTTAGATAAGTTAATTCTTGAACTTGTTTTATTGAATTCTTATATCATTGTCATCATCCTCATGTTTATATTTTGTTGAAAGTCATCTGTGGCCTGTAGTGCATAGATGGACTTGGTATGATTATGACCAGGGATTATTCGGTGTAATCATGATCGTAATGTTACAAATGATGTGAAAAAAGTCCTCATTGGCCCGTAGTGCATTGATGGACAGTTTTTGGTATGATTATGACTATGGATTCTCTTTGGCCGTAGTGCAAAGATGAATTATTTTATGGCATGATCAGGACCGTTGATGAAAATATGATTATCGTTAGCCGTAGTGCATGGATAATTCGTGGTCGTGATACTAAAGAATATCCTTGGCCGTAGTGCAGGGGTGATTCGATGATGTAGATTATTTATTAAGCTGAGTCTCAGCGATAATAGTCATGAAAAATCTTTTAAATCATAAAAGATAGTAGATTTTATTCTCTACTTGACTCTTTTAATGGTTTGCTTGATCCGCTGCAGTTAAATTTGATGTCTATTATATTTTATCAGTTTAACATTGTTGAAGACTAATGATAATTTATTTTGCATTATCTTAGTCATAATATTTCTTACTGGGCTAGTTGAGCTCACCCTTTCTTTCACTGTTCTCTTCAGGAAATAAAAATATAGTTGGGACGAGTCGAAAAACGGAGTGATGGACCAGATGATAGCATTAGTAGTCCTCACTATTCTATGTAATAGTGTGATAATAATTGTAATGAGGACTCTTTTTGAGTATGGATACTCTCTAGAAGACAATATTTGTATTCAAACTCACAGTTTATGTTTTGTCGTATTGTACACGACAGTTGTATTATTAAGTTGTATTTGAATTCAGTACCATGTATCTGGCGACTCAGGATGGGTGATGTATACCTAATTTTGGGGGCATCACAGTTGGTATCAAAGCTTAGGAATATGATTCGTGGCTGAGATGTGAGACAAGAACTAGGAGGGGAGAGACGAGGAATTCCTTCGCTAGTATGACCTACCTAAGTTTATTTGATATTTAGTTGGTCGGTCAGAGTATAGAGATAATATGTGATATGTTAATTAACCCTTGTTTTGTTGCAGCATTTGAAAATGGCATCTGAAAATGTTGAGATAAGCAATGGAGCACAGGAGACCGTTGAGTCTCCACAGATCAATAATCAGGACAATGTGCAACAGGAAGACAATAATCCTCATGTAAACAACAACACTGATCAATTGACGAACGACGGTACGTTTAGGAGTTTTTTTGAATTCAGGCAACATCAGGCGAAGGCGGCTCCTATTCATAAATCAGGAGGAAACAATGGCAACCCACGGTTGGTCACCGCTAAGCAATTCAAGGAGCTGGGACAACCGGAGTTTTTGGGAAAGCCAGAACCACTTAAGGCGGAGACGTGGTTAAAGCAGATCACCAAGATATTTGATGTCTTGGGATGCTCCGAGGAGCAAAAGGTTCCCTTTGCCACCTTTATGTTGCGTGAAGAGGCAGATCACTGGTGGGAATCTGTAAAATGTACCCAGCCTGACGCACTCAAGATCTCTTGGAAGAAGTTCCAAGAGCTGTTCAATGACAAGTACTTTCCCGAAAGCATTCGTCATATGAAGGAGGTAGAATTTATCAAGTTGGAGCAAAACGACATGACCGTGTCACAGTACGAAGCCAAGTTTGCCGAGTTGTCCCGATTTGCGTTCCACTTAGTTGATAATGAAGAGAGAATGACGCGGATATTTTTAAGAGGTTTGAAACCAGAGATACGTCAATATCTTATTTCTCATAAACTGTGTTTGTATTCAGATGTTGTTAATATGGCTCAGTTATTGGAGCGCGATAATGAGTCAACCCAACCAAAAGAGAGCAGTCGGCAAAATGATAATACCGGTGATAACAGTCATCAAAGCGGTGACAATAAACATGGAGAAAATCAACATGCCAGAAATGGTAACCACTTCGGTGGTAATCATGGTCAAAATAATAAGAATGGACATTTCAAGAAGAGGAGATTAAACAATGATGGAAAGACGTCAGCACCAGCACCCATTGTTAAGGAAGGAGAACGACCACCTATCATATGCTTCAAATGCGGAGGGGAGGGACACATCAGTCCAAACTGCGCGATGCCGTCCAAAGCATGTTATAATTGTGGAAGAGAAGGTCACTTAGCCCGATTTTATCGTTCACCGAAGACAAGTTCAGCTAGGATGGAGGCACCATAGGCCGTCCCAGAAAAGTCAAAGTCGGTAGTTTAAGATAGAGCATTTTTTTTGTGACGAGGAACCTGAATAAAATTATCACGGGTATGTTAGTCATAAACTCTTTTGAAGTCTATACCGTGTTAGATACCGGTTCTACTCACTCTTTTATTTCACCTAGTTGTGTTCAATGTTTCAACTTAACTCCGGAGAAGTTAGACATTGATTTATCTGTTGAAATTCCGTTGGGAGAAACCTTCGTTACCTCCACTATTTATAAATCTTATTTGATTCAAATCAACACTTTCACGTTACCTGTCGATCGTATCTCTTTGAAAATACTTGCCTTTGATGTGATTTTAGGAATCGATTGGTTAACTACTCATCATGTTTTTTTTTGTAAGGTTGTTAGCTTTTATACTCCTAACCAACCTGTTATGCGAATTCAAAGTAACCAAACCACTAAAGTCAATCATTGTCATATCAAGCCATAAATAAAAAGCCCTGAGCCTTTATCTGGTGACTTTCTTGTGTGGAATGCACCGAAGCCAGACTTTCTGTAGGCGACGTCGTGAATGATAATGGCAAGTTGATAGGTATCAATGTGACGTGCTGTCCAAGTCTTAGATGAGGGTCACAGTTTTGAACGATATTTCTATTGTTAATAAATTTTCTGACGTATTCTTGAAGACTTCTTAGCCTACCCCATAGCGTGAAATCGAATTTTGTATTGACCCCAATACAAAACCTATTTCTTAAACCCTTAAATATTTCTTCAACTAAAATGAACGTATTATGCGCCACAGACGTTGGCTCGAGCTGTTGAAGATTACGATCGTACAATTCAATATCATCGTGGAAGAACGAAAGTGGTAGCTGACGCGTTGAGTAGAAGATCGTATGCGAGTGAGATGTTGTTAACACAAAGACCCATTTCGTATAACTTACAAATGATGAAGATAGAGTTAAAGACTCTAGGGACCCACGTGAAGATAACAAATATACGATTAGAATCGACTTTAATCGATAAAGTTAAAGCCGCTCAAGCTACATACTTAGAGCTGATGAATGTGAAGAAGAAGGTTCAAGAGGGCGTTATTCTAGAAGCAAGAATCGATGAAGAGAGAAAATTTCAACCCTCGATTTAATTGACCGATTTGAAATCCTCGATCGAGTAGGAACTGTGGCTTATAGACTCGTTTTACCGCCAAGTATGTCGTGTGTTCATAACATTTTTAACGTATTGATGTTACGTAAATATGTGGACGACCCGAACCATATTATTGATTTAGAACCGGACGAGATAGCAAATAATTTAACGTATGAAAATGTACCTATTAAAATTATGAAATGTATTCAACACTCAAAGGTTATACCTCAAGAGTTAGAATCTGACGAAGTGTCCTCATCTGTTCGGCATACCAGGTACGTCGTAAATTTCGAGGGCGAAATTTCATAAGGAGGGGAGATTGTGAAATCTCAGATTTTATGAATAAAGATTTAATTTTTTAAAAATATTTTTTTTAAATATTATAGTGTGAATTTGAGATAATGTTATAGTTGTGGGTAGTATTTATAAATTTTGTAAAGTATGCAAGTTGTTGTATTATATTCGATTGGTCGGGGAATATTATTTTTTGTCGGAGAATATTCGTACGACGGCACAATTATTGGTGGACCCCACAACGGAATTATTGTCGGATTGAGAAAACGACAAAAATATTTAATGAAAATAACGGCGAAAGTTTTACCGTTAATACTGTTGAACTACTCGGTAGTAAAAGTACAGTAATACGTGTGGTTGCATAGTAGCATACGGTATTGATTATTGAGGCTTACGTGATAAGTCACTCAGTTTTATTTTATTGGTATTATTAATGTAATAAAACAGAAAAACTTTTTATATAAAACAGAATACTTTTATAAAGTTATTCGTTTTATTAGGCTAATAGTAAAATCTTTTTATATAAAAAAAAATACTTTTATAAAGTTATCTGTTTTATTAGACAATAATTAGAATATATTATATTTTATTATGCATAGTATTTGCATAGTGCCTGCATAATAAAATCTTTTATAAAGTTATTCGTTTTACTAGATTATAAATAGAATATATTATATTTTATTTAAAAGATTTTGCTTTAAATACGGACCGTCAGATTAAAGTAAATTAATCTAGACCGTTCATGAGTTAGTTACTATGCAGTCTATTTTTCTATAAATAGAAGCTCATTCCTTCATTATTTCTTACGAATTTACTGAAACTCTAGAGAGAGAAACTATAGAGAGAGTTCTTCTTCTATAATCTTGAACGTATTTATTTAGAGTTTAAGAAAGCTTTGAGCGTAGTGCAAGTTTTCTTCGAGTATATCCTCGCCCTACCAGTCGGAATACTCTTCTTTCAAAAGTAAGAGATATTATTTGTTATACTCGTAAAGGGTATTCTTTCTTTCTTATTCGTGAAGAGAACTTCTGTTATTCCATTCTTTATTATTCTGTTGGAATAACCTGTATACGCGGACTACCCTATACTTGGTGAAATTCTTCTGTTATTCCATTCTTTATTATTATGTTGGAATAACCTATTTATGCGAAGTACCGCATACATGGTAAAATTCTTCTATTATTCTGTTCTTTATTATTCTGTCGGAATATCCTGTCTGTACGTTTACGCCGGACCTGGTTCCATTATTTATTATTCTACTGGAATATCCTGTCTGTGCGTTAACACCGGACCTGGTTCCATTATTTATTACTATGTCGGAATATCATGTCTGTGCGTTTACGCCTTACCTGGTTCCATTATTTATTATTCTATCGGAATATCCTGTCGGTGCATTTACGCATGACCTGGTTCCACTATTTATTTTTCTGTTGGAATAACCTATCTGTGCGGTCTATCGCATGCATGGTGATTTCTTTTGTTATTCCATTCTTTATTATACTTAGTTCGTTAAAGTTTTGACTTATATACTCCATGAAATTAGTAGAATATCCTTGATATTTGCGCTTCATCTAGTATCTTTTCATAGAAATATTCTTCTGAGCATTCTTGAATTTTACTCTACAAAGAAGTATCATGTTGACAATTTGGACGTTATCAGTTCCTAGATAAGTTAATTCTTGAACTTGTTTTATTGAATTCTTATATCATTGCCATCATCCTCATGTTTATATTTTGTTGAAAGTCATCTGTGGCCTGTAGTGCATAGATGGACTTGGTATGATTATGACCAGGGATTATTCGGTTTAATCATGACCGTAATGTTACAAATGATGTGAAAAAAGTCCTCATTGGCCCGTAGTGCATTGATGGACAGTTTTTGGTATGATTATGGCTATGGATTCTCTTTGGCCGTAGTGCAAAGATGAATTGTTTTATGGCATGATCAGGACCGTTGATGAAAATATGATTATCTTTAGCCGTAGTGCATGGATAATTCGTGGTCGTGATACTAAAGAATATCCTTGGCTGTAGTGTAGGGGTGATTCGATGATGTAGATTATTTATTAAGCTGAGTCTCAGCGATAATAGTCATGAAAAATCTTTTAAATCATAAAATATAGTAGATTTTATTCTCTACTTGACTCTTTTAATGGTTTGCTTGATCCGCTGCAGTTAAACTTGATGTCTATTGTATTTTATCAGTTTAACATTATTGAAGACTAATGATAATTTATTTTGCATTATCTTAGTCATAATATTTCTTACTGGGCTAGTTGAGCTCACCCTTTCTTTCACTGTTCTCTTCAGGAAATGAGAATATAGTTGGGACGAGTCGAAAAACGGAGTGATGGACCAGATGATAGCATTAGTAGTCCTCACTATTCTATGTAATAGTGTGATAATAATTGTAATGAGGACTCTTTTTGAGTATGGATACTCTCTAGAAGACAATATTTGTATTCAAACTCACAGTTTATGTTTTGTCGTATTGTACACGACAGTTGTATTATTAAGTTGTATTTGAATTCTATACCATGTATCTGGCGACTCAAGATGGGTGATGTATACCTAATTTTGGGGGCGCCACAGTTGGGCAGTGCCTCCATGCCCATACCCATCATCTTCCTGGACACGCCCCCCATCAGTACATCAACCGAGAATTTTAGGACAACGTCCGCAGCAGGCTTACAGCGCTCAGGCGCCCAGCTCCCCCTCTTGTGTACCCACGGATATTGAAGCAGCGATGCATACTATGTCTCTCAACGTTCCTGATGACAATTGGTACATGGACACTAGTGCTACTTCGCATATGACGGCGTCGCAAAGTACTCTTTCGTCTTATTTTAATTCGAGCAATAATAAAAATATAATTGTTGGAAGTGGTCATGTTATTCCGATTCGTGGTTATGGACAAAAATCATTATCTCCACCTCATCCACCCCTCACATTGTCCAATGTCCTCCATGCCCCAAACTTAATTAAAAACTTAGTTTCTGTTCGTCGTTTCACAACTGATAATCATGTTTCTATTGAATTTGATCCTTTTGGGTTTTTTTGTGAAGGATATGCAAACGGGAATTCCCATAATAAGATGTAATAGCACCGGGGACTTATACCCCTTATCCACTACCACGAGTCCTCCCGCCAACACTTCATCAACTTTTGCCGCTCTCTTTGCAATAATAAATTGATTGCATGTAAACAATCTTCATGCACTAGTATTTGTGTTTCATGTATTTTTGGGAAACATGTTAGGTTGCCATTTTATCCACCTACTTCTTGTACTACTATGCCATTTGACATTATTCATAGTGACTTGTGGACATCTCCCGTTTTAAGTTCAGCAGGACACAAGTATTATCTTTTTTTTCTTGATGATTATTCTAATTTTCTGTGGATCTTTCCTATTGGCTAGAAATCGCAAGTCTACACCAGTTTCCTTTCCTTTAGTGCTTATATTAAAACTCAATTTGAGAAGGAAATTAAATGTTTTCAAAGTGATAACGGGAAGGAATTTGATAATGAACATTTCAAATCTTTTTGTCGCAACTATGGTATGAGTTTTCGATTCTCGTGTCCGCACACCTCCTCTCAAAATAGGAAAGCCGAACGTAAAATTCGAACCATAAACAGCTTGATTCAAACCCTTCTTGCTCGCTCATCTACGCCACCGTCATTCTGGCATCATGCTTTACATATGGCAACATATTTATTAAACATTCTCCCAAATAAAAATCTTAAACACTTTTCTCCTACTCAAATTCTCTACTTTCGGGATCCCTCCTATGCACATTTAAGAGTATTTGGTTGCTTGTGTTTTCCTCTTCTTTCCCCCACCAATATTAATAAACTCCAAGCTTGTTCTAACCTGTGTGTTTTTCTGGGCTACCCATAAAACCATAGAGGATATAAGTGTTATGACCTCTCGAGGCGCAAAATAATTATCTCTCGACATGTTGTGTTTGATGAGACAAAATTCCCCTTTGCTAATTTTCACACGCCTCCATCCCATACCTATGAATTTCTTGATGATGGAATCCATCCCGTGTTACATGAGCTCGCTAGTCTTCCTGCTCCCACCATCAACCCGCAAATTGGGCCCAGCTCTAATAACACTCCCAGTGATCCTCCACCCGTCCCACTACAATCCCCTTTTCCAGCAACCAGTCCTACACTTGGCCCAGGAAACTCCTCATTTCTCCCTAGCCCATCAAGCTCCCAAAGCAACCCGCCCACATCCCCACCTGATCCACACATACACCACTCCCATCAAAACTAAAACCGCTCCATGGCCACACGTAGCATGCATGGGATTTTTAAGCCCAAACGTCATTTTAATTTAACTTCTTCGGTTTCGCACTCCCCTCTGCCATTTAACCCCAAAACTGCGTTGTCCGACCCGAATTGGAAAGCTGCCATGTTGGATGAATATGAAGCTCTTGTTAAAAATAAGACGTGGGAGTTAGTGCCTCGTCCGTCTAATGTGAATATTATTCGGTGTATGTGGATTTTTTGTCATAAAAAGAAATCTGATGGATCTTTTGAGCGGCATAAAGCCCGTCTTGTTGGTGATGGCAGGTCTCAACAGGTTGGTGTCAACTGTGGTCAAACATTCAGCCCGGTAGTGAAACCCGCTACAATTCACACTGTGCTCAGTTTGGCTTTATCGAATTCTTGGTCCATACATCAACTGGATGTTAAGAATGCATTTTTGCACGGTCACTTACAGGAAACTGTCTACATGCATCAACCTATGGGTTTCCGTGACCCGAACCATCTAGACTATGTATGCTTGCTCAAGAAGTCTCTGTATGGCCTCAAACAGGCACCCCGGGCTTGGTATAAACGGTTTACGGATTTTGTCTCTACAATGGGGTTTAAGCATAGCCAATCGGATCATTCTTTGTTTATATATTGCAAAGGAAATGACATGGCATACATTCTTCTCTATGTTGACGACATAATCCTTACCACATCATCTGAGGCTCTTCGTCGACATATCATGTCTATTCTGGCATCTGAATTTGCTATGAAAGATTTGGATCCTTTACATTATTTCTTGGGAATTGATGTGACCCATCACGAAAGAGGTTTATTTCTTTGCCAAAAGAAATATGCTGAAGACATTATTGAGAGGGCAGGTATGTCTTCATGCAAGTTGTCACCCACTCCTGTGGGTATGAAGGCAAAATTGAGCAATTCAGGTGGAGCACCTTATGAAGACCCCACACACTATCATAGCTTAGCCGGACCCTTGCAATATCTTACGTTTACCCGTCCAGATATCTCATATGCGGTCCAGCAGGTATGTTTGCATGTGCATGACCCCAAGAGCGAACACATGACTGCACTTAAAAGAATCCTGCGATATCTTCGTGGATCGCTCGACTTTGGCTTGCATCTATACAAATCCAAGTTTTCTGTTCTCACTAGCTATACGGATGCAGATTGGGGAGGGTGTCCTGACACTCGACGATCAACATCCGGTTACTATGTATTTCTTGGAGATAATTTGATTGTTTGGTCGTCTAAGCGACAACCCACCTTATCTCGGTCTAGTGCTGAAGCAGAGTATAGAGGTGTCGCCAATGTTGTTGCCGAATCATGGTGCCTTCGAAATCTACTGTTAGAATTACATGTTCCGATCAAGAAGGCAACGATGGTGTACTGTGATAAAGTCAGTGCCATCTATCTTTCTGGTAATCCTGTACAACATCAACGTACTAAGCATATTGAGATGGATATCTTATTTGTCCGAGAGAAAGTTGAAAGAGGATAAGTTCGTGTGCTTCATGTCCCATCTCGCTACCAGATAGTTGATATTTTCACTAAAGGGCTTTCGCACATACTCTTTGATGATTTTCGGAACAGTCTCAACGTACGACAGCCTCTCGCTTCGACTGCGGGGGTATGATAGAGTAGATATTTAGTATGTAAATAATCAGTGGTATTTGTGACGCCCCCAAAATTTGGTATACATCACCCATCTTGGGTCGTCAGATACATAGTACAGAATACAAATACAACTTACTAATACAACTGTCATGTACAACACGACAAAACATAAACTGTGAGTTTGAATACAAATATTATCTTCTAGAGAGTATTCATACTCAAAAGGAGTCCTCATTACATTTATTAACACACCATTACATAGAATAGTGAGGACTACTAACTAATACTATCATTCGGACCATCACTCCGTTCCCCGACTTGCCCCAGCTACGTTCTCATTTCCTGAAGAGAACAGTGAAAGAAAGGGTGAGCTCAACTAGTCCAGTAAGAAATATTATGACTAAGATAATGCAGAATAAATTATCATTAGCCTTCAACAATGTTAAACTGATAAAATATAATAGACATCAAGTTTAACTGCAGCGGAACAAGAAATCCATTAAAAGAGTCAAGTAGAAAATAAACTCTACTATCTTTTATGATTTAAAAGGTTTTTCAACACTGTGATCGTTGGGACTCAGCTTAATAAAATAATTCACATCATTGAATCACCCTTGCACTACGGCCAAGGATATTCGTGTATTCATTAATGGTCATGATCATGCCAACAACTGTCTATCAACGCACTACGGGCCAATGAGGACTTTTACCACATCATTTATAACATTACGGTCATGATTATACCAAATAATCCCTGGTCATAATCATACCAAGTCCATCTATGTACTACAGGCCACAGATGACTTTTAACATTTTATAAACATGAGGATGATGACAATGATATAAGAATTCAATAAAACAAGTTCAAGAATTAATTTAAGAATTAACAACGTCCAAATTGTCAACATGATACTGCTTTGCGGAGTAAAATTCAAGAATGCTTAGAAAAATATTTTCATGAAAAGATACTGGATGAAACGCAATTATCAAGGATATTCTACAAATTTCATGGAGTATAGAAGTCAAAACTTAACCAACTGAGTATAATAAAGAATTGAATAACAAAAGAAATCACCATGCATGCGATAGACCGCACAGACAGGTTATTCCCACAGAATAATAAATAATTGAACCAGGTCCGGCGTAAACGCACAGACAGGATATTCCGACAGAATAATAAATAATGGAACCAGGTCCGGCGTAAACGCACAGACAGGATATTCCGACAGAATAATAAATAATGGAACCAGGTCCGATGTAAAACACACAGACAGGATGTTCCAACAGAATAATAACAAGACGGAACCAGGTCCGGTGTAAAACACACAGACAGGATATTCCAACAGAATAATAATAAAAACGGAACCAGGTCTGGTGTAAAACACACAGACAGGATGTTCCAACAGAATAATAGAAGAATGTCACCAAGTATAGGGTAGACCGCGTATACAGGTTATTCCAACCGAATAATAAGAAATGAAATAACAACAGTTCTCTTCATGAATAAGAAAGAATAACACCCCTTACCGTTTTAAAGAAGAGCTGAAATAATGAAGTAGTTAAGTAGCAGAATACCCTTCTTCTTCTCTCTCTATATTTTCTCTCTATAGTTTCTCTCTCTAGAGTTCAGTGAATTTGTAAGAAATAATGAAGGAATGAGCTGCTATTTATAGAAAAATAGAATGCATAGTAACTAATCCATGAACGGTCCAGATTGATTACTTTAATCTGACGGTCCATATTTAAAGAAAAATCTTTTAAATAAAATATAATATATTCTATTTATAGAATAACTTTAATAAAGTATTCTGTTTTATATAAAAAGATGTTTCTGTTTTATTACGTTAATAATACGAATAAAACAAAACGTCATTATCGCTAAATAATTCATATTATTAACTGACAATAATTGAATCAAACTGAGTGACTTCTCACATAAGCATTAATAATCAATACCGTGTGCTACTATGCAACCACACGTATTACTGTACTTTTACTACCGAGTAGTTCAACAGTATCAATGGTAAAACTTCCGCCGTTATTTTTAATAAAATATTTTTGTCGTTTTCTCAATCCGACAATAATTTTGTTGTGGGGTCCACCAATGATTGTGCCGTTGTACGAATATTCTCTGTTAAAACGAATATTCCCCGACCAATCGAATATTATATAACAACTTGCGTACTTTGCAAAATTTATAAATATTATCCACAACTATAACATTATATCAAATTAACTCCATAATATTCAAAAATAATATTTATAGAAAATTCATCTTTATTTATAAAAGTTGGGGTCTTACAACCTCCCCTTCTTATGAAATTTCGCCCTCGAAATTAGGGTACGTACCTGGTATGTCGAAGAGGTAAGGATACCTTGATTTCATTTCAGATTCTAACTCCCAAGTCATTTCCTCAACATCGTGGTTTCTCCACAAAACTTTTACTTGAAGTATAACCTTAGAGCATAGAATATGTTCCTTCTTATCCAAGATTTGAACAGGAACTTCTTCATACGTCAAATCCTCCGCTATTTCGTCCGGTTCTAACTCAATAATGTGGTTCGGGTCTTCCACATATTTGCGTAACATGGATATGTAAAAAACGTTATGAACACGAGACATACTTGGCGGTAAAGCGAGTCTATAAGCCACAGTTCCTACTCGATCGAGGATTAAAAATGGACCGATGAATCGAGGATTGAGATTTCCTCTTTTTCCAAATCTCGTAACTCCTTTCCATGGAGCAACACGTAAGAACACATGATCTCCTACATCAAATTCCACGTCCTTTCGATGAAGATCAACATAACTCTTTTGTCGATCTTGTGAGGTTTTTATACGTTGTCGGATCGTTTGAATCTTTTCTGTAGTCATACGTACCAACTCCGGTCCCAACAACGTTGCTTCACCCACCTCATCCCAGCATACTGGAGAACGACATTTTCTTCCATACAATGCTTCGAATGGAGCCATGCCAATACTTGCTTGATAACTGTTGTTGTAGGAAAACTCCACCAATGGTAAGAACTTGTCCCAACTTCCCTTGAAGTCAAAGACACAAAGTCTTAATAAATCTTCTAGAGTTTAAATAGTCCTCTCTGATTGTCCGTCCGTCTGAGGATGATATGCCAAACTAAATCGTAAATCTGTGCCCATAGCTTTTTGTAAACTAACCCAAAATCGTGAAGTGAATCTTGGGTCTCGATCAGAAACTATGGATACTGGCATACCATGCAGTCTTACAATCTCGTTTATGTACATACGACCAAGACGTTCAAGTGTATAAGTTTCTCGTATCGCTAAGAAATGAGCAGACTTGGTCAATCTATCAACAATGACCCAAATCGCATCTATACCTTGAGAAACCTTAGGAAGACCGGTAACGAAATCTATGGTAATGTGCTCCCACTTCCATTCTGGAATTTCAAGTGGTTGCAATGGACCTTTTGGTACTTAATGCTCCGCTTTGACTCGTTGACAAGTTAGACACCGTGAGATAAACAACGCTATCTCTCTCTTCATATTGCTCCACCAAAATGTATGACGAAGATCATGATACATTTTGGTACTTCCAAGATGGATTGCAAACGGTGTGTTGTGCGCCTCCATCATGATTTCATACTTTAAATCAGGGTTGTTAGGAACACAAAGTCTGAAGTTGACTCGAAGTATTCCTTCTTCATCGATTCTTGCTTCCGGCATAGCACCTTCTTGCACTTTTTTCCTCATACGCATCAGCTCCAGGTCTGTAGCTTGAGCAGCTTTAACTTTATCGATTAAAGTTGGTTCTACTCGTATATTCGTCATCATCACATGGGTCCCTGGAGTCTTTAACTCTATCTCCATCCTTTGCAAGTCACACAAAATGGGCCTTTGTGTTGACAATATTGCACTCGTACTTGCATATGATCTTCTACTCAATGCGTCAGCTACCACGTTCGCTTTTCCAGGATGGTATTGAATGGTATGATCATAATCTTTCAACAGTTCAAGCCAACGTCGTTGTCGTATGTTGAGTTCCTTTTGAGTGAAGAAATATTTGAGGTTTTTATGATCCGTAAAGATCTCCACCTTCTCCCCATACAAGTAATGCCTCCAAATTTTAAGTGCAAAGACAACAACTGCCAACTCTAGATCATGAGTAGGATAATTCCTCTCATATTCCTTGAGTTGTCTTGATGCATAGGCTATGACTTTTCCATATTGCATGAGAACGCATCCCAACCCTTTGCTCGAAGCATCACTGTAGATGACAAATCCCTCCGAGCCAGATGGTATTGTTAGAACAGGTGCTGAAATGAGTCTCCTTTTGAGTTCTTGAAAACTCTGCTCACATTCTTCGCTCCAACCGAACTTTGTATCTTTCCGAGTCAGCTGAGTTAATGGAGTAGCGATTCGAGAAAATCCTTCCACGAATCTCCGATAATAACCAGCTAAACCAAGAAAGCTACGTACTTCGGTCACTGATTTAGGTTGCTCCCAGCTTTGAATAGTTTCAATCTTTGCCGGGTCAACCGATATTCCACGACTTGATACTACGTGCCCAAGGAATGCTACCTCCTCCAGCCAGAACTCGCATTTCTTCAACTTGGCATAAAGCTTGTATTCACGAAGTTTTTGGAGTACCAGCCTCAAGTGTTGCTCATGATCTTCACGGCTTTTGGAATAAATAAGGATGTCATCAATAAAGACGACCACAAAGTGATCCAAATATTCCTTGAATACCCGGTTCATCATATCCATAAAGGTAGCAGGAGCATTAGTCAATTCAAAGGACATGACTAGGAATTCATAATGCCCGTACCGAGTTCTGAAAGCCATCTTTGGAATATCCTCAGTTCTAACCTTCAGATGATGATATCCAGAACGAAGATCGATCTTTGAAAAGAATTGTGCTCCTTGCAACTGGTCAAACAGGTCATCAATACGTGGTAATGGGTACCTGTTTTTGATGGTGACATGATTCAACTCCCGATAATCAATACAAAGTCGCATACTTCCATCTTTCTTCTTCACGAATAGCATAGGAGCACCCCAAGGAGAAGTACTAGGACGAATAAAGCCAATGTCTAACAATTCCTGCAGTTGGATCTTTAACTTCTGAAGTTCAATAGGAGCCATTCGATATGGGGCTTTGGAAATGGGTTTTGTACCGGGTTCAAGGTCGATACAAAATTCATTTTCACGCTCTGGGGGTAGACCAGGAAGTTCTTCAGGGAATACGTCAGGGAATTTATTAACAATAGAAATATCATTCAAAACTGACGTATTTTTGTTTAGATCCGTGACATGAGCTAAGAAAGCTTGACATCTGTTTTTCAATAAACGAATAGCTTTATGGCTTGAGATGACAGCGATTGATTTTAATGGTTTGGTTGCTTGAATTCGCATAATAGGTCGATTAGGAATATGAAAGCTAACAACCTTACGAAAACAATCAATTTTTGCATGATGAGTAGTTAACCAATCAATCCCTAGAATCACGTCAAATGCAAGTATTTTTAATGAAATCAGATCGACAGGTAATGTGTGGGTACCAACTTGAACCAAACAAGACTTATAAACCGTGGATGTAATGAAGGTTTCTCCCAATAGAGTTTCAACAGATAAATCAAAGTCTAATTTCTCCGGAGTCAAATTTAATCGATGAGCGCAAGTAGGAGAAATAAAAGAATGGGTAGAACCGGTATCAAATAAAGTATAGACTTCGTTAGAGTTTATGATAAGCTTACCCGTGATGACCTCATTCGGGTTCCTTGCTTTCTGGGAGGTCACAACAAACGCTCTCCCTTGCACTACCGGTTTTGACTTTTATGGGACGGCCTTTGGTGTCTCCATCTTGGCTGAACTTGTTTTTGGTAAACGACAAAATCGAGCTAAATGACCTTCTCTTCCACAATTGTAACATGCTTTAGACGGCATCGCGCAGTTTAGACTGATGTGCCCCTCCCCTCCGCATTTGAAATATATGATAGGTGGTCGTTCTCCTTCCTTAACAACGGGTGCTGGTGCTGACGTCTTTCCATTATTGTTGAATCTTCTCTTCTTGAAATGACCATTCTTATTGTTTTGGCCCTGATTACCACCGAAGTGGTTACCATTTATGGCCTGTTGATTCCCTCCACGCTTGTTGTCACCGCTTCGATGACTGCTCTCACTGGTATTATCATTTTGCCGACTGCTCTCTTTTGGTTGCGTTGACTCGTTATCGCGCTCCACTAACTGAGCCCTATTCACAACATCTGAATACAAACACAGTTTATGAGAAATAAGATGTTGACGTATCTCAGGTTTCAAACCTCGTAAAAATATTCGCGTCATTCGCTCTTCATTATCCACCAAGTGGGACGCAAACCGGGACAACTCAGCAAATTTAGCCTCATACTGCGACACGGTCATATTATTCTGCTCCAATTTGATGAACTCCACCTCCTTCACGTGACGAACACTTTCGGGAAAGTATTTATCATTGAACAGCTTTTGGAACTTCTCCCAAGACATTTTCAGTGCGGCAGGTTGAGTACGCTTAATCGATTCCCACCAGTAATCTGCCTCTCCTCGCAACATAAAGGCGGCAAAGGGAACATTTTGCTCCTTGGAGCATCCCAAGACATCAAATATCTTGGTAATCTACTTTATCCATGTTTTCGCTATAAGTGGTTTTGGCTCTCCCTTAAACTCTGGTGGTCCCAGCTCCTTGAACTATTTAGCGGTGACCGTCCGAGAGTTTTCAGTGTTTCCACTTATATTTTGGACAGGAGCCGCTCTCGCCTGTTGTTGCATGAACTGCATAAAGTTTCTGAACATTCCATCATTCATCATCTGGTCAGTGTTGTTGTTTGCATGAGGATTGTCACCTTCCTGATGCACATTATCCTGATTATTGATATGTGGTGAATCAACAGTCACCTGTGCTCCATTGCTATTCTCAACATTCTCAGATGCCATTTTCAGATACTGCCACAAAATAAAAGTTAATTGATATGTCATATATTATCCTTATATTATGACCGACCAATTAAATACCATGCAAATAAACTTAGGTATGTCATACTAGCGAAGGAATTCCCCGTCTCTCCCCTCCTAGTTCTATTCTCACATCTTAGCCAGGAATCATATCCCTAAGCTCTGATACCAACTGTGACGCCCCCAAAATTTGGTATACATCACCCATCTTGGGTCGTCAGATACATAGTACAGAATACAAATACAACTGTCGTGTACAATACGACAAAACATAAACTGTGAGTTTGAATACAAATATTATATTCTAGAGAGTATTCATACTCAAAAGGAGTCCTCATTACATTTATTAACACACCATTACATAGAATAGTGAGGACTACTAACTAATACTATCATTCAGACCATCACTCCGTTCCTCGACTTGCCCCAGCTACGTTCTCATTTTCTGTAGAGAACAGTGAAAGAAAGGGTGAGCTCAACTAGCCCAGTAAGAAATATTATGACTAAGATAATGCAGAATAAATTGTCATTAACCTTCAACAATGTTAAAGTGATAAAATATAATAGACATCAAGTTTAACTGCAGCGGAACAAGCAATCCATTAAAAGAGTCAAGTAGAAAATAAACTCTACTATCTTTTATGATTTAAAAGGTTTTTCAACACTGTGATCGCTGGGACTCAGCTTAATAAAATAATCCACATCATCGAATCACCCTTGCACTACGGCCAAGGATATTCGTGTATTCATTAATGGTCATGATCATGCCAACAATTGTCCATCAACGCACTACGGGCCAATGAGGACTTTTACCATATTATTTATAACATTACGGTCATGATTATACCGAATAATCCCTGGTCATGATCATACCAAGTCCATCTATGCACTACAGGCCACAGATGACTTTTAACATTTTATAAACATGAGGATGATGACAATGATATAAGAATTCAATAAAACAAGTTCAAGAATTAATTTAAGAATTAGCAACGTCCAAATTGTCAACATAATACTGCTTTGTGGAGTAAAATTCAAGAATGCTTAGAAGAATATTTTCATGAAAAGATACTGGATGAAACGCAATTATCAAGGATATTCCACAAATTTCATGGAGTATAGAAGTCAAAACTTAACCAACTGAGTATAATAAAGAATGAAATAACAAAAGAAATCACCATGTATGCGATAGACCGCACAGACAGGTTATTCCCATAGAATAATAAATAATGGAACCAGGTCCGGCGTAAACGCACAGACAGGATATTCCGACAGAATAATAAATAATGGAACCAGGTCCGGCGTAAACGCACAGACATGATATTCCGATAGAATAATAAATAATGGAACCAGGTCCGGTGTAAAACACACAGACAGGATGTTCCAACAGAATAATAACAAGACGGAACCAGGTCCGGTGTAAAACACACAGACAGGATGTTCCAACAGAATAATAATAAAAACGGAACCAGGTCCGGTGTAAAACACACAGACAGGATGTTCCAACAGAATAATAGAAGAATGTCACCAAGTATAGGGTAGACCGCGTATACAGGTTATTCCAACAGAATAATAAGAAATGGAATAACAACAGTTCTCTTCATGAATAAGAAAGAATAACACCCCTTACCGTTTTAAAGAAGAGCTGAAATAATGAAGTAGTTAAGTAGCAGAATACCCTTCTTCTCTCTCTCTATAGTTTCTCTCTATAGTTTCTCTCTCTAGAGTTCAGTGAATTCGTAAGAAATAATGAAGGAATGAGCTGCTATTTATAGAAAAATAGAATGCATAGTAACTAATCCATGAACGGTCCAGATTGATTACTTTAATCTGACGGTCCATATTTAAAGAAAAATCTTTTAAATAAAATATAATATATTCTATTTATAGAATAACTTTAATAAAGTATTCTGTTTTATATAAAAAGATGTTTCTGTTTTATTACGTTAATAATACGAATAAAACAAAACGTCATTATCGCTAAATAATTCATATTATTAACTGACAATAACTGAATCAAACTGAGTGACTTCTCACATAAGCATTGATAATCAATACCGTGTGCTACTATGCAACCACACGTATTACTGTACTTTTACTACCGAGTAGTTCGACAGTATCAATGGTAAAACTTCCGCCGTTATTTTTAATAAAATATTTTTGTCGTTTTCTCAATCCGACAATAATTTCGTTGTGGAATCCACCAATGATTGTGCCGTTGTACGAATATTCTCTGTTAAAACGAATATTTTCCGACCAATCAAATATTATATAACAACTTGCGTACTTTGCAAAATTTATAAATATTACCCACAACTATAACATTATATCAAATTAACTCCATAATATTCAAAAATAATATTTATAGAAAATTCATCTTTATTTATAAAAGTTGGGGTCTTACAGTATTTGATTAATCATGTCCTTAATTATAGCCTAGAATCAAGCATTGTAATTAATCATAGCCTAGAATCAAGTATTGTAATCATAGCCTAGAATCAAGCATTGTAATCATGTATACATACTGAGTTTGTGAAATGAGAAAGACTCATGGAAGATATTTCCTTCACCGCCGACTTTGGTGTTGCCAGAAGTGAAATCAAAGGTGTAAGACCCCGAATTTTATGAAATAAAAGTATTCAATTTTTCTTATAATTATTATTCAGTAAATGGTTAAATTGATAAAAGTTTAAAGTTAAGGGTGATATATGTAAAATTTTCAAAATAAGCAAGTGGTTATAAAATACTCATTGTTGTCGGGGAATATTCGTTTGGTCGTGGAATATTCTTCCTGTCGGAGAATATTCGTACGACGACGCAGCCTTTTGTGGGCCCCATAACGGAAAGCGATTGGACGAAAAAAACGACAAGTATGAGTTTTTATAAATAACGGCGTAGTTGTTACCGTTAATATTGTTAGAATACTCGGTGGTTAAAACACATTAATACGCGTTATTGCACAGTAGCACACGGTATTGCACCAATTATTGATTCTTACGTAAGAAGGCACTGCTTAATAATTGTTACAGTAATTACTGTTCAATATTTTATTTTATTGATTCAATAATTGCTACGTTAATATTTTATATTATTGTTGTTTCAATAATTGTCACGTCACCGTATTTTTTATTATTAGATCAATAATTCATATTATCTGAATAATATTATTAGATAACATTATTGGCAATGTCTAGAATGTTCTGTCTAAGGAGAGGTTTGGTCACCTAATTGCGCGCCAGTAAGGAGAAATCCTTGTTGGAAAGCCCCCTCTTTCCTAGGAACGGCCTGGTTGTCATTATTGTGATTCTGTAATATTATTTATGAATAATTAATTATTGATTTATATGATGAGGAAAATATTCATTTTATGTGGATATAGATGGAGAAAATTTTTAAAGTGACAATTGTTGAAAATCGATATTTTATCTTTTCTGATAAAATAATATTTTATTATATTATTATAATATAATAATGATGATATTTTTATAATGAATGGGATATATGAGTATATGAGGAGGAAGAGTATTTTTATTGTAAAAGTTGTTTAAAACATGTTAAACATGTCTGTGGGCCCATTTCTTGACTGAAATTTGATTATAGCCTGTAAAATCGTCCGTTTGTGGATTTCGGTCAGTTTCTATTTGGAATTTAAAAAAACTCTCTTCTGTAAAGTTGTAGATAATAGAATTTCCAATAAAAAAGGCATAAGGTTCGATTTTTTCTGACAAAAGGGCTATTTATTATGAATTATTGAAGTTCCGGAATAATTGATTTTTGAAGTTTTAAATATTTTTTAAAATAAAAACATGTTTGGTGTGTTTGTGAGACCCACTTTGTGACGCCCCCAAAACAGGTATACATCACCCATTTTGAGTCGTCAAATACATGGTACATAAACAAATACAACCTCAGTAATACAATTGTCGTGCAAAATACGACAACACATATACTGTGAGTTTAAATACAAATAGAGAGCATAAAAACTCAAAAGGAGTCCTCATTATAATTATTGATACACTATTTTATAAAATAGTGAGGACTGCTAACACCACTGACTGAAAACATCACTTCGTACCTCGACTAGTTCCCGTTATATTCTTGCCTCCTGAGAAAAATGGAACAAAAAGGGTGAGCTCAACTAACCCAGTAAAGAATATTATTACTAAGATAATATACAACAAATTATCATTAGTATTCAACAAGGAAAAATTTGATAGAATATAATCGACAACAAGTTTTAGATCAACAACTGCAGCGGAAACAACAATCCATTAGAAGAGTCAAGTAGAGAAAGAATTCTACTATCTTTTAAGATTTAAAAGTCCATCATCAATATTTTATCCCTGTAACATCAATCAATATACATCTTGAATCAAATATTCATCTTTGCACTACAAGCCAAAGATATTTATTTGTATCACCAATTAGTTATGTTCATCTCAACACTTGTTTATCTTTGCACTACAAGCCAAAGATATTCATCAGGTAATCATACATCTTTGCACTACAGGCCAAAGATATTCAGTAGTATCATCATTTAGGACTGAGGATAATGAAAAATATTTTAAAGAAAACGAATCCAGTGAGATAAAAGAACAAATATTAGGGATTCGTATTACAGTTTATCCAAGTTCAATAATACTCCGTAATAACTAATTTTGAAGCAGAATTCAAAAATAAAGATCAAAACATGGATACAATCAAAGATAGTAACCATAATAGGCAACTTGGATAAAAAGAAGAAAATTTCATTTTTCGGTGAATAGTGTCGTATTCGTGAATAGTGTCGTATACGTGAATAGTAACGTATACGTGAATAGTAACCCCAACACAAAAAATTTCAAATTTGATAAAAAGTTCATACCAACATTTCAGTATAATTATATTGAAGAAAATATCATTTTAAGAAGAATATAACACCCCTTACCTCAAAATATCAGTACTTCTGATCGGAATATCGGTATAAGGCTGAAAGAAACTTGCACTGATGAATAGAAACTCACAAAGTATCTAAATACTCATAAAATACACTCAATAATCTAGAGAGAGAAAGAGAAAAAACTTGTTTCTGGTGTGATTTTTAATTCTAACTTAGCCCTCTATTTATAGGAAAATGTTAGCACGCCGAAGCAGACTTAACCTGCAACCTGATGGCTTTACCTGCTACTATTCCCACCCACCACATTTGAATAAAAATCTCAACACATTTTCACCAACCAAAAGTGAGGCCCACCAATTCTAGAATTTTCTAACAAAATGATAAATTCTGAAACTTCAACAATTTCTAAACCAGTCATCTCTTAAAATTCATAACAAATCATACGTTCATTTTTAACGGTTCAAAAATTATGGATATATACTCAACTTATATATGTATAACATATCCAAAAATCACAATGATCCAACGGTCGGATTAAAAATTATGACCCCCGCAATATATCTCAAAAACCCTTATTGATTTTTAATACCTCCATTCCGACAAAAATATTGATAAAACACCTCAATATTAACTCCTTCATTTTTAACCACAAAATATATCCAACATTTATATTCACATAAAATAAATATTTCCTTATCATATGAATCAATAATTAATTATTCACAATTAATATTACAGAATCACATTTATGACAACCAGGCCGTTCCCAGGAAAGAGGGGGCTTTCCAATAAAGATTTTTCCTTACTGGCGCGCAATTAGGTGACCAAACCTCTCCTTAGACAGAATTTTCTAGATATTGCCAATAATGTTATCTAATAATATTATTCAAATAATATGAATTATTGATCTGATAATGAGAAATACTGTGCAGTGACAATTATTGAAACAACAATAATATACAATATCAATGCAGCAACTATTGAATCAATAAAATAAAATATTGAACAGTAACTACTGTAACAATTATTGAGTAGTGCCTTCCTTCGTAAGAATCAATAATTCAAAAATACTGTGCAATCCGTGTGCTACTGTGCAACCACGCGTATTACTGTATTTTAACCACCGGGTATTTCAACAGTGTTAACGGTAACAACTATGTCGTTATTTATAAAAACTCAATTTTTATCGTTATCTTCATCCAACCGTTTTCCGTTATGGGACCCACAAATAGCTACGTCATCGTACGAATATTCCACGACAGAAAGAATATTTCACGACCAAACGAATATTCCCCGACAAAATGAATATTTTATAACCACTTGTTTATTTTGTAAAATTTACACATTTCACCCATAACCAAAATATTATATCAAATTAACATCTTATTATTCACAATAATAATTAGAGAAAATTTAATTTTATTCATTAATAAGTTGGGGTCTTACATACTTGCATGTGTTTGTGGCTGAATTCAGATGGCAAGGTGTGCATAAGAAAATAATATAAATATATTAATATTTTATTAAATTTTCTGCTTTGGTGTTCTAAGTATTTTCCTATAAATAGGATGCTTAAGTTAGAATTAAAAATCACACCAGAAATTGAAGTTTTCTCTCTATATTATCGAGCGTATTTTGTGAGTATTTAGATATCTTGAGTGTTGTTATACGGTGCAAGTTCGTTTAACATTATATCCAACATTCCAGTACTGCTCTTTTGAGGTAAGGGATAGTAAGGGATTTTAAGGGTTATTATGTTTTTCAGTTTCGAATTTTTTACGAACCTTCAAAAATTGTAGAAAAATTTGAAATGATAAATTGATGAGTTTTGTTGATTGTATCCAAAAATGGCGATTTTTAGATATATAGATTAAGAGTTATGGATTTTATGAGAAAAGACTATTTTAAAAGTAAACGCTTATAACTCCTTGTGGTTACTCCAAAATTGATAAAAATTTTATTGGGAGTACATGTATATAACAGAAGTATACCGTGTAAATTTCAGAATTTTTAGACAAAAGTACAATTTATGATAAATATCTAAATATTCGGCAGTTTTGGCCATATAAAAAATAGTAAATGATTTTTTAAAAATCTGAGAAAAATATATGTTCAATATGGGACTATATTATGCTAAATTCCAGAAAAAAATATTTTTGAAACTGATTTAGTATTTTTCATGAAAATGGTCTAGTTATGAGTAAATGAATTAAATATGTTATGTGAAGTAAGAAATTTGGAAAATAATATTTTATGGCTTAAGAATCCTATATAAGGTATATGCAGATTTTTGATGAGGATTTTGGTTATTGGTGATGAAATCTTATGAGTTTGGCATTTTAGATTGATTAAATTCATTAATTAGTAAATTATAAACAATTAAAATAAATTGTTTATACGTTTAAGAAATGATTAAGATATTGTGGTTATATTAATAATATTAGATTATGGGATTATTAAGTGATTTATAACATTTAGATTAAGGTGTTATGAAATCATTGATTTATGAATCTTATTCTTGAAATTAAATGCAGTTATTGATCATATTATTTTTATTATCATATATAACATTTTTATAATTTCGGTGATGATATTTCTCTTTGACTTAAGTGTAAAGATGGGTAAATTATTGGTATGATCGTGACTATGGCTTCTCTTTGGCCAGTAGTGCAAAGATGAATTGTTGACTGGTATGATCATGACCATTGGATTTATAAACGATTATCTTTAGCTTAAGTGCAAAGGTGAATTGATCAACATGGTTATAATTACTATTTATATAAATTTTGAAATGATTATATATTTCTTTGAGATATGAATATCTTTGGCTCGTAGTGCAAAGATGACCTGTTGTTGAATATCTTTGCCCGTAGTACAAAGATGATCTGTTGTTGAATATCTTTGGCCTGTAGTGCAAAGATAACCATGATCTTTGATGTTTCAGGTAAAGACAGGTGATGAAAATTATCTTCGTTCTGGATGAGAAAAGGAATTTGGAACCACAAATATGATTATGAGTTATTCATATGATTGTGGACAGGAACTGTTGATTGATGTTACAGGGATAAAACATTATTGGTGGACTTTTAACATAGAGAAGATAATAAATATTATGGTCTATTTGACTCTTCTAATGGATTGCTCGTTCCGCTGCAACTATGGTTGAAATTTTTTATCATCTACCATATATTTTAAATCTTTGATTTATTTCTGACGAAGGCTATTGATAATTTAATTATCTTTAGTTATGATATTATTTACTGAGCTAGTTGTGCTCACCCTTTTGCTTCACAATTCCTTTCAGGTAATAAGAGTGTAGCTGGGTCGAGCGGGGGTAACAGGAGAATAGAACGGTGGTCTCTAGCTGTGGAGGTTCTCCCTAAATAGTATAAAAAAGTGTGTTGTATTCTGTACATTATTTAATAGTTATATTTGATGAATCAAATAGGGTGAGGCGAACCCAACATTCATACATGATGTCTAATGACATACAACCTCGTGTTATCATAAGACATGATTGTGCACATCCACTTGCTGAGTATATCTATAAGCACTATCTATATGATCTTGGAGTTTGGTTGAAGTATAATTCTCAATTAGAGACGGTGGAGATATTGATATATCAAGAGAAGACTCACCATTGGAAAGAAGATGATAGTAATCTTTTCGTTTTTCTTTGGGGTTTATTGGGTCAACCAAGGATAATTCTGTGGGCATATGATATCTATTATAACCTAGACACATGGCCTCCCATGTACGAAGGTTTTCTTGAGCACTTCTCAAATATTTTAATTTCTAAAACAGTTATTGACTGTACCTTTATGTAAGGTGTCATGGTGACGTGCAATTCAAGGTTGGGACATGAATCACAGTTGGTATATATTTGTATCAAAGCTCATTATATATGTTTTGTTGTATTTTGCACGACAATTGTAGTAATAAAGTTGTAGTTGTTTTCTGTACAATGTTTTTGGCGACTCAGAATAGGTTGGTTGGATTGGACCTATTTTGAGGGCTCACAGTTGGTATCAGAGCTTAGTGATATGGTCTCTGGCGTAGATCGAGGAATAGAACTAAGAGGGGAGAGACGAGTAAATCCTTCGCTAGTGTGTCCTACCTAAGCTTATTTATTGGTCAATCATAATATCGGAATATGATGTGATATGTTAATTTGTTCAATTAACCCTTGTTTTGAAGCTGTATACTAGAATGATATCTGAAATACAGGAGATGAACAATGGAGAAATCATGATGACAGAGAAGATAGAATTTGATAAGAAAGTAAGGTATTCTCAACTCTTTGAAATACTAGGTACGTAAATTTCGGGGACGAAATTTTATAAGTAGGGTAGATTGTAAGACCCCGAATTTTATGAAATAAAAGTATTCAATTTTTCTTATAATTATTATTCAGTAAATGGTTAAATTGATAAAAGTTTAAAGTTAAGGGTGATATATGTAAAATTTTCAAAATAAGCAAGTGGTTATAAAATACTCATTATTGTCGGAGAATATTCGTTTGGTCGTGGAATATTCTTCCTGTCGGGAAATATTCGTACGACGGCGCAACCTTTTGTGGGCCCTATAACGGAAAGCGATTGGACGAAGAAAATGACAAGTATGAGTTTTTATAAATAATAGTGTAGTTGTTACCGTTAATACTGTTAGAATACCCGGTAGTTAAAAAACATTAATGCGCGTTGTTGCACAGTAGCACACGGTATTGCACCAATTATTGATTCTTACGTAAGAAGGCACTACTCAATAATTGTTACGATAATTACTGTTCAATATTTTATTTTATTTATTCAATAATTACTACGTTGATATTTTATATTATTGTTGTTTCAATAATTGTCACGGCACAGTATTTTTCATTATAAGATCAATAATTTATATTATCTTAATAATATTATTAGATAACATTATTGGGAATGTCTAAAAAGTTCTGTCTAAGGAGAGGTTTGGTCACCTAATTGCGCGCCAGTAAGGAGAAATCCTTGTTGGAAAGCCCCCTCTTTCCTGGAAACGGCCTGGTTGTCATTATTGTGATTCTGTAATATTATTTATGAATAATTAATTATTGATTTATATGATGAGGAAAATATTCATTTTATGTGGATATAGATGGAGAAAATTTTTAAAGTGACAATTGTTGAAAATCAATATTTTATCTTTTCTGATAAAATAATATTTTATTATATTATTATAATATAATAATGATGATATTTTTATAATGATGTGGGATATATGAGTATATGAGGAGGAAGAGTATTTTTATTTCAAAAGTTGTTTAAAACATGTTAAACATGTCTGTGGACCCATTTCTTGACTGAAATTTGATTATAGCCTATAAAATCGTCCGTTTGTGAATTTCGATCAATTTCTGTTTGGAATTTAAAAAAACCCTCTTCTTCAAAGTTATAGATAATGGAATTTCTTATAAAAAAGCATGAGGTTCGAATTTTTCTGACAAAAGGGTTATTTATTATGAATTATTGAAGTTCCGGAATAATTGATTTTTGAAGTTTTAAATATTTTTTAAAAGAAAAGCATGTTTGGTGTGTTTTTGAGACCCACTTGCATGTGTTTATGGCTGATTTCAGATGGCAAGGTGTGCATAAGAAAATAATATAAATATATTAATAATTTATTAAATTTTCTGCTTTGGTGTTCTATGCATTTTCTTATAAATAGGGTGCTTAAGTTAGAATTGAAAATCACACCAGAAACTAAAGTTTTCTCTCTCTATATTATCAAGCGTATTTGTGAGTATTTAGATATCTTGAGTGTTGCTATACGGTGCAAGTTCGTTCAACATTATATCCGACATTCCAGTACTGCTCTTTTGAGGGTGTATGCAGATTTTTGATGAGAGTTTTGGTTATTGGTGATGAAATCTTATGAGTTTGGCATTTTAGATTGATTAAATGTATTAATTAGTAAAGTATAAATAATTAAAATAAATTGTTTATAAGTTTAAGAAATGATTAAGATATTGTGGTAATATTAATAATATTAGATTATTAAGTGATTTATAACATTTGAATTAAGGTGTTATGAAATCATTGATTTATGAATCTTATTTCTTGAAATTAAATGCAGTTATTGATCATAATAATTTTATTATCATATATAACATTTTTATAATTTCGGTGATGATATTTCTCTTTGACTTAAGTGTAAAGATGGGTAGAATATTGGTATGATCGTGACTATGGGTTCTCTTTGGCCAGTAGTGCAAAAATGAATTGTTGACTGATATGATCATGACCATTGGATTTATAAACGATTATCTTTAGCTTAAGTGCAAAGGTGAATTGATCAACATGGTTATAATTATTATTTATATAAATTCTGAAATGATTATATATTTCTTTGAGATATGAATATCTTTGGCCCGTAGTACAAAGATGACCTGTTGTTGAATATCTTTGGCCCGTAGTACAAAGATGATCTGTTGTTGAATATCTTTGGCCTGTAGTGCAAAGATGGTCTGTTGTTGAATATCTTTGGCCAATAGTGCAAAGATAAACGGTTAATGAATATCTTTGGCTATAGTGTCAAGATAAATTTATTTGTATGATTATGAACAGGAACTGTGATTTGGTATAACCATGATCTTTGATGTTTCAGGTAAAGACAGGTGATGAAAATTATCTTCGTTCTGGATGAGAAAAGGAATTTGGAATCACAAATATGATTATGAGTTATTCATATGATTGTGGACAGGAACTGTTGATTGATGTTACAAGGATAAAACATTGTTGGTGGACTTTTAACATAGAGAAGATAATAAACATTATGGTCTATTTGACTCTTCTAATGGATTGCTCGTTCCGCTGCAACTATGGTTGAAAATTTTTATCATCTACCATATGTTTTAAATCTTTGATTTATTTCTGATGAATGCTATTGATAATTTAATTATCTTTAGTTATGATATTATTTACTGAGCTAGTTGTGCTCACCCTTTTGCTTCACAATTCCTTTCAGGTAATAAGAGTGTAGCTGGGTCGAGCGGGGGTAACAGGAGAATAGAACGGTGGTCTCTAGCTGTGGAGGTTCTCCCTAAATAGTATAGAAAAGTGTGTTGTATTTTGTACATCATTTAATAGTTATATTTGGTGAATCAAATAGGGTGAGGCGAACCCAATATTCATACATGATGTCTAATGACATACAACCTCGTGTTATCATAAGACATGATTGTTCACATCCACTTGCTGAGTATATCTACAAGCACTATCTATATGATCTTGGAGTTTGGTTGAAGTATAATTCTCAATTAGAGACGGTGGAGATATTGATATGTCAAGAGAAGACTCACCATTGGAAAAAAGATGATAGTAATCTTCTCGTTTTTCTTTGGGATTTATTGGGTCAACCAAGGATAATTCTGTGGGCATATGATATCTATTATAACCTAGACGCATGGCCTCCCATGTACGAAAGTTTCCTTGAGCACTTCCCAAAGATTTTAATTTTTAAAACAGTTATTGACTATACCTTTATGTAAGGTGCCATGGTGACGTGCTATTCAAGGTTGGGACATGAATCACAGTTGGTATATATTTGTATCAAAGCTCATTATATATGTTTTGTTGTATTTTGCACGACAATTGTAGTAATAAAGTTGTAGTTATTTTCTATACAATGTTTTTGGCGACTCAGAATAGGTTGGTTGGATTGGACCTATTTTGAGGGCTCACAGTTGGTATCAGAGCTTAGGGATATGGTCTCTGGCGGAGATCGGGGAATAGAACTAAGAGGGGAGAGACGAGTAAATTCTTCGCTAGTATGTCCTACCTAAGCTTATTTGTTGGTCAGTCATAATATCGGGATATGATGTGATATGTTAATTTGTTCAATTAACCCTTGTTTTGAAGCTGTATAATAGAATGATATCTGAAATACAGGAGATGAACAATGGAGAAATCATGATGACAGAGATGATAGAATTTGAAAAGAAAGTAAGGTATTCTCAACTCTTTGAAATACTAGGTACACAAATTTCGCGGACGAAATTTTATAAGGAGGGCAGATTGTAAGACCCCGAATTTTATGAAATAAAAGTATTCAATTTTTCTTATAATTATTATTCAGTAAGTGGTTAAATTGATAAAAGTTTAAAGTTAAGGGTGATATATGTAAAATTTTCAAAATAAGCAAGTGGTTATAAAATACTCATTATTGTCGGGGAATATTCGTTTGGTCGTGGAATATTCTTCCTGTCGAAAAATATTCGTACGACGGCGCAGCCTTTTGTGGGCCCTATAACGGAAAGCGATTGGACGAAGAAAATGACAAGTATGAGTTTTTATAAACAATGGCGTAGTTGTTACCGTTAATACTGTTGGAATACCCGGTAGTTAAAAAATATTAATACGCGTTGTTGCACAGCAGCACAAGGTATTGCACCAATTATTGATTCTTACATAAGAAGGCACTACTCAATAATTGTTACAGTAATTACTGTTCAATATTTTATTTTATTTATTCAATAATTACTACGTTGATATTTTATATTATTGTTGTTTCAATAATTGTCACGGCACAGTATTTTTCATTATCAGATCAATAATTTATATTATCTTAATAATATTATTAGATAACATTATTGGGAATGTCTAAAAAGTTCTGTCTAAGGAGAGGTTTGGTCACCTAATTGCGCTCCAGTAAGGAGAAATCCTTATTGGAAAGTCCCCTCTTTCTTGGGAACGGCCTGGTTGTCATTATTTTGATTCTGTAATATTATTTATGAATAATTAATTATTGATTTATATGATGAGAAAAATATTCATTTAATGTGGATATAGATGGAGAAAATTTTTAAAGTGACAATTGTTGAAAATCAATATTTTATATTTTCTGATAAAATAATATTTTATTATATTATTATAATATAATAATGATGATATTTTTATAATGATGTAGGATATATGAGTATATGAGGAGGAAGAGTATTTTTATTGTAAAAGTTGTTTAAAACATGTTAAACATGTCTGTGGGCCCATTTCTTGACTGAAATTTGATTATAGCCTGTAAAATCGTCCGTTTGTGAATTTCAATCAATTTCTGTTTGGAATTTGAAAAAACTCTCTTCTTCAAAGTTATAGATAATGGAATTTCTTATAAACAAAGCATGAGGTTCGAATTTTTCTGACAAAAGGGTTATTTATTATGAATTATTGAAGTTCCGGAATAATTGATTTTTGAAGTTTTAAATATTTTTTAAAAGAAAAACATGTTTGGTGTGTTTTTGAGACCCACTTGCATGTGTTTGTGGCTGAATTCAGATGGCAAGGTGTGCATAAGAAAATAATATAAATATATTAATATTTTAATAAATTTTCTACTTTGGTGTTCTATGTATTTTCCTATAAATAGGGTGCTTAAGTTAGAATTGAAAATCACACCAGAAACTGAAGTTTTCTCTCTCTATATTATCGAGCGTATTTTGTGAGTATTTAGATATCTTGAGTGTTGCTATACGGTGCAAGTTCGTTCAACATTATATCCGACATTCCAGTACTGCTCTTTTGAGGGTATATGCAGATTTTTGATGAGAATTTTGGTTATTGGTGATGAAATCTTATGAGTTTGGCATTTTAGATTGATTAAATGTATTAATTAATAAAGTATAAACAATTAAAATAAATTGTTTATAAGTTTAAGAAATGATTAAGATATTGTGGTAATATTAATAATATTAGATTATGAGATTATTAAGTGATTTATAACATTTGAATTAAAGTGTTATGAAATCATTGATTTATGAATCTTATTTCTTGAAATCAAATGCAGTTATTGATCATAATATTTTTATTATCATATATAACATTTTTATAATTCCGGTGATGATATTTCTCTTTGACTTAAGTGTAAAGATGGGTAGAATATTGGTATGATCGTGACTATGGGTTCTCTTTGGCCAGTAGTGCAAAAATGAATTGTTGACTGATATGATCATGACCATTGGATTTATAAACGATTATCTTTAGCTTAAGTGCAAAGGTGAATTGATCAACATGGTTATAATTATTATTTATATAAATTCTGAAATGATTATATATTTCTTTGAGATATGACTATCTTTGGCCCGTAGTGCAAAGATGACCTGTTGTTGAATATCTTTGGCCCGTAGTACAAAGATGATCTGTTGTTGAATATCTTTGACCTGTAGTGCAAAGATGGTCTGTTGTTGAATATCTTTGGCCAGTAGTGCAAAGATAAACGGTTAATGAATATATTTGGCTGTAGTGCCAAGATAAATTTATTTGTATGATTATGAACAGGAACTTTGATTTGGTATAACCATGATCTTTGATGTTTCAGGTAAAGACAGGTGATGAAAATTATCTTCGTTCTGGATGAGAAAAGAAATTTGGAACCACAAATATGATTACGAGTTATTCATATGATTGTGGACAGGAACTGTTGATTGATGTTACATGAATAAAATATTGTTGGTGGACTTTTAACATAGAGAAGATAATAAACATTATGGTCTATTTGACTCTTCTAATGGATTGCTCGTTCCGCTGCAACTATGGTTGAAAATTTTTATCATCTACCATATGTTTTAAATCTTTGATTTATTTCTGATGAATGCTATTGATAATTTAATTATCTTTAGTTATGATATTATTTACTGAGCTAGTTGTGCTCACCCTTTTGCTTCACAATTCCTTTCAGGTAATAAGAGTGTAGCTGGGTCGAGCGGGGGTAACAGGAGAATAGAACGGTGGTCTCTAGCTGTGGAGGTTCTCCCTAAATAGTATAGAAAAGTGTGTTGTATTTTGTACATCATTTAATAGTTATATTTGGTGAATCAAATAGGGTGAGGCGAACCCAATATTCATACATGATGTCTAATGACATACAACCTCGTGTTATCATAAGACATGATTGTTCACATCCACTTGCTGAGTATATCTACAAGCACTATCTATATGATCTTGGAGTTTGGTTGAAGTATAATTCTCAATTAGAGACGGTGGAGATATTGATATGTCAAGAGAAGACTCACCATTGGAAAGAAGATGATAGTAATCTTCTCATTTTTCTTTGGGGTTTATTGGGTCAACCAAGGATACTTCTGTGGGCATATGATATCTATTATAACCTAGACGCATGGCCTCCCATGTACGAAGGTTTTCTTGAGCACTTCCCAAAGATTTTAATTTTTAAAACAGTTATTGACTGTACCTTTATGTAAGGTGCCATGGTGACGTGCTATTCAAGGTTGGGACATGAATCACAGTTGGTATATATTTGTATCAAAGCTCATAATATATGTTTTGTTGTATTTTGCACGACAATTGTAGTAATAAAGTTGTAGTTTTTTTCTATACAATGTTTTTGGCGACTCAGAATAGGTTGGTTGGATTGGACCTATTTTGGGGGCGTCACAAAAGGCCAAGTAATTTGACGTCGGTTGCGGTTTAAGTTTTGGCCACTTCTTTATCTTGGCCTGTTCCGACTTCAAATTCTCCGTCTAATTATGTTTTATTTATAAATTTGTTTTATATTTAGACATTAATCTCCCTTATTTATAAATTTGTTTAATATTTAGACATTAATCTCCCGCCCAATCCACTTGGAACCAACTATGTATTTTTCTCGTCTATTTAAGAAATTGGACGAAATGACCTGAGTGGACCAATTCAATTTTTTTTAAAGTTGGGTGGGATAGTGCTGACAACACGACAACTACCGTGGGTAAAGGTCTTTTTTGCCAACTATTATGTACACCCTCCGTTTCTATATGTAGGTCGTTTTAGACTTTTTTTGTTGTTCTTAATTATTTGTTGTTTGTGGTTATCTAGGAGAATTAATCACTATTTTTCCCAAATTGCCCTTTATTACTACACCTAATTTTTTGATCAATATTTATCATTTTCCTATACTACTCCTCTACTCTTAAGTATTTCTCTCCTTCTCCCAATAAGTGAGGTGAAGGTTATTATAGACAATTGATAGTATAGTTAATACTTTTCAATCATTTCCTTAATTCTTGTACACATGTCTAAAACGACCTATATTAAGGAACGGATGTAAGACCCCAAATTATTAATAAATGAAATTTAAATTCCTCTATTTATTATTTTAAAATAGTAAGGGTTGATTTGATTAATGTAGTTAGTTATGGGTAAAATGCACAAATATTTTAAATAAGCAAGTGGTCCTAAAATATTCATTGTTGTCGGGGAATATTTGTTTGGTCGTGGAATATTCTTGTTGTCGGGGAATATTCGTACGACGGTGCAGCCTTATGTGGGCCCCATAACAGAAAGCGATTGGATGAAGAAAACGACAAAAACAAGTTGTTTATAAATAATGGCGTAGTTGTTACCGTTAATACTGTTGGAATACCCGGTGGTTAAACACAGTAATACGTGTTGTTGCACAGTAGCACACTATATTGCACCAATTATTGATTCTTACGTAAGAAGACACTACTCAATAATGGTTACAGTAATTACTGTTCAGTATTTTATTTTATTGATAATTGTTGCGTTGATATTTTATATTACTGTTGTTTTAATAATTGTCACTATACAGTATTTTCTATTATCGGAGCAATAATTCATATTATCTGAATAATATTATTAGATAACATTATTGGCAATGTCTAGAAAGTTATGTCTAAGGTGAGGTTTGGTCATCTAATTGCGCGCCAGTAAGGAGAGATTCTTATTGGAAAGCCCCATCTTTCTTGGGAACGACCTGGTTGCCAGTACTGTGATTCTGTAATATTATTTGTGTATAATTAATTATTAATTTATATGATAAGAAAAATATTGATTTTATGTGGATATAGATAGAGAAAATTTTTAATGTGACAATTGTTGAAAATTAATATTTTATCTTTTTCTGATAAAATAATTCATTTAAATATATTATTTTAATAATATATTGATGGTTATATTTTTACAATGAATGTGGAATATATGGGTATATGAGGAGGAAGAGTATTTTTGTGACATTAAATAATTAACACATATTTTGTGTGTTGGTGGACACAATTCTTGACCGAAAATTTATTATTGACTATAAAATCGCCCGTTTGTGAATTTTGGTCAATTTCTGATTAGAATTTGGAAAAACTTTCTTCTGCAAAGTTGTAGAGAATTGATTTTTCTATAAAAACTCGCAAGATTCGAATTTTCTGATAAAAGGGCTATTTATTATGAATTATTGAAGTTCTGAAGTTCCGAAATAATTAATTTTTAGAAGTTTTAATTATTATTTTAAAGAAAAACGTTTTTTGCAAATTAGTGGGGTCAACATGTGATAAGAATGGGCTGAATTCAGATCTTCTAAGGTGGGCTTGACAATTTTATAAATATAATATTATTATATTCAATTTTCTGCTTTGGTGTTCTAAGCATTTTCCTATAAATAGGGTGCTTAGGATAGAATTGAAAATCACACTAGAAACTGAGATCTTCTCTCTCTATATAAGTGAGCGTATTCTTGTGAGTATTCTAATAATTTGAGTATTGCTATACGGTGCAAGTTCAAGTCATAGCCTATATCCGGTGTTTCAACTAGAAGTACTGTTTTTGTCGAGGTAAGGGATGTTATTTTTTTAAAAAATGATATTATTTTTTCAATATCATTATGCCGAAATATTGGTTAGAAATTTTTATCAAATTTAGAACTTTTTATGTCGAGGTTACTATTCACGAGTTACTATTCACCGAAAAATGAAATTTTCTTCTTTTCGTCCAAATATCTATTCTGGATACTAGCTTTGATTGTATCTATGTTTTGATCATTCTTGAATTTTACTTCACTATGATTATTTATAAGGTATTTTTGGACATGGATAAATCGAAATATGAATCCTTAATATTTGTTATTTTGTTTTACTGGATTCGTTTTCTTTAAAATATTTTTCATCATCCTCAGTCTTAAATGATGATATAACTGAATATCTTTGCCCTGTAGTGCAAAGATGAATGATTTCTGATGAATATCTTTGGCCCGTAGTGCAAAGATGAACAGGTGTTGAGGTGAACATGACCAACTGATGAATATCTTTGGCCTGTAGTGCAAAGATGACTATTTGATTCAAGATATTTATTGATTGATGTTACAGGAATAAAATGTTGATGATGGGCTTTTAAATTCATAGATAATCGTAGATTTTATTCTCTGCGTAACTCTTCTATGAATTATTATTTTTCGCTGCGAATATTGATTTAAAACTTGTTGTCTATTGTATTCTATTAAATTTTTCCCTGTTGAAGACTAACGATAATTTGTTGTATATTATCTTAGTCATAATATTCTTTACTGGGCTAGTTGAGCTCACCCTTTTCCTTGTTGTTTCATTTTTCTTCTCAGGAGGCGAGAATGTAGCGAGTACTAGTCGGGGTATGAAATGATGGTTCAAGACAGTTATTTTAGTAGTCCTCACTATTTTGTAAAATAGTGTATCAATAAGTATAATGAGGACTTAATTGAGTATGAATACTGTCTAGATGACAATATTTGTATTTAAACTCACAGTATATGTGTTGTCGTATTTTGCACGACAATTGTAATAATTAAGTTGTAGTTATTTTCTGTACCATGTATTTGGCGACTCAGAATGGGTTGGATGGATTGGACCTATTTTGGGGGCGTCACAGTTGGAATCAGAGCTTAGGGATATGATCTATAGCAGAGATCGGGGAATAGAACTAGGAGGGAAAAGACGAGTAAATCCTTTGCTAGTGTGTCCTACCTAAGCTTATTTGTTGGTCGGTCATTATATAGGGGTATTATGTGATTTGTTAATTTGTTTAATTAACCTTTATTTTATGGCAGTATTTGAGAATGTCGACTGAGAATGTTAACAGTGGAGTAAATGAAACCGTGGAGACGCCTGTACTCACCAACGAGGAGAACGTGCAACAGGCTGGCAATGTTCCTCCTGTGAACAACACCATTGAGCAGACGATGAACGATGAGATGTTTAGAAGCTTTTTGCGATTCATGCAAAACCAGACGAAGGAGGTTCCTATTCAAAATATAGGAAGAAACAATGGCAACGCACAGCTGGTCACAGCCAAGCAGTTCAAAGAGTTGGGACCACCAAAATTCTGGGGAAAGCTAGATCCGATTAAGGCGGAGACATGGGTCAAGCAAATTACCAAGATATTTGATGTCTTGGGATGCACGGAGGAACAGAAGGTTCCATTCGCCACCTTTATATTCCGTGACGAGGCAGACTACTAGTGGGAATCTGTGAAGCGTACCCATCCAGCCGCACTCAGCATGTCTTGGGAGACTTTTCAGAAACTATTCAATGACAAGTACTTTCCTGAAAGTATTCGTCATATGAAGGAGATAGAGTTTATTAGACTGGAGCAGAATAACATGGCGGTGTCCCAGTACGAGGCGAAATTTACAGAGTTGTCCAGGTTTGCACCTCATTTGGTGGAGAATGAGGAACGTATGACGCAGATGTTTCTGAGAGGTTTGAAACCCGGCATACGTCAATATCTCATTTCTCATAAATTTTCTCTCTATTCAGATGTTGTCAACATGGTTCAATTATTAGAGTGAGATAAAGAGTACGGTCAATCGAGGGACCACAACCAGGATCATACTGGTGACAGCAGTCATCAGAACAATGATAACCAGCGGAGAAAGAAGAATACGGACAAGAACGGCAACCACTCTGGTGGTAATCGTCGCCATGAATATAGAAGAAGCGAGTCGGGAGGAGATTTTAAAAAGAGGAGATTCAACAAGGATAATACAAAGACGTCAGCACCAGCAGCAACTGGTTCCAAGGGAGGAGAACGACCACCGGTCATATGCTATAAGTGCGGAAAAGAAGGACATATCAGCCCAAACTGTCCACAATAGTTTAAGGTATGTTATAACTGTGGAAAGGAAGGATATATCGCTCGAGATTGCACTGTAGCGAAACCAAGTCCAACGGGGGTGGTGACTCAAAAAGTTGTCCTAGAAAAGTCAAAGTCAACGGTTCCTGGAAGAACGTTTTTCGTGACTGGTCAGAATGCGAGGAACCTGAACGAAGTTAGCACAGGTTAGTTAATTATAAATTTTTGCGAAGTCTTTACCTTATTAGATACCGGTTCTACCCATTCATTTATCTCTCCTGCTTATACTAAACGTTTAAAATTGACTCCGGAGAAAATTAAACTTTGACTTATCTGTTGAAACTCCGTTAGGAGAAACTTTCGTTACATCCACTGTTAATAAATCTTGTTTGATCCAAGTTGGCACCATCACATTACCTGTTGATCTTATCTCTTTAAAGATACTTGTTTTTGATGTGATTTTAGGAATTGATTGGTTAACTACTCATCATGCTAAAATTGATTGCTTTCGTAAGGTTGTTAGTTTTCATATTCCTAAGCAACCTGTTATTCAAATTCAAGCAACCAAACCATTGAAGTCAAACTCTTTCATATCAAGCCGTAAAGTCATTCGTTTATTGAAAAACGGATGTCAAGCTTTCTTAGCTATGTTATGGACTTGAACAAAAATACGTCAGATTTGAATGATATTTTTATTGTTAGTAAATCCCTGACGTATTTCCTGAAGAATTTCTTGGCCTACGCATGATATTGAATTTTGTATCATCTTTGAATCTGGTACAAAACTCACTTCTAAAATCTCATATCGAATGGCTCCTATTGAACTTCAGGAGTTGAAAACCTAACTGTAGAAGTTTGTACCCGAGCCTTTATCTGGTGACTTCCTTTGTGGAATGCACTGAATCCAGACTCTCCGTAGGGGACGCCATATTTGTGCGGTAGTAAACTGATATCTGTCATTGTGACGTGCTATCCAAGATTGGGATATGAGTCACAGTTAAGAGCAACCTAAGTCAGTAATCGAAATACATAGCTTTCTAGGCTTAGCTGGTTATTATCGGAGATTTGTAAAAGGATTTTCACGAATCGCTACTCCATTAACTCAGTTGACTCGAAAAGATACAAACTTCGAATGGACCGAGGAATTCGAGAAGAGCTTCCAAGAATTCAACATGCGACACCGACGTTGGCTCGAGCTGTTGAAAGATTTCGATCATACCATCCTGAAAAAGCGAACGCGGTAGCTGACGCATTGAGTAGAAGATCATATGCAGGAACGAGTGCGATGATGTCAAGTATACGCGTAGAATCAACTTTAATCGATAAAGTTAAAGTTGCTTAAGCCACAGACCGGGAGCTGATGCGTATGAAGAAGAAAGTACAAGAAGGTGCTATTCCGGAAGCAAGAATCGATGAAGAAGGAATACTTCGAGTCCACTCCAGACTTTGTTTTTCTAACGATTCTGATTTGAAGTACAAGATCATGATGGAGGCACACAATACACCATTTGCAATCTATCCTGGAAATACTAAAATGTATCATGATCTTTGACATACATTTTGGTGAAACAATATGAAGAAAGAGATTGCAAAGTTTATCTCGAGGTGTTTAACTTGTCAACGTGTAAAGGCAGAGCATCAAGTGCCAAAGGGTCCATTGCAACCACTTGAGATATCGAAATGGAAGTGGGAACACATTACCATGGATTTCGTTACGGGTCTTCCTACGGTTTCTCAAGGCATAAATGTTATTTGGGTGATTGTTGATAGATTAACCAAGTCTACTCATTTCTTTTCGATACGGGAGACTTATTCCCTTGAACGTCTTGCTAGTATGTACGTGAATGAGATTGTGAGGTTGCATGACATGCCAGCATCCATAGTTTCAGATCGTGACCCAAGATTCACTTCAAGATTTTGGGTTAGCTTGCAAAAAGCTATAGGCACGGATTTACGATTTAGTTCAACTTACCATCCTCAAACGGACGGACAATCAGAGAGGACTATTCAAACTCTTGAAGATCTATTAAGACTTTGTGTCCTAGATTTCAAAGGGAGTTGGGATAAGTACCTACCATTGGTGAAATTCTCCTACAATAACAGTTATCAGGCAAGTATAGGTGTGGCTCCATTTGAAGCATTGTATGGACGAAAGTGTCGCTCTCCAGTATGTTGGGATGAGGTGGGAGAAGCAACGTTGTTGGGACCAGAATTGGTACGAATAACTACAGAGAAGATCCAAACGATTCGACAACGTATACAAACGGCACAGGATCGACAAAAGAGTTATGCGGATCTTCATCGAAAGGACGTGGAATTTGATATTGGGGATCATGTAATGTTGTGAGTTACTCCATGGAAGGGAGTTACAAGATTCGGGAAGAGAGGAAAGCTTAATTCACGATTTATTGGTCCATTTCAGATTCTTGACCGAGAAAGAAATGTGGCCTATAGACTCGCGTTACCTCCAAGCATGTCTCGTGTTCATAACATTTTTCACATATCTATGCTTCGTAAATATGTGAAAGACCCAAACCACGTTATTGAGTTAGAACCAGACGAGATAGCCGAAGACTTAACGTACGAGGAGGTACCTGTCAAGATCTTGGATAGGAAGGAGCATGTCCTACGCACGAAGGTCATACCACAAGTTAAAGTTTTGTGGAGAAACCATGCTATTGAGGAAACGACCTGGGAGTTGGAAACGAAAATGAAAGCGAGATATCCTCATCTTTTCGAAACACCAGGTACGTATGTCAATTTCGAGGACGAAATTTCATAAAGAGGGGAGGTTGTAAGACCCCAAATTATTAATAAATGAAATTTAAATTCCTCTATTTATTATTTTGAAATAGTAAGGGTTGATTTGATTAATGTGGTTAGTTATGGGTAAAATGCGTAAATATTTTAAATAAGCAAGTGGTCCTAAAATATTCATTATTGTCGGGGAATATTTGTTTGGTCGTGGAATATTCTTGTTGTCGATGAATATTCGTACGACGGCGCAGCCTTGTGTGGGCTCCATAACAGAAAGCGATTGGATGAAGAAAAATGATAAAAACAAGTTGTTTACAAATAACGGCGTTGTTGTTACCGTTAATACTGTTGGAATACCCGGTGGTTAAACACAGTAATACGTGTTGTTGCACAGTAGCACACTATATTGCACCAATTATTGATTCTTACGTAAGAAGGCACTACTCAATAATGGTTACAGTAATTACTGTTCAGTATTTTATTTTATTGATAATTGCTGCGTTGATATTTTATATTACTGTTGTTTTAATAATTGTCACTATACAGTATTTTCTAATATCGGAGCAATAATTCATATTATCTGAATAATATTATTAGATAACATTATTGGCAATATCTAGAAAGTTCTGTCTAAGGAGAGGTTTGGTCATCTAATTGCGCGCCAGAAAGGAGAGATTCTTATTGGAAAGCCCCCTCTTTCTTGGGAACGGCCTGGTTGCCAGTACTGTGATTCTGTAATATTATTTATGTATAATTAATTATTGTTTTATATGATGAGAAAAATATTGATTTTATGTGGATATAGATGGAGAAAATTTTTAATGTGACAATTGTTGAAAATTAATATTTTATCTTTTTCTGATAAAATAATTCATTTAAATATATTATTTTAATAATATATTGATGGTGATATTTTTATAATGAATGTGGAATATATGAGTATATGAGGAGAAAGAGTATTTTTGTGGCATTAAATGATTAACACATGTTTTATGTGTTGGCGGACAAAATTCTTGACCGAAAATTTATTATTGACTGTAAAATTGTCCGTTTGTGAATTTCGGTCAATTTCTGTTTGGAATTTGAAAAAACTTTCTTCTGCAAAGTTGTAGAGAATTGAATTTCCTATAAAAAATCGCAAGATTCGAATTTTCTGATAAAAGGGCTATTTATTATGAATTATTGAAGTTCTGAAGTTTCGAAATAATTAATTTTTGGAAGTTTTAATTATTATTTTAAAGAAAAACGTTTTTTGCAAATTAGTGGGGTCAACATGTGATAAGAATGGGCTGAATTCAGATCTTCTAAGGTGGACTTGACAATTTTATAAATATAATATTATTATATTTAATTTTCTGCTTTGGTGTTCTAAGTATTTTCCTATAAATAGGGTGCTTAGGATAGAATTGAAAATCACACCAGAAACTGAGATCTTCTCTCTCTATATTAGTGAGCGTATTCTTGTGAGTATTCTAATACTTTGAGTATTGCTATACGGTGCAAGTTCAAGTCATAGCCTATATCCGGTGTTTCAACTAGAAGTATTATTTTTGCCGAGGTAAGGGATGTTATTTTTTTTAAAAATGATATTATTTCTTCAATATCATTATGCCGAAATATTGGTTAGAAATTTTTATCAAATTTAGAACTTTTAATGTCGAGGTTACTATTCATGAGTTACTATTCACGAGTTACTACTCACGAGTTACTATTCACCGAAAAATAAAATTTTCTTCTTTTCGTCCAAATATCTATTCTGGATACTAGCTTAGATTGTATCCATGTTTTGATCATTCTTGAATTTTACTTCACTATAATTATTTATAAGGTATTTTTGGACATGGATAAATCAAAATACGAATCCTTAATATTTGTTATTTTGTTTCACTGGATTCGTTTTCTTTAAAATATTTTTCATCATCCTCAGTCTTAAATGATGATATAACTGAATATCTTTGGCCTGTAGTGCAAAGATGAATGATTCTGATGAATATCTTTGGCCCGTAGTGCAAAGATGAACAGGTGTTGAGGTGAACATGACCAACTGATGAATATCTTTGGCCTGTAGTGCAAAGATGACTATTTGATTCAAGATATTTATTGATTGATGTTACAGGGATAAAATATTGATGATGGGCTTTTAAATTCATAGATAATCGTAGATTTCATTCTCTACGTAACTCTTCTATGAATTATTATTTTCCGTTGCGAATATTGATTTAAAACTTGTTGTCTATTGTATTCTATTAAATTTTTTCCTGTTGAAGACTAACGATAATTTGTTGTATATTATCTTAGTCATAATATTCTTTACTGAGCTAGTTGAGCTCACCCTTTTCCTTTTTGTTCTATTTTTCTTCTTAGGAGGCGAGAATGTAGCGAGTACTAGTCGGGGTATGGAATGATGGTTCAAGACAGTTATTTTAGTAGTCCTCACTATTTTATAAAATAGTGTATCAATAAGTATAATGAGGACTTAATTGAGTATGAATACTGTCTAGATGACAATATTTGTATTTAAACTCACAGTATATGTGTTGTCGTATTTTGCACGACAATTGTAATAATAAAGTTGTAGTTATTTTCTGTACCATGTATTTGGCGACTCAGAATGGGTTGGATGGATTGGACCTATTTTGGGGGCGTCACAACGGAGGAAGTATTAGTATGCACTTTCAATTAATTTTGATTGCATTGATTACACTTATTCAAAAGACGGGAAAGGCAATTAAATATTACTGTACTTTTAATATAGTCGAGAGGGGGGTTGACTGGTTGGGGATGGAATAATTTAAAAGAATTGTTATTTCTTTAAGTAAAATTTGATATTTTTATAAGGCATCTCTCGCTTAGGTGTGAAATTTATTTACTATTTGTGACGCCCCCAAAAATAGGTATACGTCACCCATCTTGGGTCGTCACTTATATGGTACATAAATCCAAATACATCTTACTAATACAACTGTCGTGTACAATACGACAAAACATAAACTGTGAGTTTGAATACAAATATTATCTTCTAGAGAGTATTCATACTCAAAAGGAGTCCTCATTACATTTATTAATACACTATTACATAGAATAGTGAGAACTACTAACTAATACTATCATTTGGACCATCATTCCGTTTTCCGATTTGCCCCAGCTACGTTCTCATTTCCTGAAGAGAACAGTGAAAGAAAGGGTGAGCTCAACTAGCCAGTAAGAAATATTATGACTAAGATAATGCATAAAAAATTATCATTAGTCTTCAACAATGTTAAACTGATAAAATATAATAGACATCAAGTTTAACTGCAGCGGAACAAACAATCCATTAAAAGAGTCAAGTAGAAAATAAACTCTACTATCTTTTATGATTTAAAAGGTTTTTCAACACTGTGATCGCTGGGACTCAGCTTAATAAAATAATCCACATCATCGAATCACCCCTGCACTACGGCCAAGGATATTCTTTAGTATCACGACCACGAATTATCCATGCACTACGGCTAAAGATAATCATGTTTTCATCAACGGTCCTGATCATGCCATAAAATAATTCATCTTTGCACTACGACCAAAGAGAATCCATAGTCATAATCATACTAAAAATTGTCCATCAATGCACTACGACAAATGAGGATTTTTACCACATCATTTGTAATATTACGGTCATGATTACACCGAATAATCCCTGGTCATAATCATACCAAGTCCATCTATGCACTACAGGCCACAGATGACTTTCAACAAAATATAATCATGAGGATAATGACAATGATATACGAATTCAATAAAATAAGTTCAAGAATTAATTTATCCAGGAACTGATAACGTCCAAATTGTCAACATGATACTGCTTTGTGGAGTAAAATTTAAGAATGCTCAGAAGAATATTTCCATGAAAAGATACTGGATGAAGCGCAAATATAAAGGATATTCCACTAATTTCATGGAGTATAGAAGTCAAAACTTTAACCAACTGAGTATAATAAGGAATGTAATAACAAAAGAAATCACCAGGCATGCGATAGACCGCATAGGCAGGTTATTCCAACAGAATAATAAATAACGGAACCAGGTCCGGCGTAAACCGCACAGACAGGATATTCCAACAGAATAGTAAAGACGGAACCAGGTCCTGGGTAGAACGCACAGACAGGATATTCCAACAGAATAGTAAAGACGGAACCAGGTCCGGCGTAGAACGCACAGACAGGATGTTCCAACAGAATAATAAATAATAGAACCAGGTTCGGCGTAGAACGCACAGACAGGATGTTCCAGTAGAATAATAAGGAATGGAATAATAGAAGAATTTCACCAAGTATGTGGTACTTCGCATAAATAGGTTATTCCAACATAATAACAAAGAATGGAACAACAGAAGTTCTCTTCATGAAGATGAAAGAAATAAATAATATTCCTTACCTTTGAAAGAAACTGGATATAGGAGTATTGAGGGAGCAGACTTCTCTTCTTCTATAGATTTTCTCTCTATAGCTTCTCTCTATAATAATGGCTCTAAAGCTTTAGTGAATTGGTGAAAAATGAAGGAAGAATGAGCTTCTATTTATAAGAAAACATAGTTTCGATAATTGCACGTTTTGGGGCTCGAAATATTATAATACAATACCTCCAACTTTTCTTTCATTTTTAATTCAATCATCCAAGTATTATCAAACTTGCACCAACTCCCCTAATAGTAAATCATGTGAATCAATAGTAAAATCATGTGACTCAATAGTTCTAAACATGTGAAAAATTAATTACAATATAGTACCTCCCTCTATACCTCCATTTTTAACTTAGTCATGCAAGTATTATCAATCTTACACCAACTCCCCTAATAGTAACAAGAATGTGAGTCAATAGTATAACATGTGAACAAATAGTTATAATCATGTGAAATAATAGCAATCAATTGCTCATTTATCCGGTTAAATACTCGATTGGTCAATATAACCTCCAGATATCAATTATTATCGAAATAAATATCGATTTTCACTAACACAAACAATTCCAACATAATGAAACCATTTTTATCAAAATATAAATTTTAAAATTTCGAAGTTTGACTTTTTCTGAAAAAGTCAACTGTTAACTTTTTGACCAGATAGTGAATTTCGGAAAATTTTGTGTTTATAGACTATTTTTACTAATTTCGACGTTCCGGACTCAAATATCACGTCCGCATCACCAAATTCAACTCCGAACAACATTCATCATTAATATTATAACTCATGAATAGTAACTTGTGAATAGTAACTCGTGAATAGTATTCCGACACGAAAAGTGTCCCAAATACCCGAGTGAACAATACTAGAGTGAATAATAATTTAGGTGAATAGTAACCCATGAATAGTAACTCGTGAATAGTAACTCGTGAATAGTAACTCGTGAATAATACTTCGACACAAAAAGTGTCTCGAATACCCGATTGAACAATACTGAGTGACTTCTCACATAAACATCAATAATCAATACCGTGTGCTACTATGCAACCACACGTATTACTGTACTTTTAACACCAGGTGTTTCAACAGTTAACGGTAAAACTTCCGCCGTTATTTCCATAAAATATTTTTGTCGTTTTCTCAATCCGACAATAATTCTGTTGTGGAGTCCACCAATAATTGTGTCGTCGTACGAATATTCTCCGATAAAAATAATATTCCTCGACCAATCGAATATTAAATAACAACTTGCATACTTTACAAAATTTATAATTATAACATTATATCAAATCCATACCATAATATAAAAAAAATATTTCGAGAATATTAAATATTTATTCATAAAATCTAGGGTCTCACACTATTCATATGAGATGAGACTTGTGGAATCATGTTTTTTAAAATCGGATCGAACTGCCGGTTCGACCGATAAAAATCGAAACCGATTGATACTCCGATCCGATTTGAACAAAAAAAAATAATTTTAGTCAAAATTCGGTTGACCCACCTTTGTCCAAAAAAATTTTTAATATTAAAATTAAACACTTTTAGTAATATTATAATTTATGTTTTAGTTCATAAAATTTGAAATTTTTTAAAATTTTATTAATTATTAATAATATATTTTTATATATTAAAGATGTCATGAGTCAACGGTTTGACTAATGTCACCTCCCTAATTTAATGGAGACGGGATTATAGAATAGTTTAGTGAGTATCAACGGCCCAACAGTATCTAGGGTTTAATACTGGTGGCTTTCATTTTGCACCACTCCCTCCCTCCCTCCCTCCCTCCCTCCATCGTTTCTTGTCGCGGAGAGTAATAAGGGTTTTCAATCAATTCAAATCCTCAAATCACCATGTGGGCTCTTCGTCGAGCTTCTAATCCCCTCAAGTAATTTCCTCCTTTCATTTTTTTTGTTAAAGAATTTCCCCCTTTCTCTATATTGTATAATCTCTATATTGTATTATGCATACAGCGAGGACTGCAAACACACCCATATTCCTTTTTCTGTTGTGTTGAAATGCTGTTTGATTTACATTTGTTGATAACAGGTTTGTAATAAGTTGATTATTTACACTCTGTTTTTGATGCGAATTTGGAAAGGAAGAATGGTTAGTTTTTGTTTTTGTGTTTTTTTAATTCAAATGGAGGTGTATATGCAACTAATTTTTAAAGCTTTTAAATTTATGTTAATGCAACAACATATATTTTGCTTACTGAACTTTATTTCTTTTTGTTTGTCTTGCCATTGATTAGAAATAAACACCCTGCTATTAATTGGTTGTGCTCTTTCCTATGCCAAGATAATCATGTTTTGCAAATTTTTTCTGTCTATGTTTTTCAGTCAAAATATGGCAAAACTAAGGATTTTCCCGCTATAGTTGGCAGCTTTTACTTATTACACCACTGAACTTTTAATTTTTTAAATTACCCTCATTGAACTAATTAAAAATTTAAAATTGGACCATTCTGTTAAATTAACTAAACTTCTGTCAAATTGTTTTGAATTTTTTCCTACGTGGCTAGTTAAAAAAACGAAAATGATCTGGGATGCTGCCTTACGTGGTTGATGATCCTCATCATCAATTAATTACCAATTTTGAGTTCCTGATTATCCTCATCGCCATCTTGATTTCCACCACCACTACAACCGCCGTCCCCCCTCCACCATCAACCACCCAACTGGTTGGTGGCTTTGACCTTTTATGGAGCTGGAGAGTGGGGATGTTGATTTGGCTCTTCTCTTCATTGGCCTTTCTCTTTGGCCCACTCATTTCCACCCATCCCCCTCTCGGCCCACCATTTCTCCATCTTCCTTGTCCCGCCTCTTCCGATCTGCTTGGTTTTGTTTAGTCTTACCGGCGACTACAATGGGAACCTCCGTAAACCTCATCTCCAATTTATTATATGCCAAGTCCGAATGTTTAGAGATTGTATGGCGTTATTGCGAGATTAGTTTGGGTTATGATCTGAGCTGGGGATCGGTTTGGGTTCTTGTTCGGGAGTTTGGGTTCTTGTTCGGGAGTTTGGATTTGTTCTGGTGATGGTTTGGCAGATGGATCTGCTCCAGATCTGATTAATTGTGTGCATATTGGTTATCTTTTCATTATCAGATTTTTGGTGTTTTATTTCCTTTTTGGTTTGTTTTACAGCTAGTTCAGTTCTGGGTTGAACTAGACTTCGCCGTTCCAACCTGTTTGATTTGGGTTGTTCTTATTTCGTCTGATCTGGGTTTTTCCAGATTTGTTCGACTGTTTTTCTTGTGTTGGTTCGGTTGTTTCCTCTGATTTCTTGCTTGAAATCTTGGGGCTTGAAGTATTTATTTTCTCGTTCCGATTCCTTCTCTTTACTGTTTATTCTTTTTTGTTTGAATCTTTTGGGGTATTTTTCGCCGGTGCATCTATCTTCTCAGCTGTTCCGGTGATTGGATTTGGGATTTTGGTCTTATGGCCTGCTTCGGTGGATCTATGTGCTCTATGTTCGATCTGGTGGTGGATTTCCGGTGTTTTTCGGTCCCAGTTCTGGCCGTCATTTGATCTCCGACGGTTTGTAGTTCACCGGCGTTCTGGTTGGTTTGGGGCAGAGTGTTGAGACCTTGGGAGGAGCCACTGGGGCCCACATTTTTTTTATTTTTGCTCAATCAAATTGGCCATGTCATTAGTTCTTTCTTTTTCTTTTCTTTTTAATGCCACGCGTGAATCAAGTTAACGGCCGTTATTTTATTTTAACAGAATGGTCCAATTTGAAAATTTTAATTAGTTTAATGGGGTAATTTAAAAAATTAAAAGTTTAATAAATAAAAGCTGCCAACTATAGTGGGAAAATCCCTGGTTTTGCCGTCAAAATATGATTTATTTAATGAATCCAGAATGGCTTTGCCTATTGTTACGAACTTGTTTTCCCTCTTGGTAAAAACCCATAGACTGGGTTGTTTAGGATAACTTGTTGGACCAAGCTGAAACTCGAAATTTTTAACTTTATAGAGCCCAAACCTTATATTGCCTTTAAATTTCAGTTAGCACAAACAGTTTTTGCATAATTTAAAATTTCAGCAATCACAAATAGGATATCAAACTCTTTGGGTTATATTTTCTTTTGTTTTGTTTTCTGTTTAGCGTTGTATTGATATATGTTTTTAACCAGGAACCAAGCATTTAGCTTGGGAAGCTTTCGAGCTGGCTGTGCTAGATTAGAAATAGCAAGCTGTTACTTAGAAGATGATGCTGAATCAGTTGAGCATACACGAGTAACATTTGATAATTTCCTATCATTGAAGAAATATCACCACAGACAATGTGATTCATTGGAATCATTGATTGGGAGGCGTCATTTTTCGTCAGTGGCTGGCATGAAGAGCAATGAAGAGGAAGATGAGGATTTGGAGGATGGGTTTTCTGGGCTTGAAACTCCAGCTAGTGCTGATGCAACTCAAGCAAGCAATGTGGCTCTTGAAAATGACGATGAATTAAACTCCGAACATGAGCTCTCTGAAGAGGATAATGATGATGATGTTACAGGACTTCAAAATGAGCTGGAGCTGTCAGATACTGAGACTGATGTAAGCATGAAAAGATTCAGTCCAGAAAGGGATTCTTTGCAATTGCTCAAGGCTATCATGGCTTCTCCAGCTTTGTCTGTTCGTAGTGTGTTGGAAAAGTGGGTTGGAGAAGGAAATGGTGTGAGCAAAACACAAATATTGATGGTCCTCATGAATCTTCGAAGGCGTCGAATGTACGGGAGGGCTTTGCAGGTTTGTTAACTGGCTCGCATTGTGCATATAATTTTTGTTATTTGGTCTTCAGTTTTTTGCATATAATATCTTTAATCCTATTTCCGTTATATGTAGTGGAATCAGTATAAGAATGTTAAAGTAGCCTTCATCTAGTGTCCTCGCTTTTATGCATGTACTGATACAGTATAAGGACATCTTTACTTGAAATTAAGTTATTTAATAAGTTTCCTACTGAAAGACATACAACTTCAGTACTAGAAGTCCAGCAAAATGTAGTTTTGTGCATCCCTACTTAAGATTGGAGTCCTGGTTCTTGTTTTCTAGTGTTTTGTGTTGAACACTTTCTTAGATATAAAATGTTGCTAAACTTCAATTTTGGCTATTTGAAGGTTGATTTGTTTGGCGGGGTGACTTGTTTTTGTAGGAACCCTGCTCAGGATTGGTTGTACAGTTTTCTTTTGAGGGAGGTCTTCTCTGGGGTAAAGGGGCTGTTCTTGAAGCTATTTTTCTTCCTTTTTTAACACGGCCCCTCTGGAGATATTTTTTAATAAAAGCTTGCTTATAATAAAATAAATTAAAAAATGATTAGTACAACTTCTTATTTTTAATACTCTGTGGCAAAACACCTGGGCTTGAAGTTTATGGTGATTGTGATATTGCGTAAGTGGGACTAGCTTCTGCCCAGAATGGATGGTATATAGTGTAACCCTAATTAACTTTGAACACCTTACTGCTTTGTTTTCTAGGACATACCCTCTTTTGTTTAGTGCTATGAATGTTCTTGATTTGCAGTCCCTTTTATAGTATGATCTAAGTTGCATTATTTTTGTTTTGATTAAGTATCTCTTTTTAGTTTATCATCTGAAAGTTGATATTGTATCATGTTTCCACGTCTCCCCAATCCCAATGTCCCAAAGCACAAGAAACCTAATCTTGGTATTGTGGATTAGAATATTTGGTTCACAATTTGGAGTACTCATTTAGTGTATTCCTTCTTGTTGATGTCGCTGTTTGGTTTACTTTATGATTTATTAACATTTGTCTTAGTGGTCACCATAGTTGTCATGGCGTCGTCTAGGCAACAATTAGGAGTTCTGGTGCTAGAGAAGAACAAGGCAACGCCTTGATCGTCGAGCCGCCAATGCTTACCCTTTGGTAGCTGGCCCAAGTTAACTGATTAAGTCATTTTGTACCATGACTCATCATAACTCATGAACTATCTATATAGTGTAATTTTTATTATTTATTAGACTTGTAATGTGTGATGATTGTTGACTTGGTTGATTCTTTATTTTCTACGTAGTGTTTGTTAACTTTTTCTAATTGTTTTCAATGTTAAGTGTTTTATTTTTGAATTTTAATTATAAAGTATTCATATAATTGTGTTTTTAATTGTATTCGATAGTGTTAATTATTATGTTTTGAGTTTTATTGCCTAGTTGTCCTTGCAGTCAATTACCTCCGCGTCTCGCCGTGACAACTATGGTGGTCATTGGTCAAGTGACTCATGTCGTTAACTCATTATTACAGATCACTTAGTTTCTTTGTGGATTTATAATTTTTATATGATTTATTTTTCTTTATGTATTGGGTATTGTTGTGAAATCATGTGCACAAACACACACTGAGATGACACAAGCACACTACTATATGAGATACAAGAATCAATGACACAAGAATTTTACGTGAAAAACCCAACTAAAAAAAATCAAGGGGACATAAATCTACTTTGAAAAATATTAAGAATACAAGTCTTGCAATCTGAGAAAATAAACCCACTGATTATTTTCTCTATCTAAACCTCACTACTTTCTCTCTCTACCTTTCTAGCTATCTTGTTGTTACGTATGTTGGTTCGTTTTGGTATGGTACTATGGCAGCTGTTGGGGGTTTAAATAGTCCAAGGGCCTATTTTTATTTTATTTTTTCCGTCAACTTGTCCGTCCAATATATATATATATATATATATATATATATATATATATATATATATATATGTTTGTGTGAGTCAACAATTGCTTTCAAGGAAACCAAAGGACAAAAGTCCTTTTTCTTTTTCCATAAATCTGCCGCCAACAAGCCAGAAAACAAGATATCAAAGTACATGTCAATCTTGAGAAACAAAGATGGTGAGTAAGAAACTTGCAAGACTGCAAAATATCCAAATTGTGACGATGATACACTCTTGATGCAAAGGATGTCCAAGTTAATAGCTTGTTCATGCTCACGTTACACACTTTATAACTGGTTTGTCCTTTTCTCCTCTCTTATTTTCCTCTGTCTCTCGGCTGCTCACAAGTGGTCAAGTTGACTTATTAATAATGTGATTACTTTGATGTTTACAATCTAAATTACATGTACTCAGATGAACTTTGACATTTACAATATTAGTTACATAGACTCGGATGGAGTGTTTGGTTTGACACGGTTACTTTGAAGAGTCCGACACATGTATTCCTCAATTTTACCAACTTTTTACACTAAGATGAAATGTACAACATCCATACCCTTTTTTGATTGTCGAGTGTTGTACATGGGTATTTCATGTCGAAGTGAAGAATCCCTGTAACAATAACAAGTTACCATCGTAAGTTATCCCCCTTGGTTGGCAATGTTTCCTTTCTTATTTAGATTTGAAGTCCATATAAAGGCATGGTCAATCTGTTTGCGAGGTCATATTGTAAAGTTACGCTATAAGTTTTATTTTCATAGCTGCACACAATTACCCAAATCTCATAGCTGCACACATTGACCCATGTCTCTCATAGCTGGACACATTCATCCATGTCTCTCATAGCATCACGCTGTTTGTCCCAGCAAGTCACCACATATAAAATCTGTATGTTTTTTTTTAGCTTTTTAAAGTCTTGGATGCCGAATCCAATTAGTAAGTAGGAAACAGAGGAAGGGAAAGAAAGAAGATATGAAAGAAGACGAGAAGTGATGAAATATGTTTTTTCATTTTCTTACTCAGTGGAAGAAGGGCAGGTGGATTACTCTTTCGTTCCTTGCCCTTTGAGGAAAAGTGGAGGGCCGGAGGCTAGGGGGAGACATTAATCTGATTTTTCCCCTTCTTCCTTTATTCTTACTATGTATAACTTTAGTATTCTTACTATCTATAAATTTAAAGTGATAGTGTGAAGCAACACCGATTCCATTCTTCTTACAGCACAACTCAAGCAAACACAATCTGGAAAACTAGCTGTATTTATTGTCGGATACATTTTCCGTCCATGTTTTTCTTTTTTGGTTAAGTTCCATGACTTGTATTGATTCCAAGATTGGGAATATTAGTTATTCTCCTTTGAACATATCAAGTTTAACTGTATGCATGTTCAGTCTGTACCAATTACAAGTTTAAAACCAACGTTTTAGACTCTAATTGACACCCAGAATCGGTCTTTGAATTGTGGCTTAGAATTAGAATTCAAGTGCCCAATTCCAATTTATGGTGTTTGGATGGACTGTCAGAATTGGAATTGCTACAACCAATTCCTTTTCTTTCGAAGGTTTTACTTTTTCTGTTTGGTATGTTTTCACAACTTTATTTTTTGCCACCACTTTATTTACTATCTGTTAAATGGTTTTGCAGGTCTCAGAGTGGTTGGAGTCATCTAAGCGCCTTGACTTTTCTGAGAGAGAATATGCTTCTCGTCTTGATTTGATTGCCAAGGTACAGGGTCTTCAAAAGGCGGAAAGTTACATCAAAATGGTTCCCCAATCCTACAGAGGGGAGATATTCTACCGAACATATTTGGCTAATTGTGTTGCCACTCTCAATGTGAAGAAAGCGGAAGACGTGTTTAACAAAATGAAGGACTTGCAATTCCCACTTACAGCTTTTACTTGTAATCAGTTGCTACTCTTATATAAAAAACTTGACAAAAAGAAAATAGCTGATGTATTGTTATTAATGGAGAAAGAAAATGTCAAGCCCACTATCTTCACTTACGATATATTAATAGACACCAAAGGCCTGTCCAACGATATGACTGGGATGGATCAAATTGTTGAGACAATGAAAGCAGAGGGAATAGAACCCAATATCCATACGCAAAAACTTTTGGCAAAGCATTATGTCTCTGGTGGGCTCACAGGGAAAGCTGAGGTGGTTATGAAAGAGATGGAAGGAGGCGGTTTAAAAGAAAACCGTGCTGCTTGCAGGCCTTTGCTTTTACTGTATGCATCCCTTGGAAAGGCTGATGATGTGTCCAGAATCTGGAAAATTTGTCAGTCTGTTCCCAGTCTTGGTGAGGGTTTGTCTGCTATTGAAGCTTGGGGAAAGCTAAATAAAGTTGAAGAAGCAGAGGCAGTCTTCGAGAAGCTGTTAAAAATCTCGGAAAGGCCCCCTTCGAAGGCTTATTGTGGTCTATTGAAAGTTTATGCAAATCATAAGATGTTGGCCAAGGGGAAGGATCTGGTGAAGCGGATGTCAGATAGTGGCTGTCATATTGGCCCACTGATTTGGGATGCACTTGTCAGGCTTTATGTGGTAGCAGGAGAGGTAGAAAAAGCTGACTCAATCTTGCAGAAGGCTGCTCAGCAAAACCGGATGAAGCCCTTGTTTAATTCCTACATGGCAATTATGGAGCAGTATTCTAAGAGCGGTGATGTACGTAATGCTGAAAAAATGTTCCACAGGATGAGACAAGTTGGGTATGTGGCCAGGCTCAGGCAGTTCCAGTGTCTCCTCCAGACGTATATAAATGCCAACACCCCCGGTTATGGGATGAGGGAGAGGATGAAGGCTGATAATATATTTCCGAATAAATCATTGGCTGGAATGCTGGTCCGGGTAGATCCGTTTAAGAAAACATACGTATCTGAGTTGTTGGATTGAAGACCATAATCTTACAAGTGGAAGCTTTACGGTTTCTCAGTTTGGGTACTTGTTTTTAGTACTAGAACATTTCGTTGGTGCTGTTTCTACTTTAGTAGAAGTTCTGTGGCTAGTCTTTTCTTCCTTAATATTGAATTACACTCTGCATCCAAGGTTTTCTATTTTTGGTGGTTCATGCTTTAAAAACTTTAAAGAAATGTGTAGCAATGAAGAAGCTACAAGTCGTAAGGGGTAAAACTAATTTCTACCCTCCTATTTGGAAAACTAATGTTTTACAATGAAGACTTTTTTGTTGAGAAAAAGCGACGAGTCCTTGTTCTTTAGTCGTCTCCTCTCCTTTTTTCTTCATATTACTTGGTTTATGTCATTGCTAAACAATTGTAATTGAGAGAGACAACTCGGAATGTCTGTTTTGGAAAATTTGAAAATTGACTAGTTAGGAAGAATAATCCCCCGGCCCCCGCCCCCGGCCCCCCCGCCCCCGCCCCCGCATCCGCATAAAGCATCACATTCACGTCTAGATGCATGATTTTGGTTGGAATAAGTAAGGAGTGAATGGCGCTGTGATTCAGTCCAGGTTCACAACCGTTTCTTATGCGATACAAATGCAGTTTCAAGTCTGTAAGCTGGCTGCTCCAGCCTCTGATCTATTAATAATAGAGTAAAATACATCGATACCTATGTAGATAATCATAATAATATTCACCCAGTACCCCTCTAGTCTCACTACCCTTAGTGTGATTAACCAACTAATATCCAAAAATATTTTTAATATAATGTTTAATACACCCTTTAAGTTATAATATTTAATTTCTCCACTAAATATAAATTTATATATTATAAATTTTACTTTACTTGATTTAATTAATTAAATTATGAACTTATACAATAAATAACATAAATGTCAAAAAATAATAAATATTCATTTTATCAGGAAAATAAAGTCTTACAATTTTTGCTAATTAGATTTCTCAAAAATTAAAATTTATGTGATATATATTCAAATATTTTTTTTTGTAATTAAAAAGTAAAATTTTAATACCCATAAAAACTACAAATTAACACAATAAAATTATAATTATTTTTTCTAAATATGAAAATTTACGTAAAACAAACTTATTATTACAAAACGAACCTTATTATTCATATAAAAAAAGTATTAAAAATTATATTAATTATTTTTCTCATATATTAAACTAAACATAAATCACATTTGAACATAATTATTTACAGTAAAAATGACAAATGTTGTTAATCCAAAAAAGAAAAAATATTTTAAAAGAAAAATCTTTTTACAAGATAGAGGTAGTAATACATATTATTATTATTTTTTTATTTAACATTGCACAAAAACAACGTCAACTGTATACTAAAAAATGTAATCAAAATAAAAAACATCCCAATTTTTTACATATACTGAAGAAAATTTAGCATATAAAAATCATAATATGAAACTAAGAATTCAAATAATATTTTTTGTTGTTAACCACCAAAAACTAAACTATCAACATACTCAATCACTCTAGTTAGAATAGCTCCATTAGTAATTTAATTTAAAATTTTAATATTTGTATCACTTATTCAAAAATATGTGTTAATTAAACTAAATTAATTGTTTTATAAGTTACCAACAATTTAAATGTGAATCTTAATTATAAATAAAACTATAATTAAAATGTATTGTATTAAAAAAGGGTAATTAAACACACACACACACACATATATATATATATATATATATATATATATATATATATATATATATATATATTCGGTCCGGATCTTAAGTTCACCCCTTATTCAACTCACCCGAGCTCACCTCCCTTTAGCGACGGACCCGACTACGGTTCAGTCATACAACTGTCGTCTATACTTTTAGCGACGCTATATGTTGTCCGTCGTTAAAAGTATAGACGATGGTTGTATGACCGAACCGTCGCCAGGTCTGTCGCTAAAGAGGTGAGTTGGATAAGGGGTGAGCTTAAAATTCGGACTCTATATATATAATGAATTAAAATTTGATAACATACAAGGGTAAATATGTTGTCTATTTAATTAACCCTAAAAACTTGTAGGGGTTCTAACCGTTACTTAAAAAACTAAAATTAGAGGGGGAGGTGAGTATTATTATGGTTATCTAGAGGGGATGTCACCGTATTTTACTCTTAATAATAACTAATTCTTTATTTTATCTAGTTGTTCGAAAAATTAGGTTAACTACAAATGGAGTACAATAATTTCCTTTATTTGAAACTTAGACTTTGTGAGAAATTATAAGTACACATAATAAAATTTCATAATCAATAATATCATCTGTTTTACAATTACTTCAAACTAACACTGTTGGAAATAAAAATTAAACAAGTTTCAAATAAAAGTAATAATAACAAGCTCTTAGGCATATTCGTATTTCATAAATAATTATATCAAAATGCGTCTTACATAAAACTTAATTTTCTAAAAAATAGTTAACATGGTTTATAAGAGTATTATTTAGAGGTAATGGGGGAGGATGGATGGATGGATGGATAGTTCTTAGATTTATTGCTGCAGGTATTAACTACGGAGTATTTTGCTTTGTTAGGCCTTTCTTTTATTAACAATGCTATTATGCTCCAAAATTTTTTGTTTAATGGGCCGAAAATGCTTTAAAGACAAGTATTTTTAAGGCAAATTTGAACAAACAAAAAAATTGGGAATATATATATATATATATGGTCCGGATTTTAAGCTCACCCCTTATCTAACCTACCTTGTTCACCTCATTTAGCGACGGACCGGACGACGATTCGGTCTGTCGCTATATGTTATCCGTCGCTAAAAATTAAATTACGTTTTACATATAGCGACGGACCAAATTGTCGACCGGTCTGTCGCTAAAGGGGGTGAGCAAAATAAATTAAATAAATGGTGAGCTTAAGATCCGGACCGTGAATATATATATATATATATATATATATATATATATATATATATATATATATATATATATATATATATATATATATATATCGGTCCGGATCAAGTGCATACCCCTTACATTACTCACCCGTGCTCACCCCCTTTTAGGCGACGATTTCGGTCATACAACCGTCGTCTATATTTTTAGCGACACTATATGTTGTTCGTCGTTAAAAGTATAGACGCCGGTTGTATGACCAAAACCGTCGCCTAAAGGGAAGTGAGCACGGGTGAGTAAGATAAGGGGTATGCACTTGATCCGGACCGTGTATATATATATATATATATATATATATATATATATATATATATATATATATATATATATATATATACACGGTCCGGATCTTAAGCTCACCCCTTATTCAACTCACCCGAGCTTACCCTTCCTTTAGCGACGGACCTGGTCATACAACCGTCGTCTATACTTTTAGCGACGCTATATGTTGTCCGTCGCTAAAAGTATAAACGACGGTTGTATGATCGAACCGTCGCCAGGTTTGTCGCTAAAAGGGGGTGAACTCGGGTGAGTTGAATAAGGGGTGAGCTTAAGATCCGGACTCTATATATATATATATATATATATATATATATATATATATATATATATATATATATATTTCATTCTTTTATTTATTATTATTGCTAAGTAATGAGTCAACTTTTGCAATAACACAAACTACCGGAGTCGGTAATTAACGAAATTGAAGAGGGTAGCCCACTGGCCCCTAAAGTTGGTGTCTTTTTTTGTTCTTCGTCCGGAAAAGTTGATGAAAGAGTTTTCCTTCCTTCCCGTATACTTCACTACAATAATATTAAAATACCTCCAAAAGAGGAAAGCGGATAGATCTTTCAAAAACCATTACAAATTTTAATTTACACCTAAAACCTGTATCTATATATAGATGGATCAGGAGTCATCATCCATCTCAAATATGACAACCCTCCTCAGAATCACCAAAAAACACCATAAACATCTTAATAATCCCTTCCCTTCCAATTCAACGTCTCTTCCTTTCATTCATGGAGCTCTGTTCTTTACCCAAACAATCCCTTCCCACAAAATCTTGCCTATCGGTCAGGATTTTCAGCTGACATGGGAATCAAAGTATGGCGGGTGGTCAGTCTCCATATCTCACAATTCTCAGCCTACCAGACCCATTTGGTCTACCATTCCGGGACAAGCCTTTGTCTCTGCAGCATTGGCTGAAACAGAGGTGGAAGAAAGCAGGGGATCTTTTGTCATCAAGGACAGAGATGTTCATTTGGTGTGTAATTATCAGACTGTTGATGATATAAGGGTGATCAATCAGTCTGATTTCAGTTTTGAAGCAAAAAATCAAGAATTTCCATCTGGGTTTTCTGGACTGGATCAGAAATTGGAGTTCAAGAGCATCAAATCCCCTGCCTTGTTAATAACAGGTAGGATTTTCAGTGTCAAGAAAAATAAGAAGACTCCTATTACTGAAGTTCATCAACACTTTTTGGAAAGAGAAACCTCCACCTCTGCAAGGTATTGGCTTTTGTTTGATCAAAAAAATAGTAATCAAATTGGGTTTCGATTGAGACTTGGAAAGCCCAATTTCCAATCTCCGAATAGGGTTTCACCAAGAATTTACAGAGGTTTTGTCCGGAAACTGGGTCGAATTAGGAGACGCCGAGTTGAGCTGTGTGGATGGTTTACAAGGAGAAGAGGATTTGTCACTGTTACATCAGCGGAGGAGGAAAATGTAGTGGTCAAGGCCGCAGAGTTCAATAGAGTCTGCCTTACTTATTCAAGTGAAAGAAATGAGAGATTCTATGGTTTCGGAGAGCAATTCTCTCATATGGACTTCAAAGGGAAAAGGGTGCCTATTTTGGTTCAAGAACAAGGAATTGGTAGAGGAGACCAACCAATCACATTTGCAGCTAATTTGATTAGTTACAGGTACACCGTACACAAAACACAAGTCCTTGAACTAATAATATATTTGCAAGTTATCAGTACCTAGAAAATTTACCGTCTACTGCAGGTCTGGTGGTGATTGGAGTACAACTTATGCTCCTTCTCCATTCTATATGACATCGAAGATGAGGTCGCTTTACCTTGAAGGTTATAATTATTCAGTTTTTGATCTAACAAGACTCGATAGAGTTCAAATACAGGTAGTTTTTAATGTTGCTTGTTAGACTTGTCGAGGCAGTTTGAGATTCAAAAATTACATTTCTAGTTCAATATTTATTTTGATAATTGCAATATAACTGAGGCCAGTGTTTACAGGAACTAATAGTATTGCAATTTTGAGGGGGAAATAATAACCATACAAAAGTATTCTATTATCATTATTTTGTGATTTTTTTTATTTTTTTTTACAATTTCAACTTAACGAAAACCTAAATAAGATTTTTTTTCTCATGAATAGGCCGTTCATCTCCGGAGAAAGTACAATAAAATGAAATAATAATCTCTTTAGTACTTGTAGAACAGATTTGGGATTTACTCATATTACAAACTAACCTCGGACTCTGGAATTATGGCATGTTGGCAGATACATGGAGATTCAGTTGAAGGTAGAATATTGCATGGGAATTCACCTTCTGAGCTCATTGAATGCTTTACAGAAACTATTGGGAGACCTCCAGAGCTTCCTAGTTGGATAATTTCAGGTGCTGTGGTGGGAATGCAAGGTGGTACAGATACTGTACGCCGTGTTTGGGATGAACTGAAAACATATGATGTCCCTGTTGCAGCATTTTGGTTGCAGGTAAATTTTGTTATAGAGAATCATACAAAAAGTACTTCCAATGGAAATGTTTTCCCTTCGCAACAAACATTTGGAAATTCTAATATCCTGTCACTGTTAAGCATACAGATTTTCTCAAACTTTACAAGTTTTAGGATTTGAGTTTTATATTTGATTAGTAGTAGTTTTTTTAATAATAATAAAAAAAACACATCCTTTTCATAATTAGGATTTGAACTTTCAGAACTTCTGCCTCTGTATCATAATCTTCTCTTCTCCTTCTCTTTTCTGATTCTATAAGAATTTAATTCAGGGACAAGTAGAATCTCTTCATCAGATGATTCAATAAAATATTTTAAATCTATATCAAATCGATAGGTGCATGTATCAATCAAATGAATTTCATTCTTCTGGGAACATTTTGGGAAAATAAAGCATAAAACTACGATTGTATTGTTGTGCAGGACTGGGTAGGCCAGAGGGAGACTGTGATCGGATCCCAACTTTGGTGGAATTGGGAAGTGGATACTACAAGGTATAGAGGATGGAAGAAACTAACTAAAGACCTCTGTGCTCAGCAGATTAAAGTGATGACATACTGCAACCCTTGTTTAACTCCGGTAAATCTCTAGAACAATTTTAGGAGCAATTATTAAAACTATACAACATGATACATGTGCTGTTATTTTTGAAAAAAAATGATAGAATTAGAATATGCGAGTATGTTTTGAAGCTCTTACTTGTAACAACAGATGGATAAAAAGACAAATATAAGGAGAAACCTCTTTGAGGAGGCAAAAAAGTTAGACATCTTAGTGAGAGACAAGAATGGAAAACCATACATGGTTCCCAACACAGCCTTCAATGTGGGAATGTTGGATTTGACACACCCACATGCAAGTTGTTGGTTCAAGCAGGTTTTACAGGAAATGGTGGATGATGGAGTCAGGGGATGGATGGCTGATTTTGGTGAAGGCCTGCCCGTGGACGCTTTCCTCTATTCAGGTTTGATTATGCAAACTGCTTTCTTGAATGATTTTGAATTTTTGATAATGCCACCCCAATCGGATCTAAGATCATATTGTATCTTTTATGGTGCTAAGGAATAAAATCCATCTTCTGTAGTGTAATAAGTTGTGCAAAAGTATTAACAACTTTCCACTATTTCCGTTCCTACTCTCTTATAGTAAAGATAGTACTGACATCAAAATTCATCCATAAAGACTTGCGTAAGAGACTTCTAACAAGCGTAAGAGGAGCGGGGGGGGGGGGGGATTTCCACTCCAATTTTTAGTTCTCAACGTCAATTATGACAAAATACGTTTACCTTGACATTCTGTATTTTTTTTTTCAACTGTCAAATAGATTGATATTTTAGAAATGGACATCCAAGGTTCAGCCATGACTTTAAGAAGCACATTATTTTTGAACTAATTTTTTTTCCCTTCAGAATCATTTAACTGGATTTCCACAACAACAAAATTTATACACTGCATATTTAGTTTCTCTTCAATGCAAAAACGAGAAGAATTTTAGTAATATTATGGTTAAAAATTTCAAGATACTTAAATTAAGGACATGTTTTACTATTCCTTCAGGTGAAGATCCTATCTCTGCCCATAATAGATACCCAGAGCTATGGGCCAAGATAAACCACGAGTTTGTGGAAGAATGGAAAAGTACACGTATAGGTAAGGAGAAGGAAGACCCAGAGGAGGCCTTAGTTTTCTTCATGAGAGCAGGTTTTAGGAACAGTCCTAAATATGCTATGTTATTTTGGGAAGGGGACCAAATGGTAAGTTGGCAGGCTAATGATGGGATAAAAAGTTCAGTTGTCGGGTTGCTGAGTGGTGGACTTTCTGGCTATGCTTTTAACCATAGTGATATTGGAGGATACTGTGCAGTAAACTTACCATTTTTGAAGTATCAAAGAAGCGAGGAGTTGCTATTGCGATGGATGGAGTTAAATGCCTTCACCACTGTATTTCGGACTCATGAAGTAAGTTATAAGTCTGCCACCTGAAATGCATAATTATGAAATATCGTCCACATAATCAAATACAGTTAAATATATTAGGCTATTGTGAGTCTGTGACACTTATAGCAGCTCTATGAATTGAAAAGTCTAATATTGTGGTAATTTTAAATGTCCTGTTCTCAGATACATCAACTTTGTGATTCATAAGTAACAATCTATTTTCTCCCTGGTTTAGAGTAGTCCCTTAAAAGATATAGACCATATACATTAATAATTGTCGAAGAATTTAAAGCAGTAAAAATCATTGTGATTCTCCGAAGTCCTAATATATTAATATGCAAAGTAATATATTGCATTCGAAGACAGGTTTAAACCATGAGGTCCATTTTTACCTTGAAAGAAATACAATAATGCTATTTATTTCATGAAATTTACTTCAGCCAAGTTATATAACAAGTTTTGTGGTTCTGTAAACAGGGAAACAAGCCATCTTGCAATAGCCAGTTTTACTCGAACCACAAAACTTTATCGCATTTTGCACGTTTTGCAAATGTGTATAAAGCTTGGAAGTTTTACAGGATACAACTTGTTAAGGTGATGCTAGAACTCAATTAATATTCTATTTACTCTTGACATACAAAGTCTACAATGCACAAACAATCTAATTTTTCTTTATATGCTCTGCATTTGCATGTTTCATCTATCAGGAAGCTTCTCAGAAAGGCCTCCCTGTTTGCCGCCACCTATTTCTTCACTACCCAGATGATGAACATGTGCATAGCTTGACATATGAGCAATTTCTTGTTGGTACAGAGATTCTAGTAGTGCCTGTTCTTGACAAAGGCAAAAAGAATGTTAAGGCCTATTTTCCAATAGGAGAAAGGTATCCATGGAAACATATTTGGACAGGAAATCTATACGAAGAACAAGGTTCAGAAGCATGGGTCGAAGCTCCAATTGGTTATCCTGCTGTTTTTATTAAGGATGGCTCGGTTATTGGAGAGACCTTTATAAAAAAACTAATAGAATTCAATATTTTGTAAAGAAGTAGCCACAAAGATGTATACATCAGAATATAGTTGTCAACTTTTCAAGATTGTAGGTACTCCCATCCTTGTATGCAGCAAGCTAGTAGTTCTATTTTTGTATGTTAGATTACAATTGGTTGTACAATCCAAATAATCTGTTCAGTGTAATTATTTCAGTTTTTGCTATATCAATATCATTATGTACTTGCAAATTAATTAGTTAATGATCAACAACCAAAAATCTCGGAGGTTCCTGCATAAAAATTCAGCACCATTCAGACATTAAAACAAACATCTTCGTGTATTAATCAAGAATACTTCTCCGGGCATTAAAACAAAGTAACAAACATCTTCATGTATCAATCAAGAAGACTTCTTTTCCTCTGAAAGCTGCTTCTAATTGACCAAAATTTGACACCCAACAATTCAAATTATAAACACGAATCCCCCATATAAGGAAATTCAATAATAACAACCATTCTAATTTCTCAAGAATCAGTTAATTGGTCAAACCCATAAAGTAAAATAGATAGTAAACTTGTTAAAACACAGAAGGACACTATTTATGGCCAATCAGATTGAAAAAAAGAGCTACTATCGCATCTTTCTTCTTGTGATCTTGTTCTTTCTTCAAAATTTAAAAACTGAAAAGTAGAATGAGCAAACTTATTTGGGGCACTGAAGAAAAATTGTTATATAACTTGGCTGAAGGAAACTGTAAGGATTATACTAAATAAACAAGTTTGCTTAAGTAGGTTGGTAAAAGGGGTAGTATTATCTTTAATTCCAATAGTTAGGTCCTTATTGTCTTTTCTCTCATTAATCTGTTAGAATGGTTTAGCTGGCAAACGGAATACATGTGTCCATTGTTGCTCTCCTCGATTGCTGAGATCAGAGGGAGTGAGAGTATAGGTATGAATCAAAAATGTAATTGAAGGGGGATTTAAGGAATGAATTCATCTGATTTTTCTCTCTTAATTTTTGCTCCATCTTCTCTACCTTTCTAATTCCCTTCTTCAACCTTGATTCAGTCTTTTCTCGCTCTTATTTTCTCTGGTTCTCTACAAATTTGTCTACCAAATTCATTACAATTGGTATCAGAGCATTGAACCTGCACCTATGGCCACCAACAACCAACGATTGAGCAACTTAGAGTCTCAGGTGCAAGAGCAAACTTCGAACATACATCAGCTGCAGACACAGTTGATAGATTCAGTTTCTACTCTGCAGCAAGGTTTTAATCTGAAACTAGAGCAGATGATGAAGAACTTTGAGGCACTCCTAGCTCAACGGGGGCAGCAGAAAGACCCTACTCAGCCAGGTTCCTCATCTTCACCTTCAGGTTCAATTCTAGGCCAGTATGAACCCCCTCTTAAACTAGATAAGTTTGGTGATATATTCAGGACTGTTAAGTTTGAGTTCCCAAAATTCAATGGGGAAAACCCTAGGTCATGGATCAGGAAATGTAACAAGCTATTCTCACATCATATGGTGCCTGAATCTCAAAAGGTTTACTTAACTACCTTGAGTTTGGAAGGGGAGGCTGAACTTTGGTATTCAGGATTTGTGCAGGAAGGGGCAGAGCTTACATGGGAAGGTTTAATAGAGGAGGTTATTGCCAGATTTAGTCCAGAGGCTAGTGATAATCCCATAGGAGAACTTAAGAAATTACAGCAGATGGGGTCAGTCGATGATTACAGAAAAAAATTTGAGGAACTGAGAGGTTGGGCTATAGTTAGAAATTCCCTCCTCAATGAAGAATTTTTTATGGACTGTTTCATGGGTGGCCTAAAGCTGGAAATACAGTTGGGGGTCCAGGAATTGAAACCAAACACTCTTAAGGAAATGATTAGATTAGCTAGAGTTGAGGAGGCTAAACTGGAGGCCTGGCTTAAAAGGAGTAGATTGTTCAATAAACCTGTTGGGAGTGTTACTTACCCCAAAATTGCACCTGCACCCCAACCTAAACTTAGCACCATGAATAAGGGGGAAACTGCTAGGTCCTTACCTATAAGGGGGCTGACCAGAGAACAACTTGATGAGAAAAGAAGGAAAGGGTTATGTTTCTCATGTGATGAACCATTTGTGAGGGACCATGTGTGTAAGAAACCACAATTATTCATGATGCTACCCTCAGCTGCAGATAACACAGAGCTGGGAGACACTGAGAATTGTGAAGAGACAGACAAGGTGGAATCTCAAGGGGAATGTGAAGACCAGGATGCCCAAATCACTCTACATGCTCTCTCAGGTCATAGCACTAACAATACAATCAGATTATTGGGAACGTCACAGGGCAGATTTTTGAGAATTTTGGTAGACAGTGGTAGTACTAACAATTTCTTAGATCCTCAGGCAGCTAAGAGAATCAAGGCAACACTGAGGGAAACTAATGCCATCACTGTAACTGTGGCTGATGGTTTTAAGGTTACTAGCCAACAACACTGCCCTCAATTATCTTGGTCAGTACAAGGAGAAGAATTCCAGACAGACTTCAGAATTTTGCCATTAGGGGGCATGGACGCAGTGTTTGGAGTCCAATGGTTAAAACTATTCAACTCAGTCACTTTTAACTTTCATGCCCTGCAGCTGACCATAGAAAGGGGAGGTCAAACCACCATTCTACAAGGGGAGTCCGACCAAGTATCACCAGCTATTCAATACCTAAATTCTAGTGAATTCACAAAGGTACTCCATTCTGCAACTCATGGTTACTTTGGTTATTTATTCGGAATGTATCAAGGAGATGAGGAAAAGTTAAGTATGGAAAGGTACCATGTAGGACCCCGAATTTTATGAAATTAAAGTATTCAATTTTTCTTATAATTACTATTCAGTAAATGGTTGAATTGATAAAGGTTAAAGTTAAGGGTGATATATGATTTTTTTTCAAAATACACAAGTAGTTATAAAATAATCATTGTTGTCGGGGAATATTCGTTTGGTCATGGAATATTCTTTCTGTCGGGGAATATTCGTACGACGGCGCAGCTATTTGTGGGCCCCATAACGAATAACTGTCGGGTGAAGAAAACGACAAATTTGAGTTTTTACAAATAACGACGTAGTTGTTACTGTTAACACTGTTGGAATACCCGGTGGTTAAAATACAGTAATACGCGTTATTGCACAGTAGCACACGATATTGCATAGTATTTTTGAAATTATTGATTCTTACGTAAGAAGGCACTACTCAATAATTGTTACAGTAATTACTGTTCAATATTTTATTTTATTGATTCAATAATTGCTACGTTGAAATTTTATATTATTGTTGTTCAATAATTGTTGCTGCACAGTATTTTCCATTATCAGATCAATAATTCATATTATTTGAATAGTATTATTAGATAGCATTATTGGCAATGTCTAGAAAGTTCTGTCTAAGGAGAGGTTTGGTCATCTAATTGCGCGCTAGTAAGGAGAAATCCTTATTGGAAAGCCCCCTCTTTCCTGGGAACGGCCTGGTTGTCATAAATGTGATTCTGTAATATTATTTGTGAATAATTAATTATTGATTCATATGATAAGGAAATATTTATATTATGTGGATATAAATGAGGGATATATTTTTGTGGTTAAAAAATGAAGGAGTTAATGTTGAGGTTTTTATCAGTATTTTTGTTGGAATGGAGGTATTAAAAATTAGGGTTTTTGAGATATTTTGCGAGGGTTATAATTTTTAATTCGACCGTTGGATCGTGGTAATTTTTGGATATGTTATACATATATAAGTTGAGTATATGTCCACAAATTTTGAACCGTTAAAAATGAACGTATGATTTGTTATGAATTTTAAGAGGTGGCTGATTCGGAAATCAGGTTATAAATCATTTTTGGTGGAAAATTCTAGAATTGGTGGGCCCCACTTGTGGTTGGTGAAGAAATGTACTGAATTATATTTCAAATGTGGTGGGTGGGAATAGTAGCAGGTAAAGCCATCAGGTTGCAAGTCAAACCTACCAAAATTTTCCTATAAATAGAGGGCTAAGTTAGAATTGAAAATCACACCAGAAACATAAGCTTTCTCTCTTTCTCTCTCTATATTATGAAGCATATTTTGTGAGTTTTTAGATACTTGGTGAGTTGCTATTCATTAGTGCAAGTTTCCTTCAGCATCATATCCGATATCCAGTCAGAAGTACTGCTCTTTTGAGGTAAGGGATAGTAAGGGATAGTAAGGGATATTAAGGGATTTTAAGGGTTGTTATGATTTTCAGTTTCGTAATTTTTCTGATCATCAAAAATTCTGGAAAAATTTGAAATGATATTTTGATGAGTTTTCTTTATTGTGTCCAAAAATGGTGATTTTTGGATGTATAGATTAAGAGTTATGAATTTTATAAGAAAAGATTATTTTAAAAGTAACCGCTTATAATTTCTTGTGGTTAACTCCAAAATTGATGAAATTTTTATTGGGAGTACATGTATATGATAGAAGTATACTCTGTAAATTTCAGAATTTTTAGACAAAAGTACAATTTTTGATAAATGTCTAAATATTTGGCTATTTTGACCATATGAAAAATAGTAAATTACTTTTAAAAATTCTGAGAAAAATATATGTTCACTATGGGACTATATTATGCTAAATCCCAGAAAAGAAATATTTTTGGAACTGATTTGGTATTTTTCATAAAAATGGTCTAGTTATGAGTAAATGAATTAAATATATTTTGTGAAGAAAGAAAATTGGAAAATAGGATTTTATGGCTTGAGAATCCTATATGAGGTATATACAGATTTTTGATGAGGGTTTTGGTTATTGATGATGAAATTATAAGAGTTGGCATTTTATGATGATTAAATGCATTAATTAGTAAAGTGTAAACAATTAAAATAAATTGTTTATAAATTTAAGTAATGTTATTCTTTCAATATCATTATACCGAAATATTGGTATGGATTTTATTGTGGAATTTTTATCTTTTGTGTCGGGGTTACTATTCACGATTTACTATTCATGAGTTACGAATATTACTCTTGAGATTAAAACTATATGTTGATCATATTATTTTTATCATCATATATAACATTTTTATAACTCTGATGTTGAAATTCTCTTTCGCTTGAGTGTAAAGATGGGTAAATTATTGGTATGATCATGACTATGGGTTCTCTTTGGCCAGTAGTGCAAAGTTGAATTGTTGACTGGTATGATCATGACCATTGAATTTATAATTGAATATCTTAAGCTTAAGTGCAAAGGTGAATTGATCAACATGGTTATAATTATTGTTTATATAAATTCTGAAATGATTATATATTTCTTTGAGATATGAATATATTTGGCCTGTAGTGCAAATATGAATTGTTGATGAATATCTTTGGCATGTAGTGCAAAGATGGCCTGTTGATGAATATCTTTGGCCTGTAGTGCAAAGATGAACTGTTGTTGAATATCTTTGGCCCGTAGTGCAAAGATGGTTTGTTGATGAATATCTTTGGCCCGTAGTGCAAAGATGGATTTGTTAGTATGACTATAAACAGGAATTGTGATTTGGTATAACCATGATCTTTGATGTTTCAGGTAAAGACAGGTGATGAAAATATTCTTCGTCCTGGGTGCGAAGAAAAATTTATAGTCACAATTATGATTATGAGTTATTCATATGATTGTGGAAAGGAACTGTTGAGTGATGTTACATGGATAAAATATTGTTGGTGGATTTTTAACATGGAGAAGATAATAGACTTTATAGTCTATTTGACTCTTCTAATGGATTGCTCGTTCCGCTGCAACTATGGTTGAAATTTTTATCATTTACCATATGTTCTAAATCTCTGATTTATTATTGATGAAGGCTATTGATAATTTAATTATCTTTAGTCATGATATTCTTTACTGAGCTAGTTGTGCTCACCCTTTTGCTTCACAATTCCTTTCAGGTAATAAGAGTGTAGCTGGGTCAAGCGGGGGTAACAAGGGAATAGAACGGTGGTCATCATTTAGTAGTTATATTTGGTGAAGAAAATAGGGTGAGGCGAACCCAACGTTGGAAGGGTGTTTTGTCACTATCATACAAGATGTCTAATGACATACAACCTCGTGTCATCATAAGACAGGGTTGTGCTCATCCACTTGCTGAGTATATCTATGGGCACTACCTATATAATCTTGGTGTTTGTTTGAAGTATAATTCTCAATTAGAGACAGTGGAGATAATGATAAGTCAAGAGAAGACTCACCATTGGGAAGAATATGATAGTAATCTTCTCGTTTTTCTTTGGGGTCTATTGGGTCAACCAAGGATAATTCTGTGGCTATATGATATCTATCATAACCTAGATGTGTGGCCTCCCATGTACGAAGGTTTTCTTGAGCACTTCCCAAAGATTCTAATTTCTAAAACAGTTTTTGACTATACCTTTATGTAATGTGTCATTGTGAGGTGATGTCCACGGTTGGAACATGAGTCACATTTGGTATATATATTTGTATCCAAACTCACAGCATATGTGTTGTTGTATTTTGCACGACAATTGTTGTAATAAAGTTGTAGTTGTTTTCTGTACCATGTATTTAGCGACTCAGAATGGGTTGGGTGGAATGGACCTATTTTGGGGTTGTCACATACCAGGTTAAGGATAATGAGAGATTGGAAATGGGATTCTCCAGTGACAGATGCCCTTTGATGAAGAACTTGTTGCAAGAATTTTCTGAGGTTTTTCAAGAACCCCAAGGCCTGCCTCCAAACAGAAACCAGGATCATCATAAAAAGCTAAAAGAAGGAAGTCAACCCGTCAACCTCAGACCTTATAGATACCCCTATGTCCAAAAAGAGGAAATAGAGAAGATTGTCAAGGAGATGCTACAGAATGGAATAATCCAACCCAGTAACAGCCCCTATGCTTTTCCAGTCCTCTTAGTTAAGAACCATGATGGTAATTGGAGGATGTGCATTGATTATAGGGCACTTAACAACATGACAATTAAGGACAAATTTCCCATTCCAGCAATTGATGAATTGCTCGATGAGTTACATGGCTCTAACTGGTATTCCAAGCTGGATCTGAGGTCTGGTTATCATCAAATCAGGGTCAACAAGGATGACATACCAAAAACAGCTTTCAGGACTCATAGTGGTCACTTTGAGTTCCTAGTAATGCCCTTTGGGCTTACTAATGCTCCAGCCACTTTCCAGTCACTAATGAACCAAGTATTCCAACCATATCTAAGGAAGTTTGTACTAGTCTTCTTTGATGACATACTAGTTTACAGTAAAAGCTATGAGGAACATTTGAAACATTTGAAACTGACTCTACAGTTGTTGCAAAGCCATTGTCTATTTGCCAAAAAAAGTAAGTGCGTCTTTGGAACAAGGCAAGTACAATACTTAGGTCATGTCATCACACATGAGGGTGTTTCTACTGACCAAGATAAAATCTGCTGCATGCTCCATTGGTCTTTGCCAACCAACATAAAGGGATTAAGGGGCTTCTTGGGACTGACTGGATATTACAGAAAATTTGTAAGAAATTATGGTTTAATCAGCAAACCCTTGACTGATCTTCTCAGAAAGGACAAGTTCATATGGACTGAAAAGGCCACTGAAGCCTTCCAAGCTCTGAAGGAGGCAATGACCCAAGCTCCAGTTCTTGCCATGCCAGACTTTAAAGAACCTTTTGTGCTGGAAACAGATGCCTCTCATTCGGGTATTGGGGCAGTGTTAATGCAAAAAGGTAGACCTATAGCTTACTTAAGTAAGGCTATAGCACCTCAACATTTGGGGTGGTCAACCTATGAGAAGGAGCTTATGGCAGTGGTTTATGCAGTAAATAAATGGAGACACTACCTATTGGGAAACAAGGTTTACATTAAAACAGACCATCACAGTCTTAAATACTTATTGGATCAAAGGATCACCACCACAAACCAGCAGAAATGGATCACTAAATTAATGGGGCTGGATTATGAGATAGCATACAAGAAAGGCAAGGAAAATGTTGTGGCTGACAGTTTATCCAGGAAGGAGAGGGAGCTCCCACCCATAGACCACTGTGTGGAAACCTCTTCCAGCAGTGACATGGTTGTGTGCAACACCATAACCACAGCAATCCCCACTTGGGTGCAAGACATAGCTCAGTCATGGGAGAAGGATGAGGGGTTAAGGAATATTATACTTCAGTTGCAAGTAACTCCAGACACCTTCCCTGGGTATTCATTCTTAAATGGGAGGCTTAAGTTTCAGGACAGGTTAGTAGTAGGTCCAGATTTGGACCTCAGAGGGAAGTTTCTAACTGAATTCCACAGCTCTCCTATTGGTGGGCACTCAGGTATAAAAGGAACCTTTGAAAGGATTAGCAAATTCCTATGGTGGCCTACCTTGAGACAAGATGTCACCACTTTTGTTAAAGAATGTGACATCTGTCAACAACAGAAACATGAAACTGTGGCAACCCCAGGTCTATTACAACCCTTGCCCATTCCAGAGACTCCTTGGACTGACATTTCCATGGATTTTATAGAGGGCTTACCTTCCTCAGGAGGTATGACAGTTATTTGGGTAGTAATAGACAGGCTAACTAAGTCTGGACATTTCATTGCACTCAAACATCCCTTCACTGCTGCACAACTAGCTCAGGAATTCCTCTCCAACATTTACAAGTTACATGGGTTACCTTCTACAATAGTGTCGGATAGGGATAAGGTGTTCATCAGTCTTTTTTGGCAATCTCTTTTTAGAATGGTGGGAACCAAGCTAAACATGATCACAACCTACCACCCCCAGTCGGATGGACAAACTGAAAGGGTAAATCAAGTCTTGGAGTGTTACCTCAGGTGCATGGTCACATTGAAACCTCACAGGTGGGCAACTTGGTTACCTTTGGCTGAATGGTGGTATAATTCCCATTTTCACACAGGCCTTCAAGCCACTCCTTTTGAAATGCTTTATGGATATAAACCTCCCCACCTCAATTTCCATCAATTTGGGCAGATTCATGATCCCACAACCAAACAGTTTTGCAAAGATAGGTCCCAACTGTTACAACTAATGAAGCAACAATTGGTGGAGGCTCAGTCTAGAATTAAGCACTATGCTGACAAAAATAGGACTGAAAGGTCTTTCCTACCTGGAGATATGGTTTACCTCAAGGTTAGACCTTACAAACAGTTCTCATTGGCACAGTCTAAGCATGGGAAACTGACTCCTAAATACTATGGTCCCTTCCTGATAGAAGGTGAGATTGGTTCAGTAGCTTACAGACTCAAATTGCCTGATTATGCCAAGGTTCATCCTGTCTTCCATGTCTCCTTACTCAAGAAGAAAGTGGGATTACACTGCACTGTCTCCCCTACAGTGCCCCCTATGGATTCAATGGGACAACTCATAGTGGAGCCTACTGCAATTCTGGATAGAAGAATGGTGAAACGAAACAATGTAGCTGACGTGGAAGTCTTGGTACAATGGGCTAATACCTTGCCTTCTGAAGCTACTTGGGAGAATTGGAACCAACTGACTAAGAAATTTCCTCATTTCCACCCTTGAGGACAAGGGATCTTTTAAGGGGGAGGGAATGTAAGGATTATACTAAATAAACAAGTTTGCTTAAGTAGGTTGGTAAAAGGGGTAGTATTATCTTTAATTCCAATAGTTAGGTCCTTATTGTCTTTTCTCTCATTAATCTGTTAGAATGGTTTAGCTGGCAAACGGAATACATGTGTCCATTGTTGCTCTCCTCGATTGCTGAGATCAGAGGGAGTGAGAGTATATGTATGAATCAAAAATGTAATTGAAGGGGGATTTAAGGAATGAATTCATCTGATTTTTCTCTCTTAATTTTTGCTCTATCTTCTCTACCTTTCTAATTCTCTTCTTCAACCTTGATTCAGTCTTTTCTCGCTCTTATTTTCTCTGGTTCTCTACAAATTTGTCTACCAAATTCATTACAGAAACTCACCTTTCCAAGGAAAATTGGAAAAGCTTCGTAGCAAAAGAATGAAGTGAGATTGAGATTGAGACAGACCAAGATCTGAATACAGGGGCTTGCCATTTGTTTGAGCTTTTTCCAGACTTGTTCCGTACGACAGTTAAATATAACTGATTCGGATACTACGCGGGATATTCGCTCTCATTCCACGTGGGACTGTTTATTTATTTATACTCATGGGTTAAAACCTTTGGACTTTATATATATAAATATGGGCTATATGTATATATACAATCCGGCTACGACGACAAAAACCGTAGTTATAGCAAAAAAAAAAGCGTCGTGTACACATCAGGCCAAAAAAAAGCATCAGTAAAAAAAACGCCGACTCTGGTAGAAATTCTAGCATATGCATATTCTGTGAAAGTGAAGGAATTGGGGCTGCTCAGATTTCTCCCTGCTACGATTTAAGCGATTTCTGACATTTGGAATTGGAACCTACTACGCGATCGGAGATCGGCAAAGTTGAATCGGGGCAAATACCGGTCTGTTAAATCTGGGTTCTCTGCCAGCTCCACTGCTTAGAATGTTACCAAATGAGTTTGATGGATCTGGGTCTTTTTTCTCATCTGGTTAATTTCCTTTTTTTACCCTGTTCTTTCTTTATAATGTTTACAGTTTTCTTTGTTCTTTGATGGGTTGGTCCCAATTTCTAATATTATCATTGTTGGGCCATGATACTTTTCGTACTGGACCGGGCCGAATGGGCTTACCCTTTGGATTATGTCACCTTTGCTATATTGGGTCAAACAACTTGGGCCTCGTTACTTGATTATAATATTGGGCTTAGTCATTGGATTGGTCTATTACGTAAGGTGTTATTTATTCAATCTTTGACCGGTAATCATCACAAAAGGTAGCAGTTGACTGTTATGTCTGCCACCTTTCTGCATGACATTAATGAGGATGGGACTCCGATTACCGGCGGGAGGTAACAGTGGTAGCAGGCAGGAAAATAAGTTACATGCTTTCGGCTGAGATGACCGGGGATGAGAGGAGGTGTCAGGAGATAGTGGGTGGCACAGTAAACCGGGTCTAGGGAACGTATGGAGCAAGGATCACAAAAGGAAAAAGAGGTAACAAAACACAACATTATTATTATTATTTCGCATACACACTCAGACACTAGTCAATATTTTCCTCCATTGTTAACCTTGTGATCGCCTGTACTGACTCTCACGCCGGAGCTATCCCCCGACGGTCAAGCCGTCAAGCTTTTGGTGTTGACTTGTTGAACTGTGCAGGATCAGAACGTCTTACGTGATTGGGACGTGGGAGAAGATCTTGGCGTTAACATTGGCGCTAGAAGGAGGGCTGAGTTCTAGTGTCCTGAATATTTTTTAATCACAAACCTTGCTCGTTTTACGTCGGTGTTCATGGGGAAGAGTAGGACACCTACACCTGAGGGGCAGCCGATGGCTGCCAGTGAATCAATACCGCGAGTATCTGTGAAGGACCGTTTGGGACCTGCACTAAGTGTTCATGCCAGCACGGCGTCCAAACGATCGCATGGAGATTCTCGTCTGAAAGCTGGGAGCAAAGCCAAAAGAAGGCTAGTGTTTACAGCAGAGAAAGAGTCCGGTCATGGCCGGAAACGAGTAGAAGGCACCTCGCCTAGAACTCGATACCGGGACGACCAAGACGAAAAGACTGCCCGCTTGGCTAAGATGGCAGACGAAGCTGATAGAGCCATGGAGGCATTGCTGAAGCAACGGCAGGATATAGCTGAGCAGATGTCTCGAATGGCAGAGTTGAGGGACGAAGCGTCCAGCTATGTCCAATCTGAAGAACGTGGGCATCGGAGTGGGAAAGAACCTGTTCATTCAGGACGTGAGTCTCGGGGTCAACCTCGGGAAAGGTGAAGGTCCAGAAGCCCTACTCCTCAAAGATCAAAGAGGGCACATCACCTTGTCGGTTCTAGGGAGCAAGGTCAAAGCGAACGGAGAGGTCGATCCAGGGATCGTACTCCGGAGAATGCTAAAAAGGCGCTCGTTGTTGCGCATTCCCACCACGGCAGCCGGGTTCCGAGACGAAGCACATCTAGGGGTCGCACACCCGAAAGTCCACTGAGGGCATTCCGCTCTGTGGATCATCATCGTCATAAAAGCCTCTCGAAAGTTGGGAGTTCTATCGTAAGAAATCGGTCCACTCAGAAGAGGGAAGAGTCACCGGAGAAAGAAGCATCGTCCCAACCCGAGGGCGTGGAGTATCTGGTAAAAGAGGTGAAGGAGCTTCGGAGGCAGCTTGCCGAGGTACAGAAGGTAAAAGATACTTCGGGAAAGAAGGCATCCCCTTTTTTCGCGGAAATCCTGAAAGAAAAGGCTGACCCCACCAAGAAGTTGCCTCACATTGAAAGTTATGACGGATCGGGAGATCCCTATGACCATAGTCAGGCGTTCGACCGACTGATGGATTATTACGACTTTAGCGATGCTGCAAAGTGTCATACTTTTGTCACAACACTCCGAAAGGATGCCAGACAATGGATAGGGTCTTTGCCTTCGGATTCGATTTCATCTTGGGCAGATATATGCAATAAGTTCCACGCTCGCTTTGGGAGCAACAGAAAAAGAGGGAAACCAACTGGCTCGCTGGCTCAAGTTCGGCAGTACTCGAATGAGTCTTTGGGCCAATATGTAAAGCGATTCCGTGAAGCAGTCGGCCAGGTGACAGACCTGAACGATCTACAGGCCGTGGGGCTGTTTCAGAATGGGTTAGATCTGATCAAATCAAAAAAGTTAGTGAAAAAACTAATGTTTCACCACCCGAAGAGTCTCGCCGAAGCCTTCGACAAAGCAGAAGGCTATATTGTGGTGGAGGAAGCCATGAATAGCCTCAAACGTTCCTCTTCGGATCGGCTTAAGGAGACAGATCGGGACAGAGCAGAGGGGGACCAGAGTAGGAATGAAGAGAATAAAGGTCGTCATGACGGCCGATCAAAGAAATACAACAATAATTGGAGACAGGGTGGAGAACGTTCGTCCACTCCCGCTCAGAGGGTAAACAGGACGTATACTGCACTCAACGCCGACAGGGCTGTTATCTTGGAGCAGATCAAGAATCAACCTATTTTCGAGCCACCTCGAGATAACTTTAAGCCCGGAAAAGGGAATTCCCGTAAGTATTGCGACTATCATCAAGCCTCGGGTCACGATACGAACGACTGTGCTAGTCTAAAAGATTTTATTGAGAGAAAGGTGCAGGACGGGGCTTTAGTTCATTATGTAGCTGCCAGGACGAATCAACAGCAAAATAGAGTACCTGTCCAGGCAGCCCAACCAGTTAAGCAAGTGTTCCCCGCCCCTGGACCGCCAGCAAGGCAAGTGATAGATGTCATCACTGGGGGAACTTCAGGCAAGCTTGTTGGAAAGAAGCGCCGAAGCTATCTGGATTCGGTCATGTCAGTGGCGGGTACCCTCCCGAAGACCGACAGACCCTTCCCGGGTACGGTAATTTCCTTTACAGATGAGGATTACCCTTCGTAAACCATCGAACCGCACGAGGGATCGTTGGTCGTGACGGCACAAGTGGGTTCGGTGGACATGAAGCGCATGATGATCGACAACGGGTCTTCTGTGGATATCTTATATGCTCATGCTTATCAGAGGATGCATCTTGATGAGCAGAAGATGGAGATCAGACAGGAGGCCCCTCTATATGGTTTCAGCAACGATCCAGTCAAAGTGGCTGGAACCATTGAACTGACGGTTATCTTCGGAACGGCCCCCCAACAGGTAGAAATTATTTGCAAATTTTACGTTGTGAATGTAGATTCCGCTTATAATGCTATTTTGGGGAGACCCACTTTAACTGCTTTACAAGCTGTAACCTCAATCCCTCATTTTAAAATCAAATTTCCTACGGCTCATGGGGTTGGGGAAGTGAAAGGGGATCTGGATCTAGAAGATGTTATAGAAATGCCGTGATCACTTCGGGAGTAGGGGTGTCGAAGCAAAAACAGACCATGGTGATAGAGATCGAACCCTTCACGGAAAGCAGCTCAGAACCGTTGGTCATGCCAGCCGAAGAAACAGAAGAAGTAGAGCTCGTCCCGGGCAAGGCGGACAAAACGGTGAAAATAGGCTCGGGCCTGCCGGAACCTCTCAAGACGAACCTCATTGAACTCCTGCAGTGTTATGTTGACATCTTCGCCTGGGAGCCTCAAGATATGCCGGGAGTAAGTAGGGATATTGCGGAGCATCGGTTAGAAGTGGACCCGTCGAAGAAGCCAGTTCGGCAGAAGAGGAGGATCTTTACGCCCGAGCACCAAAGAATCATCGATGAAGAAATTGCGAAGTTGCTAGCTGCTGACTTCATCTTCGAGATCGACTATCTGCAGTGGATGGCAAATGTGGTGCTGGTCCAGAAGCAGAATGGGAAATGGTGGGTTTGCATCGACTATACGGATCTGAATAAAGCCTGTCCAAAGGATTTCTATCCATTACCCCACATTGACCAGCTCATCGATGCGACTTCGGGGTATGCCTTGTTGAGCTTCATGGATGCATTCTCTGGCTATCATCAAATCTCCATGCGTAAAGAGGATATACCGAAGACGGCGTTCATTACGCATCGTTCGGTATATGCCTACAAGAAAATGACCTTCGGCCTCATCAACGCCGGGGCCACTTACCAGAGGATGATGAACTATGTCTTCAGGCGTCAGTTGGGCAAGAATATGGAAGTATATGTAGATGACATGATTGTTAAGAGCATGTTGGTGCACAAACATCTGGATGACCTGGAGGAATGCTTTCAGACAGTCCGTCATCACAAACTGAGACTGAATCCTGCCAAGTGCACCTTCGGATTAGGAGCTGACAAGTTTCTGGGTTATCTGGTCAGTCAGAGGGGAATTGAAGCCAATCCAGAAAAGATTCAAGCGATCCTGAACATGAAGACTCCTCAATCATTTAAAGATGTTCAACGTCTGACTGGAAGGATTGCAGCTTTAAGGAGGTTTATGTCCAAATCGGCGGAAAGGTGTTTGCCGTTTTTTGATACGTTGAAAGGGCCGAAGAATGCCAAGACGTTCTAATGAACTTCGGAATGCGAAGACGCCTTTCAGAGCATCAAGTCCTATTTATCTTCGGCGCCTTTGTTGGTGAAGCCCGCTCCTGCTGAGCCTTTGTATTTGTACTTAGCAGCTAGTTCGTTGGCAGTAGGAGCAGTTTTGGTGCGAGAAGTTGGGGGTAAGCAGCACCCGGTTTATTATATAAGACATGTCCTTCAGGATGCTGAAACAAGGTACCCGAACATTGAGAAGTTTGCTTTTGCTTTAATAACTGCTAGTCGGAAGCTTAGGCAGTACTTCCAGGGTAGGTTGGTAATAGTCTACACAGATCAGCCCTTGAAGAAAATTATGGGCAAACCTGAGGTTTCGGGGAGATTAACTGCATAGACGATGGAATTGTCTCAGTTCTTCGTTGAATATCATCCCCGAACTGCCATCAAGGGGCAGGCTTTGGCTGATTTTGTGGTCGAGTGTTCGTTTTCCGAAGCTGATGAAGCTGTAGCAGAAGCTGGAGGATCTAACATCATAGTTGCGGTTCTTCAGCAGGAGCAGAGTTCGTGGACACTGTATGCAGATGGGTCTTCTACCGTGGACGTCAGCGGAGCAGGGATTATTCTGACCAGCCCGGAGGGATTCAAGGTGCAGCAGGCCATCAGATTTCAGTTTAAAGCGACGAACAATGAAGCAGAGTACGAGGCAGTGTTGGCGGGATTGCGAAATGCTAAGAGTCTCGAAGTACAAAGAATAGTTATCTTCAGCGACTCTCAGTTAGTCGTCAAACAAGTTTCTGGGGAATACGAAGCCAGAGGTCATAGAATGATCAAGTATTTGGCGGAATTGAAAGAACGGCTTCAGTATTTCCAGTTCTATGAATTTCAGGGGGTCGAACGTAACGACAATTCCATTGCCGATGCACTCTCCAAATTAGCCACTACGGATGTTAACGTTTTTGATGGGTAGGTTTACTTGGAAATTTTGCAACATCCTAGTGTTCACCATGAATCGGTAATGTGTGTAGACCGAACCAACTGCTGGTTGACTCCGTATCTGGAGTATCTAGCAGATGGCGTCTTACCTTCGGATCAGATGCTGGCCAAGAAAATCAAGTACAAGAGTGCTAATTTCGTTCTGATAGATGGGGATTTGTTTCGAAGGACCTTCTCGTCTCCACTGTTAAAATGTTTGACTCCGTCCGAAGCTGAATATGCTCTTCGAGAAGTTCACGAGGGCATCTGTGGCGACCATATGACTGCTAAGTCATTAGCCTATAAAGTACTTCGTCAGGGATACTATTGGCCTACCATCTTCAAGGAAGCGACCGAGTACGTCAAGAGGTGCGAGAAGTGTCAGCTCAACAGTCCGATCCCACATCAGCCACCAGAAGAGTTATACTCGATCTAATCTCCCATACCCTTTGCTGTCTGGGGGGTTGATATACTAGGTCCGCTAGCGAAAGCCAAAGGTCAGGTCAGCTTTGTCATAGTTGTCATCGACTACATGACCAAGTGGGTGGAAGCAAAACCGCTTAGGTTAATAACAGAACAGGAATGCTTAAAGTTCATCAAGGAGTCAGTAGTATTTCGGTTCAGAATTCCTAAGGTCGTGATTTCAGACAATGGGCGACAGTTCGTGGGATCAAAATTCGAAGCATTTTTGAAAGAACTGGGGGTCCAGCACAGAAAGACTTCGGTAGCTCATCCTCAGTCTATTGGACAAGTCGAAGTGACCAACAGAACGCTGCTAAATGGGATCAAGCGCAGATTGGACGAAGCTAAAGGAAGATGGCCAGAAGAGCTGCTCAGCGTGTTATGGGCCTATCGGACCACTCCGAGGACCACAACAGGGGATTCACCTTTTAGACTGGCCTACGGTACTGATGCCTTAGTTCCAGTTGAAATTGGATCTCCAAGTCTTCGAGTTAGTCAGTTCAGAGAAATATACAATGATGAAGAGCTGAAAGCCAATCTTGATTTACTTGAAGAAGTCAGAGAAACAGCCTTGATCAAACTAGCAGCCTATCAGCGCAGAGTAGCTAAGCATTATAATAAAGGGGTAAAGCTTCGCAGGTTCGAAGTAGGGGATTTCGTTCTCAGAGAAGTCGAAGCATCTACACCCCAGAATTTGGGAAAGCTGATGCCAAATTGGGAAGGGCCCTATGAAGTCATAGAAGTACCGAAGCCGGGAACTTATCGGTTGAAGGCCTTGGACGGATCAGAGATCAAGAATACTTGGCATGCAGGCAGGCTTCGAAAGTATTTTTAGTAGCTACAATGTCAGTACACCGGAAGTCTGTAAATATTTTCAAGTCATCATCAATAAAAATCCCCTTTTTTCTCAAACAAGTCTTGTCTTCGCTGCTGTTAATGACATCGGAGTAAGGAGGTTCGGGTGGACTCGCTGACCATTCGATGGTAGCCTCATCGGCAGGTGATCCTTATGAGTTCGTCAGGCCCTGCGTGGTAGGCGAACGTCATTGGTGTAAGGAGGTTCGGGTGGACTCGCTGACCATACGATGGTAGCCTCACCGGCAGGTGTTCCTTAAGACCTTGTCAGGCCCTGCGTGGTAGGCAAGCGTCATCCTTAAGACATTGTCAGGCCCTGCGTGGTAGGCAATCGTCGACCTTAAGACCTTGTCAGGCCCTGCGTGGTAGGCAAGCGTCATCCTTAAGACATTATCAGGCCCTGCGTGGTAGGCAATCGTCGACCTTAAGACCTTGTCAGGCCCTTCGTGGTAGGCAAGTGTCATCCTTAAGACATTGTCAGGCCCTGCGTGGTAGGCAATCGTCGACCTTAAGACCTTGTCAGGCCCTTCGTGGTAGGCAAGTGTCATCCTTAAGACATTGTCAGGCCCTGCGTGGTAGGCAATTGTTGACCTTTAGACCTTGTCAGGCCCTTCGTGGTAGGCAAGTGTCATCATTCAGACTTCGTCAGGACCTTCACGGCATCTACGGCATCTACCTCACACTTTGGAAACAAATAAGTATTCCTTTACTTTATTACCTAATTTTTTCTAAGTGTTGAGTTTGGAAGGCCACATTCTTTAACTTCATCTTGTCTGTTATACGACTTGCTTAGTTGTTAATTAACAGTTTAAGTTAAGTCCACGAAGGAGCTTGTACATTTTTTAAGATTGAATCAATATTGAAGTGTTGATAAACAGTAAATACACCGAAGTCATAAGGAATAATGTTGATATTTTATTTACATAATACTGTTTACAAAACGATGGAAGCTTTACAAGAATCCTACAGCTAAGGGAAAAGAGAATCATCTTCAGGGATCAGCTTCGTCTTCCGAAGAGTCCAGAATGGTCGGGTCAACCTTGGCAGCGACAAGTTTTGCCTTGTCTTTGCTTCGGCATTCGTCGTATCCATTCGAGAACATTTGGACGATCTCCTCGTTCAACTCAGCTGATTTTCGGTATTCTTGTTGAACTTCTCTCCGAAGATCTCCTCAGAGGGGGACCCAAATCTCTCAAAGCACGAAGTTCACGAAGCTCTTCCTCGAGCTTTGCCCGTTCCTTCAGATGTCTCAAATCCCTAGATTCAAGATCATGCACTTGCACCGCCAGGCTCTTGTTGGTCTTCACCATCGTTTCGTTCTTCCCAACAAGGACCTCGTTTCGACGAACCAGGTCTATGTTCGCAGTAACAGTTATTTGATGGGTGGCCTCGGCTGTCTCCAGTTTCTCTTTTAAGTTATTTACATCCTTCTGGAGGCATTCGTTATTGAAGAGAGTGGTGCCATGGGCCCTTCTCTCTCTCTCCAGAGCCGACGCCAGAGTATCCTTCTCTCGCCTGGCCGCATCTTCTTCGGCTTCGGACTCTTTGTATCGGGGAAGAAGCCTCCCGAAGACAGCATTGGCCTACAGACATTCAAAGATAGCCGGTAAATTATTAGAAGAAACAAATAATTTCCAAATATTTCAATTGAACAAACTCACCTTAGCCTGGTAACTCATGCCTTCTTCGATTAAATCCCTGATCGAGCTGTTTCCGAACCGATGATCATCGGTCTCCCGAACAAAGGAGTCGAACAGCTGAAAAGGAAAGTTCTCATTGAACTCCAGCCATACAGTGGGAGAAGATGCGGCTTCTCGCCTGAAGGCAGAGGGGGAAGATCTTGTCGGAGAAGGCACTGATGGTTCGGGAGGCGGTGGTGGTTGATCCTCGGAAGGTTGTTTCCTTTTACGAGACAGAAGTGGAGACTCGGTTGGATTTTCGAGCTCGTCTTCGGAAACGTGAATCTCCACAGGAATAATAATAGGAGGATCAACTGCAGCAGGAGGAACCCGAAGCTCATCGACAAACAGAGGAGTCACCTTGGTCTTCCTCTTTTTAATCCGAAGAGCTTGCATTCGCTCGTGAGCAGGCATGTCAATCAAACTCGCTGCAGAAGCTGATTGAGATCCTTGAGGATTTGTCCGGACTTTCCGAACTGCCCTCTTCTTCTGTCAAGGTCAGCTAGGTTCCCTCGCAGTTTCTGATCCATGGAAGACTTCAGCGTCATGGGCTTCCGAAGCCGGAAGTTCTTCCTGTGGGATGTCGGTGGGGGATGATGATGATTTACCCGAAAGGAATTTATCTAATTCCCTTAGGTCGATCGATGTTGGTTTTATCAAAGACAGTTTATGGTCATATAACCATGCTTGCTTGCTCAGGAGTCCGAAGCTCCATTCCTTCAGGGGAATCTTCTCGAGAATGCTCGCCATTTCTTTCACACGCTCCTCTGGAATGTCCCCGAAGTTCGCAGAAATCCGCTCGGAAGTGGTCCATTCCGGGATAGACGGGATTTCAGGCCCCTTCACGAAAAACCATTCTCTGTGCCACCCCTTGTTGCTCGAAGGAGTATCCATCAAAGGTCGCTTCTCGAACTTGGCATTGGGCTTGGGGGACTGTTTGCCCAGCAATTTGAAGCCTCATTCCCGAGACTTCCCAGCAGAGAAGAGAGTGAAGAAATAATCAACTGTTGGGGGTATCCCCAACTCATAACAGAACGCTATGAATGCCAGGATGTGGATGTACGAATTCGGCACCAGTTGGGCGAACCCCACTCCGATAAATCCCAGGAGAGTAACAAGGAAGGAGTGAAGAGGGAATCTAACTCCCTTCTCTAGAACAGTTACCGGTACGGCAGTCCACCCGTCCGGTCGTTGGTACATCCGTTCATGCGGTTCCGGAGCTCTCACCAGATGGGTGTGCAGAATCTGATACCGACTTCTGATGGCACGCAGCTCGATCTCGGTGATGATAGAGGGAATATTGGCGTGAGGGTATTGTTCTTCACTCTCAAAAAATTCCGAGGGGTTGGGTAGGGGGTTTGAAGGGTTCTCGGCGGGGCTAGCCGTGATTTGGGGGTTGGGGTTTGGAACCGACTCGATGAGGTTGTGACTGAGAGGAGCGGTGGAAGTCGGAACAACAGGAATAGGGGTGGAATTGTCAGAATCTTGAGTCGCCATTGATGCTAAGATCTTGCAGAAAACGAAGAAATCAGAGAGAAGGAGAAAACACTGTATATCAAATGCAAATTAGGTTGGTAAAGTCGTCAGAATTGGGGAAGATTGGCTTTTATAGTGGTCTTTTCAAATTTTACACGAGGTCCGAGGGTGGCGCATTAATTGTAGGTAATGATGTGAGAGGGGAAGGGGTAACGTCCGGATTGGGCTGGCGTTCATGGGATCCTTATTTTTCGTCCTTAAGGCTGATGGGCACGTGCCATCCGGGCCACCAGATCTGTTTGAATTAATGACTGTTATTTATCAGTTGGGCCTTGGTAAGATTCCTTTTAGCCCTTCGGTTTATTACAAATCCCTTTCACTATGGACTTACGCTATTTACAGTCTTCCACTAAACATCCTGTTTAATAAAAGACTGGGGGGCAATGTTGGGCCATGATACTTTTCATACTGGACCAGGCCGAATGGGCTTACCCTTTGGATTATGTCACCTTTGCCATATTGGGTCAAACAACTTGGGCCTCGTTACTTGATTATAATATTGGGCTTAGTCATTGGATTGGTCTATTACGTAAGGTGTTACTTATCCAATCTTTGACCGGTAATCATCACAAAAGGTAGCAGTTGACTGTTATGTCTGCCACCTTTCTGCATGGCATTAATGAGGATAGGACTCCGATTACCGGCGGGAGGTAACAGTGGTAGCAGGCAGGAAAATAAGCTACATGCTTTCAGCTGAGATGACCGGGGATGAGAGGAGGTGTCAGGAGATAGTGGGTGGCACAGTAAACCGGGTCTAGGGAACGTATGGGGCAAGGATCACAAAAGGAAAAAGAGGTAACAAAACACAACATTATTATTATTATTTCGCATACACATTCAGACACTAGTCAATATTTTCCTCCATTGTTAACCTTGTGATCGCTTGTACTGACTCTCACGCCGGAGCTATCCCCCGACGGTCAAGCCGTCAAGCTTTTGGTGTTGACTTGTTGAACTGTGCAGGATCAGAACGTCTTACGTGATTGGGACGTGGGAGAAGATCTTGGCGTTAACAATCATGTTCTTGGTTTGAATTGGTTTTGATTTTGTTCCTCGTATAAATACATATCTAGTTTGATGATTTCTTAATCATATAGAAGTTTATGGGCTTTTAGTTATAGCTATTTTTGAGTACTTATTCATGACATCAATTCATCTAGAAGAATGAGAAATTAGTTTGAAAGAAAGAAAAATACCACATACCACCTACTCAACTTCCAAAAGAAGGGGGAAATAAGAGCTTATATAAAAGGGCATGTATTATTATTAGAAAACAAAGAAAACAAGATTTTTTTATTAAGATGTTATTGTAAATTAAGCTCATAATGTGCTTGTTGAAATGTTTACATGAGTATGCAGTTCTAATTGACTAACAAATACCAAGGTGAATCAAGAACAATGTAATATATAGATAAGTAAATCCATTACGATATTTTGGAATCATCAGGAGTCATCTGGATATTATTATCAATTCACTTGGTGTTTTTTTCTTCTTCTTTTGGGGTGTTAAATATTAGTAAAACTATCTAGTGGTTGCCAATCTTCTAAGCCAAATAGTTGGAACATTTCTTATGGTTTGAGGGGTTACAAAAGGGATAAAATATCTTAGAATAGTGAAATTCAAAATCCAAAAAAATTGTGACAAAGTACCGGTCGGGTAAGTTGTTAGATGCTTAATTGTCATCAGCATGTTGCTGCATCAATCTATTTTCTATGTATCCCATGGTTCTACTTATGAACTTGATGTATTTTACTGATACATGAAGTGTTCATTGTAAAATGTGACAGTGTTCTATCCAAATAGCATGGTATATGTTAGTTAGAGATGGGTGTTTGTGTGTTTTCACGAAAATCCTATCCTATTGCAATTTTGATATAGGTCCATACTTGCTATCTGAATAAAGCTTCTTGTCAGCTCATTATAATATATCAACTCTTGATGATTTTGTGCAGAAAATGTGCAGATTCTTACATCCAATAGAATTTTTTGTTTCCACGAAATTTTTAGTATATAAAAAAGGAAAATCTAACAATGTGAACATATATATTGATTGCGTTTGAGTAGAACTTTGTCATATTAAAATTTCCAATCAACCCAGTTTATATAGCACCTGTAACTCTATAAGGTGAACTGGAAATTTATGGACAACAAACTAAAGGAATGGATAGACAATGGACAGATTTTAACTGTAAAATGACCTATGTCTGAATAATATTTTATATTTCATAGGAGATCCTGGTTCTTCATTTGTACTCCTTTTCCGGTTCAATTTTTAAGGAGTCTTTTGCGGATGCATTGATATCCAGATGCAAGCATTGATCTTTCATGGTGCAATTATCAATATCTCTTTGGAGTCACCAGACAAACCTGCTCGACTCCCTCAACATATTGGTTGAGTGACTTGAGTCACTTCCCTCGGAAAATCTTACATAAAGAAAGTGGAGCACTAGGAGTTACAGATATCAATGTGATATATTTTTTATGACTATTGAATATGTGACATAGAACTTAGTTCTGCCAATGTCCCCATTAATACTGTTAAATGGACATTCAATTTCAGTAAATAGTGTATTCAAAGTAGAAACATTTGTTTGAGAGTGTTATAGAAACACATAAGATTATTATAGTTTCCCTTTTTAAAATGTATTCATACTTCTCCAACCCCTGTTGAATCCAGTGGTATCAATACATCAATCCTGTAATTTGAGGTCTGTATATTCTCTAATTTAAATATTTTTCTTGCTTAGATGCCCTTATGAATTTGTAGAATGTTATGCCAAGTCATTAAGGAGATAACTTGTGTTTTCCATTTGACGACAGGCCGTGATGGGACTCAGTCATTTCACATTTCTAGCCTTGAACAAGGATGAAGGCCCGAAAGGGGGAGACAACACCACTTCTACAGAAGACTCCCTGAAAGAAGCAAGAAGAATAATGGAGAAGTACAAATAACAAAAGTCCTTTAACTGCGTTCTTTAACTTAATAATGTTTATATAGGAAGGATACTGAAACAGTTCTTTGTATGTTGAAAACAATTGTGGGTGTTTTGGGAGGAGGCCAATTGGGTCGTATGTTGGTGTCAAGCAGCATCCCGGAAATGAATATAAATTTGTTATTTGAAGCATTCCATTTGCTAGCCGTTGTTTAGATGTCAATGAAAAGGGAATTGGAATATCTTTATAGTTGATGCTACTTAAACAGGATGCCTACTGACTAGCTAGCATGCATTGCATTGACATACTTGGCAGCGTATACTTGACAACAACGTGACGAGTTCGGTTTTTTAATCCCATCTAATCTGTTCATAATTGTAATAGAAGGTAGAACTGAATCTTTTTATTTCCAAGCTCGAGATATTACACAACTACAAGTTATTTTGCAACTCTTAATAATTACACAATATATCTCATAAACAGGGCTACCAAATTTTAATATTATACAAACACACACCAGACATTCGAAACACCATGCAGCTCTGATCCTACATTAACGATCCTTCTTTCTTTACCACATTCGCATGCTGTTTTTTTCAAGGTGTCCAACAAAAGATTTGTCAAAAGGAATGGCTTTGGCTTTTAGATCCCATCCGTTCATAATCGGAATGGAAGGTAGAGAAGATATTTGCCCCTTTTTAATCTATAACAAATATATGCTATGGATCATTGTCATATATATATATATATGGGGATCTATTGACAACGTTGTTAATTTAAAGATATCAATGTTAGAATATTTTATTCCTTATGTGGCATCTACTATTTATATAATTATTGGGCTTACATATTGTATTAATTTAATAACTTTATTTATGGGTTTGGTAATTAATTATGTGACCTATAAATAATATTCCTAATAGTATTTGGCATAATGGGCCCTAGGGTTTCATAATCTTGATGGACGATTTTGACCCTTAGCTATTATATAAATAAAACAGTTAGGGTTTGGTCCCAGTTGTCGTCTCAAGAATTTTATACACACCCATACATCCATCCTAAGATTGAGAGAGAGGCAATTGAAGACCTTCACCCTTAAGCGCAGCGGAAACGTGATACATACGAGATGACTACTCTCAATTCATGTAAGTACTTAATATTATGATTAATTGATTCTATTTATTCTATGCAATAACACGTTCCTGTATAATTTATTCAACATCTGGTATCAGAGCTATGGTTATGCTATCGCATAGAATAAATTAATTATGTTTTTTTTTTATGATATAAAGTTTAATATCATACAATTATTTAATTACGGTGTATAGCTAATGAAGAAAGTTCAGTAGAAATAAATTAAATAATATAAGTTCAGTACTAGTACTACTGTTTGAAAAATTCCGCAGTAGTACAGGTACAGTTGATGTTTTCTATTTGGTGATTGGATTTGTCAAATCCAAAATAATTTGGTCCACATGCAATTTGTTAATGCGTTAATTAAAAAAATAAAATTGATTACGTATCTATCTGTAAATAATAAAGCCTGATATGATTATTAATTGATTTATTTATTTAATTTAATAAATTAATAGGCTACGTGGTGTAGGCCAATAATCAAGTAGTCTGTCAAAAGTATTCTTATTAGCATGATTCATGATTCATTACTTACTACTATATATATCTTTTGAAACATGAATTATATATATATACATTCTGCACCCATAAATGCAGTGTTACTACTATTTATAAAATTTCTGTTGTTATGTAGTTTTGATGTTAATCTTGAATAAAGCAGCATGTTGGTGTTTTAATATTATGTTATACGTGAACAATAACATGAATATTAAAATATTATATGTTAAATTTATTATTTATTATGTTTATATAATATTATGATATTCTTATGCCCTCATGTATTCATGTTAAAATTAACGTGATTATTTTATAATCAATTCATGTTCATAATTATATATTTTAATTTTAAATTTTTTTTGAACATGATGTAATATATTATTAGGGCTTTTAAGTTGTTACATGTAAATTTTAAATAATGTTAATTTTTAAACTTGATTAATATGTTTAAAGAAAATTGAGTTTGATCATAATAATTTACATGTATGCGTGATTCTTTTATTGTTAAAATTAATAATCAACCCAACAGAGGGTTATTAATTGAAACAATTAAAGATTAAGAAAAGTCACATAATGTTACATTTAATAAATGAATATTTTAATTTTACCCAACGGAAAATTAGAATTAGAATTTTTTAAATGGAATTTTATTGCATAAGTAACATGTTTATTTCGTTTTCTGCCCAACGGTGATGCGTGGATAAATGTGTTGTGCATTATTTTATGGGAATGTTATTAGTATATTATTAATTGGACCAATGAAAAATTAATAATTATGCACCAACATCTCATTAAAATCTATTTTAGGTGTTGTAAATAGATTTTATATAACTAACTGTTTGCCCTACAGTTGGTTTTTATTATGATTAATTATTGTTGTACATTGTGAATTTCTTTTAGTTTTTTGTAAGCATGCTTATGAGATTGATTGTATTTCAGCATTGACTCCAACTAGTATTTCTGGGTATCTCTCTGGAATTGAAGCCTTGAATGGAACTAATTTTACTGTTTGAAAAGAGCAAGTGAATATTGTTCTCGGCGTTATGGATTTGGACTATGCATTACGAGTTGATCATCCTGCTCCACTTACAGATACAAGCTCAATTGAGCAAAAATCTATTTATGAAAAGTGGGAGCGATCCAACCGCATGTCCCTTATGATTATGAAAAACTCTATCACGACAGCCATTCGAGGAGCCATTCCTGACTCTGAGAATGTTAAAGAGTACTTAACTTTAGTCGAAGAACAATTTAAGGGTTCTTCTAAAACTCATGCAAGTACCCTTATTTTGAAAATACTCACTAGCAGGTATGATGGGGTTAGTGGAGTGCGCGAGCACATTATGATGATGAACGAGATGACCTTTAAATTAAAGGGTATGGACATGGTGATTTCTGAGGGTTTTCTTGTTCACTTCATTATGACTTCTCTTCCTGCACAGTTTGATCCATTTAAGATCAATTATAACACGCAGAAAGAAAAATGGAAGATGAGTGAGTTAATTGCCATGTGCGTCCAAGAAGAAGAAAGGCTTAAGATTGAAAAACTTAATGTTGCTCATTTAACTACCACTAGATCTCATAAGAAAAGGTTATTAAAAATGGCAAAGGTTTTAAGAATAAGGATAAGCAAATTTCTACCAAAACAAATAAGGCAAACCATTCATGTAATAACTCTGAGACAGGTCCTAAATGTCACTTCTGTAAGAAGCAAGGACATATTCAAAAAGAATGTCCTAAATTCAGAGAATGGCTTGAAAAGAAAGGTATATCATCCTTCAATTATGTAGCTTATGAATCCTTTCTAATTGATGTTCCTTCTAATAAATGGTGGCTTGACACTGGTGCTATGGTTCACATTACTAATTCATTGCAGGGATTCCTTTCAAAGAAGACACTCCAAAAGGGGGAAAGAACCATTAAAGTTGGCAATGGAGAATCTATACAAGTTGAAGCTGTAGGAACTCTTCCTTTAGTTTTGGAGAGTGGTTTCACCTTGTATTTATATGATACTCTTTATGTTCCCAGTATGACACGGATTTTAATTTCTGTATCTAAACTTGACGTTGATGGATTTTCGTTTAAGTTTGGGAATAATAAAATAATTATTTATCATTACTCTCATGTTATTGGTTCTGGCTCTTTAGAAGGAAACCTCTATAAGATAAATTTGGATAATGTCTTTGCTGAATCTTTGTTAACAATGAATGTGACAGAAAATACCTCTAAAAGTGGAAATAAGAGAAAACTAGATAATGAAAAATCTTCAAAATTGTGGCATCAACGCTTAGGCCATATTTCAAAAGACAGAATGCAACGTCTTATAAAGGATGGAATTCTTCATTTACTAGATTTTTCTGATCTTGACCGTTGTATTGAATGTATAAAAGGAAAATTTGTGAAAGGTAATAAGAAAGGAGCAATAAGAAGCAGTGCACTTCTTGAGGTGATTTACACTGATATATGTGGACCATTTTCTTCAGGAATTGGTGGACACAAATCTTTCATTACGTTCATTGATGACTATTCTCGTTATACTTATGTGTACCTGATTAATGAAAAATCTAAATCACTAAATATGTTTAAAGTTTTCAAGGCTGAAGTTGAAAATCAACTTGAGCGAAAAAATAAAGTAGTGAGATCAGATAGAGGCAGGGAGTATTATGGTAAACACTCCGATACAGGTCATAGTCCTGGTCCATTTGCCTTATTTTGTCAAGAAAATGGAATCGTCACTCAGTATACAATGTCTGGTACACCGCAGCAGAATGGTGTAGCTGAGAGGCGAAATCGTACCCTTATGGATATGGTACGTAGTATGTTATGCAATTCTAGCTTACATGTATTTTTGTGGACTGAGGCATTAAAGACAGCTGTTCATATTTTAAACTGGGTTCCTAGCAAATCTGTCCCTAACACACCTTATGAAATTTGGACAGGTAGAAAATCTAGTTTAAAATACTTACGGGTGTGGGGTTGTCCAGCCGAGGCTAAGATTTTTAATCCACAAATAAAGAAACTTGACTCTAAACCCATTAGTTGTCATTTCATTGGATATCCTGAGAGATCTAAGGGTTTTCGATTTTACTGTCCCTCTCATACCACTAGAATTGTTGAGACTAGGCATGCAGAGTTTTTAGAGAATGGTGATTTAAGTGGGAGTGGTGAGCCTAGAAAAATTGATCTTGAAGAAAATAGGTTTTATGTTTCTAATCCTGTAATTCAAGAAGGTGAGGCACAACCTCCTATTGAGGCGAATGATACCCCTGAGATAGCTGAGCCACCACCTAATGTTGAACATCACATTATTGAAAATCATATTCCTGAAATTGTGTAGCATTTACGTAGATCCGAAAGACCTAGAAAGCCTATTAATTTTGATAATTTTATAACCTATCTTAATGAGATTGACTATGATTCAAGTAAGATTAATGATCCTATCTCCTATAAAGAGGCCATTACGAGTGCTCAATCAACTCAATGGCTTGAAGCCATGAATGATGAGTTGAAATCAATGGAGCTTAATAACGTTTGGGATCTTGAAGAATTACCAAAAGGTTTTAAATCCTGTTGGTTGCAAGTGGGTCTATAAGACCAAATTAGATCTTAAAGGGAACGTTGAAAGGAATAAAGCTCGATTGGTTGCTAAGGGTTTCACTCAAAAGGAAGGTGTGGATTATAATGAAACTTTCTCTCCAGTATCTAGGAAAGATTCATTTATAATAGTCATGACTTTAGCAACTCATTATGATTTAGAGTTACATCAGATGGATGTTAAAACTGCATTCCTTAATGGTAACTTGCATGAGAATGTCTATATGACACAACCAGAAGATTTTTGGTTAAAGGCAATGAACTTATGGTATGTAGACTTAAGAAGTCCATATATGGGTTAAAGCATGCTTCTCGACAATAGTATCTTAAGTTTCATGAGGTAATGAGTAATTTTGATTTTAAGAAAAATATAGTGGATCAATGCATATACTTGAAGATCAGTGGGAGTAAATTTGTTATTCTCGTTTTGTATGTTGATGATATACTACTCACAATTAATAACTTAGACATGTTGCATGAGACCAAACGTTTTTTTTTTGGAAATTTTGATGTGAAGGATCTCGGTGAAACCACTTATGTTATAGGTATTGAAATTCATCGAGATAGGTCTTGCGGGATATTAGGATTGTCCCAAAGAGCTTATATTGACAAAGTTCTTAACAAATACAACATGCAAAATTGCTCCCCTACTGTTGCCCCTGTTGTTACGGGTGACAAATTTAGCTCATATCAATGTCCTAAGAACCACCTTGAACGTGATTAAATTGGGAGTCTTATGTACGCTACTTACAGGGTACTAAGGATATTATGCTTACATTTAGAAAAACAGATAACTTTGAAGTTGTTGGTTATTCTGATTCTGATTTTGTTAAGTGTAAAGCCGAAAAGAAATCTACACCAGGGTACATCTTTATGTTTTCAAGAGGCCTTATTTCGTGGAGAACTCATAAGCAGGAGTTAACTACCACTTTCACGATGATGGCAGAATATGTGGCTTATTATCATGCTACTTGCCACGCCATATTATTAAGGAATCTTATTTTATGACTTAAGGTTGAAGATTCCATTTCAAGTTCATTGAAAGTATTTTGTGATAATAATTCTGCTGTTAATTTTTCCAACATCACCATTTCGAGTGGTGCTGGACTATACCTCGACACTAAGTACTTATTTGTCAGGGAAAGAGTTGAAGATCAAAGCGTTGTCATTATATATATTAGTACGCATGATATGTTAGCGGATCCACTTACGAAAGGTTTACCACCCAAGCTCTTTTTAGAGCATATTGCCGGCATGGGTTTAACTGGTAGTCTTAATTAGTGAGTTATTTTATGTAAGACAACAATTTTGAGCTCGTTGTTTTGAACTTCACTTTATGTTTATGGTTTGCTATTCTCTTTATTGTGCACACTTGAGATCTTGTGAGCAAACGGTACGGTTATGTTTTGGACCATATGAATGAGTTTAATATATTACCACTTATGTAAACTCTATTCATACTTGTTATGCTTAATGTTAATCTTTGTTTTAATAAAAGTACTAATTGTGTAACTAATGGGGATCTTATGTTAATAGTGACACAAAGATTGTATTAATTCACATCGGTGTTTTTATTTGAATAAGATGTATTAATGATTGTAAGCGTTATGTTTTATATATAAATAGTATTTCGGCCAAGTGCGAGAATGTTAGAATATTTTATTCCTTATGTGGCCTCTACTATTTATATAATTATTGGGCTTACATATTTTATTAATTTAATAACTTTATTTATGGGTTTGGTAATTAATTATGTGGCCTATAAATAATATTTCTAATAGTATTTAGCATAATGGGCCCTAGGGTTTCATAATCTTGATGGACGATTTTGACCCTTAGCTATTATATAAATTAAACAGTTAGGGTTTGGTCCCAGTTGTCGTCTCAAGAATTTTATACACACCCATACATTCATCCTAAGATTGAGAGAGAGACAATTGAAGACCTTCACCCTTAAGCGCAGCGAAAACGTGATACATACGAGATGACTTCTCTCAATCTTAGGATGGATGTATGGGTGTGTATAAAATTCTTGAGACGACAACTGGGACCAAACCCTAACTGTTTTATTTATATAATAGCTAAGGGTCAAAATCGTCCATCAAGATTATGAAACCCTAGGGCCCATTATGCCAAATACTATTAGGAATATTATTTATAGGCCACATAATTAATTACCAAACCCATAAATAAAGTTATTAAATTAATACAATATGTAAGCCCAATAATTATATAAATAGTAGAGGCCACATAAGGAATAAAATATTCTAACATTCTCCCACTTGGCCGAAATACTATTTATATACAAAACATAACGCTTACAATCATTAATTTGGCCAAGTATTAATTTAATATCTACATCTTGTTCAAATAAAAATACCAATGCGAATTAATACAATCTTTGTGTCACTATTAACAATCAACACATTGTGACCCTCCATCCGAAAATCGAACGGTTAAATAGTTATCTCGTCCGCAGTTTAGTTTCCAGTACTGTGGACAGATGTCTAAAATACCCTCTTTGTGACGCTAAGTATGGTTGGATGTACTGTGAACGTTAAGTATGACTGACCAATTTTTTTTTTTAGTTTTTTAGGCTCCGCAGTATTAAACTGCAGATGCCAAATAATTATTCTACTCAAAGATTTCATCGATTCACTATACCATCTTCATCTTGATTTGAGATGTTTTCAAAACTCACCAGAAATTTTCAAAGTCATGACTGCACATTTTGAAATTGTTTCAGGTTGGTGCAAAATATGTCTCTGAAAGCTGGAAATCACTCTCATTCTCAATTCGGTGTTTCAGATTTGGTTCATAAACGTTCTGAGTCTCTTTTTAATTTGAGGATTGATTTTGGTAAGTGTAGAAAATGGGAGTGTTTTGCTTTGTCGGCGTAAGGGGCAAAAACCCCTGTTGAAGATGAGAAGCCATTGGCACTTGCGTTAAGTTCTTCTGCTGGAATTGATCAAACTGGCTAAATCAAGTGGGTTTCACAAAGATTTGAGCTCTCTTCCAAGTGAGTTAATTCCATCCCCAGTTCTTGATGGCTCATGTTTATGCAATTGCTTTTGTTTTTATTATGGATATATGAGTTTAATAATGCTTGTTGCATGCATACTTGAAGTTTCTCCCTAAAGATGGGATTCTTTAATTGTAGAGTTAATAGATTTTGCCCACAATCGAATTACCAAATATAGGATTTTGTATCATGTTTTATTTTTCTCCAATCATCCTAAAAGCATTCCAAATTGAAGCAGTTGAGAAGATTAGTTTGCAACTCTTTAAGAACTCATCTCTATTATTTGATATCGGTAGATTAATTAAAAAAAAAATTTAATTTGGCTAATATGATGTCGTTTGGCTAATTGGCCGACCATACTTAGCGTTCACAATTTAATATTGCAGCGAAGAATATGTAAAGGGGGGGCATTTAGGACATTTTTTTGTCTGCATTATTAAACTGCGGAATATTAGAAATTAAACTGCAGATGAGAGTAATATTAGTCATTAGATATTTGGATGGACGATCAGGATTTGTTGCAAGACTAAACTCTTTTTTACAACGTTAGCTATGGATCGGTCACCTATATATATAGAGAGGACGGATCCTCTTAAATAGTATACCTCTATTAAATAACATAATTTTATTAAAATTACGTCATTTTGAAAATTCTTTTAAAAAATATAATAAACTGTTATTAGGGGTGTAAACGGATATATACGGATACGAATACAGTAGTACCCGTTTTGTATCCGTATCCGTTTATTTGCAGATACCTTTAAACCGAATACGGATAATATCTATTTTTTTCGAATACGAATAATATCCACTTTTTTTCGAATACGGATGCGGACGAATACGAATTTTTCGGTTACCATTTACAGCCCTAACTATAACTAGAATAAAAATAATAATGAGTTTTAAAATATAGTTTTTTTAATGAATGAATGTTTATTTATTTATTTTTAATAAATATTTAAATACAATAATTAATGTTTTAAATTACAATTTAAATAAGTTTTCATCATTTTTGAAATCTTAAATTTCAAAATGAATATTTTACTTATTAATGTTAAATGTCCATTAATTAGTACATGCCTATTTTATGTGTGTGTGGAGTAGTACTATAGCGTGTATGAATATTTATAATTTATAATTAGATTCGAAAATTTACAATGAATATTTAATTATTTTTTCTCAATACTTGATTAAAACTTTAATAATATGTTTATGGAGACTTTTATTTATAATTTATCCTCAATACATAAATTACGATTTACATAGTTATAAAAAGTTTATTTTATTTCATTATATTTATGGAGAGTGCGAGTTATAATGTATTTGGACTTCTAATTTCTAAATAATTGAGCAAATGACAGTGATAAATACTCCCTCCACCCGAAAATTCATAAACGTGAATTAATTATTCAACTCCCTTCTAGATTAATTCTAAATTAATTTGGACTCAACACATTTTAACAATAAAATTATACTGTTTATTGTTCCCGCCTCCCAGCATTGCAAGTAAGTTTTGAAAGTAAAAAACTTATAACAAGCTAATAGTTATAATTTTGTTCTTTTGGTATATAATTTTCTTGTTAAATGATTCATTTTAAATATTTTAACTTTATAATAGTAAAAATTCATTAACTATACTTGAATCAATTTATTAATATTATAATAAAAGTGTTATTTCCTATTTTTTAGAAGTGAAATGATATATTTTTAAAATAATTTTCGTATGATAGTGAAAACTAATTATTATATAAGGCCACTTTAAAAAATTTATTTTGTTTATTATATAATAATTAATATATATATACACGGTCCGGATCTTAAGTTCACCCCTAATTCAACTCACCCCCTTTAACGACAAACCCGACGACGGTTCGGTCATACAACCGTCGTCTATACTTTTAACGACGCTATATGTTATCCGTCACTAAAAGTATAAACGACAGTTATATTACCAAACCGTTGCCAAGTTTGTCGCTAAGGAGAGTGAGCTCGAATGAGTTGAATAAGGAGTGAGCTTAAGATCTGAACTCTCTCTATATATATATATACAAGTAATTTGAATACAAATTCTGGATACAGATCTGAATCCGAATATCCGCTATCTACTGGATATATTTACGGTCAAATATTAAACGAATACAAATATGCATAGATCTATATTCATATCCGTTTATTTGTGATTTCTTTTTCTATAGGGGACGGTTCAAAATAAAATCAATCGAGTACTTCATACATATTTGATTATAAGATGCCCCTACTTTCGAAAGAATTAACCACCCACTTATGCAGAATGTAACAATCATGTTATGTTTGGATGTATTGTACGAATCACAAATCATAACAAATTCCCATTAAATGAAAACAATTGTAATTGACTTGTGAATTTTATTCCTCGGTATAAAATGACTCATTCCAGCTATAAATGAAATGAATATTTCCACTCACCATTCCCTTCCATTTCGTCACGAATTTTATTTCTCCAATTCAAAAGCATCATCAGCATCATAGTATAAAAGTCTTCTTCAAAGGAGTATGTACTTGCGAAGTAGCATTAAACAAAATTGCAGGTAAGATACAACCAAGACATTTAACAAACATTCATCAATGATCTGCTGCTATTTTTCACTTAACCAGGCGAACAAAATATTACACAATCCAAGAAAACGACTGACAAAGGAAAATAAACATCAACTTGCATGTAACAAGTTTGTGAGCTCTGAAGGTCATCGCTAGCAATTTAAATAACCCCTTCTGCACAGAGCTCATAATGAGTAAAAATTGGATGATTCGGCAAGGCATCAACCACCAAATCAGAAGAAGATAGTAAACAAGATGCAACAAAAGCCTCCACCATCTGAAAACTTCCACTATAGTGCATTTGTTGTAAGCTATCCTGTACAAAGAACATTTTCCTTCTACACTCATATATCTAGCTGCTCAAGGTTCAACATGCTTGCAGAGTTCTTTATAAGTTGCTTCCGGACATCCACCTGAAAAAAGGGCACATATTAGAACTTTGGCAATGAGTATTAGAATCATTTAGGCCCTGTTACTACTACGTAAAAGACTGACCAAACTGCATATATCTCAAACACACTACCATGGTAACTTTCAAACTACGCTTATGTACAATCTTCTTACCCGGGCACCCATAAGCGAGGAGAAAACAACATTCGCTTCAGCTGCATCCTCTACCACTAATTGCTTTAGCAGTCTTCTTTCTGGATCCAGAGTTGTTTCCCATAGTTGTAAAGGCATCATCTCACCCAACCCTGCATTTCATCCATATATATATATATATATATATATATATATATATATAACATGAGCATACAGAGAAGCAAACGGATGAAACGAGGTTGGGGAACAGAAATAATATATATATATATATATATATATATATATATATATACGGTCCGGATCTTAATATATATATATATATATATACGGTCCGGATCTTAAGCTTACCCCTTATATAACATACCTTGCATACCCCCCTTTAGTGACGGATCAGGCGACGATTCGGTCCATCGCTATATGTTGTCTGTCGCTAAAAGTTAGGACGACGGTTCTATATATAGCGACAAACCGAATCGTCGCCCGGTTCGTCGCTAAAGGGGGTATGCAAAGTATGTTAGATAAGGGGTAAGCTTAAGATCCGGACCGTATATATATATATATATATATATATATATATATCGATTCTCTGATCTTACCTTTAAACCTCTGAATGTTGTATGATGCATTTGCAGGCAAGGAACTCTGAAGTTGTCCAAGTTCCGCTTCACTGTAGCAATAGAATGCTTGCTTTCCCCTCTCAACCTGAATTTTTCAGCAAAGAGAAAATAAAGAACTGATAAAACAACAAGGACAGATGCTTTGAAATTAACATATCTGGAGGTGAACCTTGTACCTTATACAGAGGTGGCACACCAACATAAATGCAGCCTTCATCAAATAAAGCCCTCTGCAGACATTCACAGGTGTCGATTACAATTTTATATTTTTACTAAATTTCCAGATAATTTTTCTAATATTTATATAAAATGATATTACAGGTGACAGGTTCCACTATGTACCTGGTATCTAAAGAAAAAGGTCAATAAAAGCGTTCGAATGTGAGCACCATCAACATCAGCATCAGTTAAAATTATGATTTTATGATAACGAAGAGCTTCCTTATTGAAATCCTCCCCCTGAAACAAAAAAGAATGAAACAAATATGCCAAGCAATTTCAATTAAGTAAGCTAATGTGTGACGGAATAACCTTCACTCCAAGTCCCAGACCAAGGATAAGATTCTGGATCTCTTCGTTCTTGTACATAGCTGCCTCGTCTCTTCTTTCGACATTCAAAATCTTACCTCTTAAAGGAAGAACAGCCTGCACAAAAAAGTATAATATTATTCTTAACATCATTGTGTTCTAAATCATAAACTTAATTGCAAACATCTTGTGATTTCAGGAAAGCGAAAGTAAAAACACCAGGAGGTCCTGCATTGATCTATCAGGCTCACATAACCACTAGATCTATGTCATATTGTAAAAGATTAGTCTAGTTAAACAAATATACAAATAATGCACCACTATTTACTTGACATACTGCAATTAATGAAAGTAATATATGGGCTTCAAGTCAGAAAGTTTACATTGTAGTTAATGAACATAACAAAAGCAAAATGCATCACTAAGATTTACTGGAATTCTAAACAACTAAGCTTCTAATCCTTCAATAAATAATTGCAACCTCTAATCCATGTTATTCTTTAGTATCAACTTTGCATTTCAAATATAATCTTGGGGTGAAATCTTGGATTGCCTAGTCACCGAAAGTCCGAAATTCAACTTAAGACGTGAAAACTTTGACCAAATATTGTAGTCTCAAAAGTTAACTCTTTGAGAATTGTTAACACCTGATTTTGTATGCCTGACAAAATTACCAAAACAGCATGCCAAAACAGCGCTAACAGTTGGAGTAGTTGATTGTATTGTTGTGAAATCAAACTCACGAAATACACACAGATAAACATACACACATCAATGTAAGAAATATAAAATATGGACACAAGAACTTACGTGAAAACCCAATTAGGAAAAAATCACGGAGAGAGATAAAAAATCCACTAAAATAATATCGGAAGAACAAATTGTTTATTTGAGTCGTATGTTATTGTGTTCTCTAAACCCTTGCTTATAGCTGTCATTTCCACCCGAATCTAATTAGGCCTTGTAACTACAATTAATGACTGATCGATTCCTTCCAAAATTAGATCTCTTTATCCCACCAAATAAGGAAATACAATCTTACTTTAATAAGGACTCCCACTATTTGAGCAAGCTGTCAAAATAAATGTATATTGGCCAATACTAGATCCGGACCATTAAATAAATTGGGCTACACCTTGACCCAAATAATCACATCCCAACATTGTCTCCCAACCTCTTATTTATAAGAAACTTAAAATAAGAGCATAAATTTATAAGAACAAAAGATCTGTATCTGCCGAAGACGAACTATCACACCCAAACAACCGAAGATAGATAAACCTTATCACAACCGAAAGTAGATAGAGATAATCAATCTTATCACAACCAAAGATGGAGATAATCAACCTTATCACAACCGAAGATAGATAACCAACCTTATCACAACCAAAGATAGATAATCAACCTTATAGAGAACCAACCTTATCACAACCGAATATATATATAATCAACCTTATACCGCCATAATATCCTTTCGGGAGGAACGCAGCCTTCCCAAAGGTCTACAACCATAATATCCTTTCGGGAGTAACGCAGCCTTCCCGAAAGATCATCCGACCTTATACCGCCATAATAACCGTCCCGACCCCAGTGAGAGGCTTCCTTTAAGCCTTCCTGAAGGATTTGACCTTCTAACGCCATCCAACCTTATAACACCAAAATAATCTTTGGGAGGCTTTTATCCGACCTTATAACACCATCCGACCTTATAAAGCCAAAGTTGTCTTCCCAACCCGTTGGGAGGTTTTTGTCCGACCTTGCAATGCCAAAAATAGCCTTCCCAACCTGTTGGGAGGCTTTTATCCGACCTTATAACGCCAAAATTGGCTTCCCAACTCGTGGGAGGTTTTGATCCGACTTTATATCTCCAAATGTAGATGGTCGAAAACATGATGAAACTGATGTGATATAGTCCAAAGTAAACTGATATCGTCCGAAGTGGACCGTTGTTAGCCAAAGTGTCATGAGTGAGCATCTCGAACTGCCGAAACTTATACTAGGCTTGTATATCCTGCCCCAGCCAATTTAGCCTGAATCACACAAAGTTCACCACCAAGGCCAATTTCTACAATGAATGACACACCAAGAAACTGCTACAAATTGCGGCTGCTATTGCCAGATCCCCAACAGCTTTGGTCAGAGTAAATCCACTTACAACATTTAAGAAGACACCATTTTCTTGGAGCTTTAGACTAGCTTGCTTCATAAGAACTGAAATTACCATGTCTGCTCTGCCTGCTTAAATTCGGGACTGCCCAACAAGCGACTCCATATTCTGCCCTTCAATGTGACCTCTCCAATGGCATGCAATAATCTGCTTCCCAGTTCAACCCTTCTTTCATGTTCAATTCCTACACTTTCTATAGTGCCTTCTGCTGCAAATTCATGCCTTTTCCTAGTGGTTTTATGAACCCCCTTTTCTCCCTGCCAGACCTCCTACCTAAACTCTTCCAAGTCTCCTTGATTGCTGCACTCCTCCAGATCGCCTGTATATCCACCAGCCTCATTTGCATAGATTTGGCCCAGCCCACCATCAACCTCCGACTTGAGAGGAGCTCTATGTCATCGCATGTCCATTATCCTGCCCTGTCGTTGCCAAAGTATCCCCCCCCCAGTATCATCCAATTGCAAATTCTGGACCCTCCAAGTGTACAACAACTGTGTAGCTTGCAAGATGCACAATTACTCCATCTCTTAAGCTTTTCATGATTGATCCTGAACCCCTTCCACTGCCGTGCAAACCAAGAGGAAGATGAAATCCCCAAATCTTGTTCAATGTAAACCTCTTCGCATGCCAAATGTGTGTTCTCAGCCTTTCTGTATCATTCCCAGAAGCACAAAACCCACCATCTAGATTTCCCCTAAGCCCAATTTTGCGCCGAATAGAACGAGGCACTTCCTTTTTCGATTCTCTCTCCAAATTTAGGGTGCAAGTTGACGCGACTGCTGACGCTTGATGTTTTTTATTCCTTTTCCCTTTTTGTCTCTGCTTCTTGAGTTCGAAACTGCTAGAAAATTAATCCGTCGAAGATGATGTTGATGGGAGAGAACTGAACTCTTTAGTAGAGAGTCAATGGATGACAGGACTCGGTCTGCCGAAGCCTTAACTGCTAAGGTTGAATTATTGAAGCTCAATAAAGCATAACAAAGGAACAAAGTTTACACCCTTTGCTCATAAGTTGGATGTCTGAAGCTTAAATTCAACTCCGTCGAGCCTAAAGTTGTCTAAGTGTATTGAGTTCCTAATGATTTGTAGCTAGACTTTAAAGCAATTGATATATAGCGTGCCAACATTGAAATTAAAGCATGAACATGGGGCTCATCAATAAATTGTCAAATCCATGAAGGAAATTGTCGAGGTGAGGGTCTGAAGCCATAGTCGATCCGTGTACTCCTCCTTTTCCTTTTTATGGATTTGATTGAATCTGTTATTGAATGTTTTTGGCAGTGCGGCAGAAGATCGTTGGGCTATTTTGTTCTGATTATGAAGCTTTGTTAATAGTCGTGTTCTACTGTAACTAGAACATCGAATATCCTTACAGCAAATTTCCGAATCTAAATCACCACATATCTACCGTTGACGTAGAGGAAGTTGTCGATCACTTTTCTCCATTTGCAGAGTATCCTTACAAAACCCACCTATCTTCCTCTAACAAAGAACAGGGAACAAACAGGAAACTCAGAGTAAGTTTTTTCTTCAATACATGTGTGGGCCCATATATTAATGTAATTAACATGAATCCACTTATATGAGAAACCCAACATGCCCATATGTTTATTAATGTAATTAATATTGACCCAGTTGTTTGATATCTCAACACGCCCACATATATATATATATATTAATGTAATTAATATGAACCCACTTGTTTGAAAAATTGCCCATATCAATGATGCATGCCGTGTACTCCTGTTCCTTTTTGTGGATTTGATTAAATCTGATATTGAATGTTTTTGGCAGTGCGACAAAAGATCGTTGGGCTATTTTGTTCCGATTATGAAGCTTTGTTAATAGTCGTGTTCTACTGTAACTAGAACATCGAATATCCTTACAGCAAATTTCCGAATCTGAATCACCACATATCTACCGTTGACGTAGAGGAAGTTGCCGATCACTTTTCTCCATTTACAGAGTATCCTTACAAAACCCATTTACCTTCCTCTAACAAATGGTCCTCCAACAAAGAACAGGGAACAAACTGGAAACTCAGAGCAAGTTTTTTCTTCAATACATGTGTGGGCCCGTATATTAATGTAATTAACATGAATCCACTTCTTTGAGAAACCCAACATGCCCATATGTATATTAATGTAATTAATATGAAACCACTTGTATGAAAAACTCAACATGCCCATATCAATTATACACATGCAGTGTAAAACTAACCAAGGTAAAATTATTTATGACATAAATATCATAATGTTGAACAATGCATAACATATTAGTATTGCATAAAATATCATCAATTATATAAGAATATTTTCGGGGCTTATCTGATTTTTTGTCCCTGAATCGCGCAACTTGGTGATACCGCTTCACCTTTTGAGATAAATAAACTCTGATGGCTCGACTCCAAATTGAGACAAATTAATAAATATTTCTCCTTATGCTAATCAAATATCAATCAAAATCTAGGCGATTTTGACAAATTAAGTTTGGTGATTTTTCGTATAGAACTTTTATTTCCCACAGATGGCGCCAATGTAAACGCCTGATTTTGTACGCCTGACAAAATCACCAAAAAAGCAGGCCAAAACAACGCTAACAGTTGGAGTAGTTGATTGTATTGTTGTGAAATCAAGCTCACGAAATACACACATCATTGTAAGAGATATAAAATATGGACACGAGAATTTACGTGAAAACCCAATTGGAAAAAAACTACGAAGAGAAAACGAAATCCACTAAAATAATATCGGGAGTACAAATTGTTTATTTGTGTCGTATGTTATTGTATTCTCCAAACCCTTGTTTATTGTTGTATCTATAGCCGTCATGTCCACCCGAATCCAATTAGGAGTAAGAGCCCTTTTTAGAATCACCTTATAACTGCAATTAATGATTGATCGATTCCTTTCCAAATTAGATCTCCTTATCTCTTCCAAATAAGGAAACACAATCTTACTTTAATAAATACTCTCCCACTATTTGAGCAAGCTATCAAAATAAATGGATATGGACCAACACCAGATCCGGACCATTAAATAAATTGGGCTACACCTTGGCTAGACCCAAATAATCACATCCCACCAAGAATAATTCCCCTTTGTTATGACAAACTACAGAAATCTTAAAAAATAAACATGACACAGATTACATGAAAATCCAAAGCCAAAAACCACGGGTGAGAGGCAAAAGAAATTCACTTCACAATCTGAAGAGTCCAAAGATGTAGAGATCGCTCAAACCCTAATCCCCAAGGCATCCAATCCAATGACAGTCAGAAGAGAATAAAATCAACCCTACGCTATCATATATTTAGCGAGGCCCAAACACAGAACAGAAACCATCCGTTTCCACCACTAAACCTACCTCATCTTTATTTTCCTTCAGCTCACCGCAAATTTTATATCAGATAGGAACATTAATCTAATTCGGGTCAAGAATCCAAGACACACTCGAGACCCTTTAATGAAGTGAATTCCACATAAATCCAAACTTAAGTCGCACAAATAAGTCATTTATATGAAAGTGCATAACGATTTGCTGTGACCAATGTACAAAAATGAAGTCTGAAATGTTTAACATGGAAAATCCATATTTTAGCCGACTATAAGTGATGCATGTTGGGGGATATTAACACCATTGGCTAGCGACCCAATTTAAAATCAGCTTTTCACCTGAAAGCGCCTATCACGGCCTTGTTTTGTACTTCCACCGGCTGAATCTCCTTCAACTATAAAAATTTCTGCAAATTTTGGGGGAAAATCATGCTCAAACTTGTGTACTGTGAAGTATCTTAAGATAAAGGAAAATAACCTTCAAATAAATCAAGCCTACCAGATCCTAACAAATAGTTTTGAGGCTTCTTTGATCTTTTGAACAATACAAAGCTAATATTTGGAAACAGAGAGATTATTAAAAGAATGATTATTTGACTTCAAAGTAGCATGTGAAGCTATACATAATGGCTACCATCTGTAAATAGTTACACTGTTTCACCATTCTAGAAAATTGTTTGTTTGAACTGCTGCAGGAACATTATATAATATACAGCCAAAAATATTCATAACTCAAACTGGACAGTCTTCCTAAATCTAGCATTAGCCAATTTAGTTCTAACTAGTTGCTGACTATAAACGCTGTCCAAATGTATACTAGAAACCAGTCAAACCACCCTATAATTAGCATATTATAAATCTAACAATCTAAGGAGTAAAATCTTACTTATTAATATTTAATTGAAACAAAAGAAAAAATGCTCAATTACATGGAGAAATGCCAATGACACATATATTGCAGCATTATTGTTTTAAGTCCGTATCTAACTTTCATGGGAGATGTGTTTGCTTGAAAGATCATCATGGCACATGTGTTATTATGATGAGTATTTTCAATGCTCCTGGAAAACACGAAGGAAATTGAATGGCCAAGTTCTTAGGGATACAAGAATACCAAATATTGTTCCATAATTAGAACATAACATTGTGATACTTATTACCCTCTCAGTTCCATAGAAAGAATACCATTTACCAATTTTTACTTTGTTAACAAAAAGATACCACTTATTAGTGATATCAGTTTAAAATGACAAAATGTCCTCAAGTTTTCCATATAGTTACATTACCATATGATACCACACTAAACTAACAACTTATTATTTTTAGTGGTATACATGGAAGTAAGATATATCCTTAATATTCACAAATTTTGTACTCTTTGTGGAATGGATGGAGTAATTAGAACATGCTGAGTTTTTAAAACAATAACGAAGGTCTTGCTGCATGAGCGTGGAAGCAAGTATAGACGAGAGTTAACCAACCCTTGTCATAGGCCACTTTTAAAAGAAATGCAACAAGCACTTAAGAGGCATTTTAAAATTTATGTAGTCATGTTATTCAAAACAATTGTAAAAAGACAGTAAACTACCAGAAAAAAGTGTTTAAGATCACATCTTGTAGTTCAAATATCAAAATATGTCCAAGATACATGCTTTAACATTTATAATGTTTCAAATGATGGAGGAAACTTGGGATCCAATGTTAATACAAAACAATTATAAGTATCATTGCTACATATAACTTATCATCTTGTATGCTTCATAAAAGCAAATTAAACATACCAGATACTTCAGGATTTGTGGCAGAACAATCAGCAAGCTTTCCAGGAAGAGATGAAGATCTCAAGACACTCTTTTGTCTAACTAATTCCCTTGCCCTTTTTGCTGCTAGAGCTGCCTAAATACAGCAAAAACAAAATGACTCTTAAAAAACTGCCTTATAAATGAAACAACCATACGAGTAACAAAAATGTCATGATTAATAATAACGGTACCTTAAGAGCATTAAGGGACTTGGAAAGGATTGAATCTAGTACATCTGGATGCAACTCCAAGTATTCAGTAAGATACTCCTGAATGGATTGATCAACCACCTTCCGCACTTCTGGATTTCCCAACCTTGTCTTTTGGGAAATATAAAATAGGAGTGCATAACTTTCCAATATGAACAACAAAAGAATGTTCCCGCACAAATTCCATGTTGGAGAAAGGATTATTGATACCTCATCTCAATGAACATAAATATGAAAAGAGCCTACCTTTGTTTGTCCTTCAAACTCTGGATTTGGAACTTTGACTGACACTACACATGTTAATCCCTCTCTTACATGCTCGCCGCTTAAATTGATATCTTTATCCTGAACAGGAATATAAGCTTGTTAATACCAGTCAAAAGCTCTCGAATGACAACCTTAAAAAAAGTAGATGGAATCACAACCTAAAACCTCAATGTAATCACAATTGATGTATCTTCATATCAATTACAAAAATGAAGAAACAAAGAAGATTGTAGACAAATAAGCAAATACTTAAAAAAGACAATGTGAAGTACACGTACCTTAATTATCTTTGACTTTTTCCCGAGGTTATTGAGGGTTCTTGTTAGTGAAGCCTTCACTCCATCTATGTGAGTACCACCATCAATTGTACGTATGCTGTTAGCATATCCTAGCAATGTGTCTGAATATGCATCTGAGCACCTGCAGTAACAATTGAAAACAAAGAACAAAACTCAACGAAAGTTTGGAATTATATGAATGTCACATTAACTTTAAAATAAAAAAAACATGATTCAAAATTTAACACCATATATATATTACTATTATCTTTCTAAATCTGGTTGTGCTCTATGAATTCCAAAGCATGCCGCACCCCTAGCAAGCATGTGGGGTACAATGTAAATTATGGAGATAAAGAGTTCAATGTTTTACCACTGCAGAGCTACATCAATGGTGATTCCATCTGCTTCTTTTCTAAAACCCAAGACGTCATGAAGTGGATTCTGTATCAGAGAATTATCAGTTCACTGTTCAGTAAAGCATTAATCAAGTGGCATGTACAAAGTAGTAAAGTAATCAAAGTATCATCTTGAAACAGGTACTTCTGAAACACTGTCTGGTTTCGGGCTTGGGTCGTTAGAAACGTATTAGAGCAAAACCACTAACCTGGTGTGGGAACCATGTGTTATGTGAGGCCAAGTGTTACACCATATGAGAGGTGGGAGCCACCTCACAATTTGCTGCTCGAGTGAAGCAGGAGTGTAGTTTGAAGTCCCGGTGTTGATCTTGAGGACCAAGTGGACCCTTGCAAAATTTAAGTGGGTGATATCCAGTGGTCTAAAAATCTCCGCCTAGACGCTAAGCCCCCCTTGGTGTCCCGCCTAGGTGCTAGGCCCCCGCTTGACGCCTCGCCTAGGCGCTAAGCCCCCCTGACGCCTCGCCCAAGACGGTAAAATATCCCTCCAAGAAATTAGGCGGGGTCTAGACGGAGAGGTTTTTTTATTTTAATAACTTCCCAAACCAGATCTTAATATATTTATTTTTCTAATGATTTACCATATTTATAATACAAGTTGTAGCATATCAAATCACAACAAGAAGTGAACAATATCAAGTCAAAATAGATAATTTTATTATAGTTGTAATTTTTTGAACTTGTACCGACTTCAAATTGTATAAATAATACCCCCTCTGTCCCGAATTATCTGCTGTTTTAACAAAAAAAATTTGTCCCACAATATCTGTTTTTTTAAGATTCCAATGCATTTTTTCCCTTTGTTTTTCAAATTTGCCCCTTTACCCTAATTGTTGATAATTATTACTCTCATTCATGCCTCTCCTCTTTTTTAAACATCCACATTCATGCCTCTCTCTCTCTCCAATTAATCATTGTTTCTCTCTCTTCAATTAATCCGCTGCTTTCTCCCTCTCTCTTTAATTAATCATTGTTTCTCTCTCTCTTCAATTAATCCGTTGCTTTCTCTCTCTTCAATTAATCATTGTTTCTCTTCAAGCTAGATCCTTTTCATATTCTCATCAACTGTTTTGTGGGATTTTGGTGAAAAACAAAAAAGTCAGCACAAAGGATATTTTAGTATTTTTATCATACATATTGGTATCTGTGTGAAACTCTAGAACAGCAGATAATTTGGGACAGAGGGAGTAATACATTTGTAATATTTAGTTTAATTCAATATAATTCTTAACTTTATGTTTAGTTTCTTAAGTTTTAATCTTGAATTAAATTCTTGAAATTTTAAATTTTATTATTTAATAACAATCTTATTTATGAATAAAACTAATACTTTAAAAATATGATTAAACTTTGAACAATTGTTGTTTGTGTTTGAACTTTGACATTAACAATATGGATGTGTTTGAACTTTGACATTAACAATATGGATGTGTTTGAACTTTAAGCAAATGCTTTTATTATCTTTATTATAGATTGTTTTGCTTTATATTATTATTTTGTTTGGATAAATATAAGATAAAATATTAAAATTGACTTAAAATAAAAAATCTCACCTAGGCCCCGAACATTGATGATATCGAAATACCTCAAACCCACTATCAAAACGTGTGGGATGGACCGAATTGCATACAAGGTCTTTACTCTATTACCAAAAGTCCATATAACTTCTCACCACTTTTGGGTGCGCTTATGGTAGACCAAAATGACCTAGTTGCTCTGGACAGTGGATTATGGCTTGGGTTGGGTTGGGAGAGGTCTAAAGTATTTTTCCAAAATAATTCCACCGCATGTAGCTGCTAAAGAGCTACATAGTTTAGCAAGGATGGTTCAATTATTTAAGATGCTTTTGCTATTGCTACAAAATGTACAACCATGTTCGCATTCTAGCATATAGTACAAATCTTAACAACAGTACCTGCTTCGACTTTTTTGTTGTCTGTTTGTATTCTTTATTATCTGTATTTAAACAATAAGCTCACCTATGATAATTCAAAATTTCAAACCAACATAGGGTGAAAGTAGAAAACAAATAAAGAATGGTAAGTTTTCATGTTTCTTAAATTTTTGGTTTTCATTGTTGCAGTTTTCCAACAGTTTTTGTTCTTTTTTCTTTTGATAAGTTCCAATTATTGTTGTTGATGATATAGGTAAAGCATATACCTGGGGACCAACAATATTAAGCCCAAAGCAAAGTGTGTAAGATTACAGAATGGTGAAACAGAATAAATGAACTGAAACAAAAAATTCTGAACCCTCACTCAAAATTTAGATACATGAGGGGTCGGAGCAGTATCAGCAATTCCAATCTAAAAAGTCTCCAGATTTCATTATGATAGAGAAAAACAGTAAAGCAATAACAATGCAAATAAGGGGCACTTCAAGTATGAAAAGCAAAGGATGAAATCAGACCCACCTTATCAGTATTTAGCCATCTCACGTACTCTATCAAGCCCCCTGCATAACAGTATTCACTATATTGGTTCTTCTCAAGGTCTGGATCCTCTTTCAAGAGAGTAATAGTTAGCTGCAAATGAAATAACTAATGAATTGCACACTGCAAGTAAAATGTAAACAAGAAAGCTTCATTACACTAAAAAATGAAGAAAATAATACAAGTTTTCAATATGCACACTCAAATGTAAAAGGTCTAGCTTTGACCAGTAGGGTGGATTAATCAGAAAACATTTAATATTACCTCCGTCCTCAAAAATATGTCTAAAATTACAATGGGCACACAGATAAAGGGAGAGTATAAAATTTGTTTCAATTATACCATTTGTTTGGACCCACACAAATACCAAAATTAACTGGGGAATAGTCTTTATATGGGGATATGTGCACTTTGGGGTAAATTAGTATTTATGTCCCATTTTACATTTGGTTTGTGTACTTTTGGACATTCTTTTGAGGATGAAATGCAGTGTTCTAAAAATCCCCGCCTAAGCGCTAGGTTCCTCTGGCGCCTCATCTAGGCCCAAGGGAACAAAAAAATCCCTCCAAGAAATTAGGCAGGACCAAGGCAAAGAGATTTTTTATAAAAAAAAAACTATCCAAACCAGATCTTGATATATTTATTTTTCTATGATTTATCATATTCATAATGCATGTTATAGCATATTAAATCACAACAATGAGTGAACAAGATCAAGCCAAAATGGATAATTTTATTATAATTGTAATTTTTTGAACTTGTATCAACTTCAAATTATATAAATGATGATACATTTGTAACATTTAATTTAATTCAATATAATTCTTAAATTTATGTTTAGTTTCTTAAGTTTTAATATTGAATTGAATTGAATTCTTGAAATTTTAAATTTTATTATTTAATAGCAATCTTGTTTATCAATAAAATTAATACGTTAAAAATATATTTGAACTTTGAACAATTGCATGTTTGTGTTTGAACGTTGACATTGGCAATATGAATGTGTTTGAACTTTAAGCATAGGCTTTTATCATCTTTATTATAGATTGTTTTGCTTTATATTATTGTTTTGTCTAGAAAAATATAAAATAAAATATTAAAATTGGTTTAAAATAAAAAATCCCGTCTAGGCCCTCTAAGCGCTAGGCCCCGGCTGCCCCCCTCCCGCCAGCCTAGCGCCTTTTAGAACATTGACGAAATGTTAGGGTACTTTCAGACATGTTTTTGAGGATAGAGGGAGTAGTTTCTTAAGAAACTGAAAGAGTTCTCCGCGGGAGGAACAAGCAATAATTATCACCAAACAATACATTTTCAGTAATTAGTCACTAATTTCTATTTCCTAAAAAATGTATAATTATTAAAAGTGAAACCACTCCTAAGTCATCCTATCCTACAAAAAAAGTTCACTTGTCTTCACACATTTTAGACACCATGGACATAAAATTCAGCATTGTGGTAATTTATTATCAATTCAAGTAATATATTACTCCCTCCATCCCATGAATGATGACTGAAGTACAAATTTTTTTTTCCTATAAAAGATATGTAAAGTACACAATTCAAATGTAAAATATTACATAAAGTCTATTCTACACTCAAAAGTACTTAAATAGGTCCACTACCTTTAGAAAAAAGAGAGAATCTTTAGTATTTGGGGGCCCCATTGTGGGTAAAATGGAAACTTATTTATACTCTCCTCTACTTTTGTTTTTTCTTAAATTGTGTGATGTACTTGAGACAACTTTTATGGGATGGAGGAAGTATAAGGTTAAAACACTTAATTACTTGTATGATACACAATCATCATCAAATGCATGGGAGCTCTCTTTAAAATGCATAAAATGTATATCAGGATAAGAACATTTATTAAAAAGAAAAACATGACAGAAGCATAACTAATAATTTTAATAATCTTGTAGAATCACAAACTAGTAGAAATGATTTTACCTCAGGGTTTAGAAAAGCGAGCTCCCTAATTCTTCCAGCTATAGTATTGTAGTCAAGCTGGATTTCAGCAAACACTGCATAGAAGACAATCATAAGAGAGAGGATATCAAATTCAACTGATGCAATTATCAATTTATCATTAACAAACTAGGATACGTTCATGAACAGTACAAGATTACAATAAACAGGCGTGTAAGGTGTACAAGACTAACTCTCTTTATCAGGCCAAAAATGTATGCGAGTCCCGTTGTGATCTTTTTCTTTGGTTGTAAGCTCACGACACATTAAAGTTGTCATAGGCTTCCCACGGGAATATTTCTGCTGGTATTCCTTTCCATCACGCATTACAGTAACTTCTAGTGCCTGTGACACAGCAAATTGCAGAATTAGATGACAAGGAAAAGTAGAAAATGTAGTGTCAAACCTTAAACAAAGAAACAACAAAAGATCACATGCTCTGGAATGTTTTTAAGTTCCAAAAATTAATTCATCAGCCTTAGCATGCAAAATGCTGAAAACTAATAGCATGATGGTTGAAAAGCAGAAACGCAATTACTGAGTTAGATGATAAGCCCTAAGAATCAAAAACAGCCTAACTCAAAACATAGTGGCTAGTCCTTAAAAGACTTAGAATGGGCAAACATCTGTAAGGAATCTCAGGATAAAAGTGCCAGCCTATAGAGCGCGTGTTTTACGGAAAAATACTTCCAGACCTTAAATGAGTGAAGGAGAACACACCATAAAGATTTGTTTATCAAACTTCAAGATATTAAAAGCTGCTCAATGGGAAAGAGAAACTTAAAAACCCTCACTCAAAGAGGACGCAAAATTCTATTGCAAACCACAAACAAATTTTTTTTCCCCAGATTTAATGCTATGCTATGTGAATGGATAAAGTTACAATTATGACATAAGCACCTCAGACAATGCATTGACAACAGATAAGCCAACACCATGTAATCCACCTGAGACTCTGTAACCACTGCTTGAGCCACCAAATTTTCCACCAGCATGCAAGACCTGCATCATTTGATATTCATACGTCAATTGCAACGTTTTCAAATAAAACTTATAACAATTCTTGTTCTAGTATACATCACTAAATATTTAATTATGACTTATGAATATATAATCACTAATATCCATATATTAATGGAATTATACATGAGTGAAAGTTCTATGAGCACGTTTTTTTTAATGAGCATGTTTGTTTACAATGAGCACGTTTGTTTGCGGAACAATATGTAGCTTTCTTTCTGGAAGTAGAGGAGCTAATTTTTATCTACTAACATGCCCTATTTTTGTTTCTTATGCTTTTGATATATACACCATCTGTACATGGGATTCAACTCCTTTGGCTGATCAATAATACCTAATTCACTTACCAAAGAAAGCTACGATAGACAATAACAAATTAAAATTTTATGGTAGACATCCATACCGTCAAGACAGTCTCTAAAGAAGATTTTTTTGTCGCAGGGTGCAAGTCGGTCGGAATCTGCAATGCACAATAAAAATTGAAGCAAGTAAAATAGTTAGGAACATGCTGTAAGCTGAAGAAGTGACATTTAAGAAAATTCTTGCAATATAAGTATGCCAAAGCAAATGAAAATCAACCTGCAAAAACACTTTAACATAACAAATAATCTCCTGTTATTTTGTTTGTTATGATTCAACAAGAAAAGCCCAAGGTTTCCAAACTCTGCCATCCCAAATGGGACAAACATTTGCTCAAGAAAATATAGAATACTGCAGCTTATAATATCATAACATACCATATGTAAATAATTAAAGTTCACTGAATAACCATAGTCCGTAGCATCTATATCTTATATCATGGTACGTACCTACCTTCACTTTATGTTGCATATACAACAAACAGTATGATATTTAACAATGTGCAAAGAGCCAAAGAAGAAACTGGGACATATAGGTAGGATGAATGCAATGGTCCCATGAGATTGAATGGCAAGTAATAACTATTAATTCGCAGTAGGGAATACTAATTTATGTGCTCACACCAAGGGAACTATATAACTCCTGTTAACAAATTAAGAAGTATTATTCTGTATGACAAATCTTTAAAGTAGAGAATTTCCATTTGACAACAAAAGCATAAGACATCTCATACCCCACGCCCATTGTCCATGATGCTCACTGAATTGTCTGCACATAAGACGACATCTACCTTTGAAGCAAATCCTGCTTGTGCTTCATCAACAGCATTATCCAATATTTCATAAACCTAAAACAAAATACAATCATTAAACTGGGAAACATACTTTAATGTAAATATATTAAAGCCTATCTGATATAACTGAAAATCAAGTATCAGTTAACTAGTAATCAATGCTTCAAGAACCTATAAATAAATAAATACAAGTTAATAGTATTGAGTAACTAGTAATGAGTGTTCAACTTACAATCAAAGAAAATATAATTTCTCTATTTAGCTTTTTTAGTGATGAGTCATCTTGATAAAATAATTTTAGCGGTTATTCTATTTTCAAGTGATAATTTGTACTAGATACCATACACACTTTTTTTTACATGTATAATTTCAGTAAAGTACTGAAAATGGCGCAAACCCGCGTACAAGTAAAACCCCTTCTGATACAAAGAACCTTCAAAAAACAACCTACATTTGGTCCCCAGCCCAAAAATCTCCCAAATAATCCACAAAATTTACAATGGATATTCGATAAACTTCACGAAGGAAAAAGAACAGAAGTCTTAGGAAAAGAATCCGAATATGTGAAAGCGCCCTCACTCTATTCTACACAATATTAGTTATTCGGCTCCATTCAAATCGCCTACTAATTACTACGAGCCACCTTCTCCATTCCTTTCTCAGCTTCATCCAATGCCCAGATTGTGACATTCCACTAACCAAACCTGCACAACCCAAGAAATGCCACACAGCGAGAACACCACGATCCAAAGACTACTCGTAGTGGACAAGCAAATGATCAAATCTCTTCCTCACATCCTTCATTTGATCTAATTTTAAAGAAACAACTTAATTTTTCCACTATAAAGGATTTTAAGAGGTTAACAAACAGCATATCAGTTAATAGGAAGAATCAATACGACAAACACAGATCAAGATTATTTTTTTGATAAGTCATACAGAGAAAAACATAATACCAAATGGTGTAACCCACGAGGTCCAGTGCTCCCAATGTACATTGCTGGTCTTTTCCTAACAGCTTCTAAACCTTCCAGTACCTAATAAGACAAAACTGGTTAGTTTAGATACCTGGGAAAAAATGTACAGGAGGTCAATACAAAAAAGATAAAACAAATACATCGTAATATATATTATACAATTATAAATCAAAAGTGGTAGCAGGTTAACAGAAGGTGTTCTACTAACCATAACTTTTTACTCTTTTTTTTTTACTTGATAAATAAATTAACAATAGGTTTATATATGAAAGACGAAGCAATACGACTTCCAAGTTCCAATACCCAATGTCAACTAACCATAATGGATGGGAGTTCTTCCTTTTTCTTCGTTCCTTTTTATATATAAAAAAAATTAGATCAAATAAAACCATGACTTCTTAAAAAAAATGAATATCACAACCACCAAAAAGCACTAATCCCTTGACAAAAATCTGAATAAAGATTAATTCAATATTCTAAGGGTTTGAAAGGTCAATGTTATAACTCATTAATAGCAAGTAGAGGATATGTTCATTACTTTCATTATTATTAACATTTGCTCAAAAGTGTCTTAATGTGGTCAACATGCAAACTCCATAATTTGGTTATAAATTTTCCCTTTGTTTTTCAGTGGGTAGTTAAAATTAAGTCAAATTCAAGCTTGATCTATTTGAACTTCTTAGTGGCCATTTTTCTATTATCACAGTAGCCTCACATCACTCAATCATGTTCAATCAGAAGAAAGTATTCACCCATTGTTAATGAAGAATTTGGTCTGACAACCCCTCTTCCATGTATATGTAAGCTACAACACTAAACAATAGTTTCAGTAAGAATAGAAGGCATTTACATGATGTGAAACACATTATCATATTCTTATCAATGCAAAAAAAAATACTATATAGTTATTCATTTACCTGAATCTGTTCAGACCCATAAGCTTTTGAGCTTGCACTCTCTTGAAAAGCATCAGCTGCAATACTTGATGACATGAAAGCCCTTGGAGACTCTGCATTTTGAATCAAATTCCGACTGGACACTATTCTCAAATTAAAACTTGTCCTGAAACAATAACATAAGTCATTAACAGTATTCTATCAACAATCAGAAATTCAGAGCCTTCTAAAAGCCCCAAAAAGTAACCTAGAGATGCATGAATAAAAGAACTACCCAAAGACTCCTACTCAGATACTTTTAGGTCACGTTTGGCTAGCTAAATGAACGCTGGTACCTAATTTAAGTTCTAAAGATACAGAAAACATAATTGAACACAATTTTCGGTATTTTGTTTTTTGGTGGAAACATTTTGAAAGGAATTTATGTTACCCTTTTTCCCACTTAGCTATAATTCAGAAATCAAATGCATGGAAAATTTCATAAAATTCCTATGATTTCTAAAATAATTGAAAACAAAGATGTGAAACAGACAGCAAAGGCTAAATTTATAGATTAACTTAGCACTTGAAACACTTTGAACTGCTTGACAGATGAGAAAATGCAAGAAAATATTGCATAAACACTACAACGCATAACCCTACTTTTTCAATTCCACTATTTATAGTTGATAATGAAATTTAGTGCTTATTCTCTGTTGTCTTTCCATGGGAATACCTGGTATTGAGGAGGAAAAGGGATGGAGGAGAGAAAAGAAAAGACGACGAAGAACGTAGAGAACAAGGATGAGAGTGAAGAGAAGAAGAGCAGCATGAGAATAAACGTGAGGACGCCATTAATCCAAGAGAACATAATCTGAGAGGACGGGGTTTGAGAAGAAGAAGAGCCATTCAAGTGGGAAAAGGAGAGGAGGATTTGTGTTTTCTCTTCTTTTGCTCGAAGAAGATAATAAAATTGTAAAGATAGTTTTCTCTTCTAAAACCCTCTTGTTCCCAACCGTGTTTACCTTCCCTCCACTTAAACCCTAGTCCATAGCCTTCTGTCAAGATTGAGAATTGAGATGCCCGGTGAAAGTCAGGGTTATCGCTGCAATTTCTAATATTATTTCTTTTTGTGAAATAACAAATATGTCTATATGATAAAACTTAAAAGGATATGACTGGGATAAATTTGGTTATAGATTTTTAAACATTTAGGGAATGTTTGATAAAAATTGAATCTGAATCTGAATCTGAATGAACTGAATCTGAATGAACTGAATTTGAATCTGAATGAAAAAAACTGTTTGATAATTGACATGTCTGAAACATCTAAATGACAAAATTTTATTATTTTACCCCTCTGAACAAATTCAAAATTGTTATAAATTTATTTAATATTACTTAATATAATAGTTAATAATTTTTTTTTAATTTTTTAATTTTTTTTTACATCATTCAGCTGCTCATTCAGTCATTCACCTCAAAAAATCTGACTTAGTCATTCAGCTCGTTCATCTTACAGATTCATCCATTCAGACCAAAACAAACGCACTATTCAGATTCAGCTCCATTTAACTCTAAACAAACACCCCTTAGTAGTCTATTAACATTTAGGAATTGAATAATTTAATTCTTTTATTTAAAATGAGGAAAATCAGTTCATTTGGAGTCACATATTAGTATTTTTTTTTTCTCTTTTATCCTCGTAAATTTAATTATATTACTATATTATCCTTTTTATATTAAATTTTTTTTTATTTCTATTTGGTCCATCAAATTTTTTATTTTATCCTACATAATTTATATACGTAACTGTCAAAGGGCGGCAGTATAAATTAAGGGCTAAAGCTTCACATAATTACATGAAAAATGATAGTCCCTCTAATTATTTTATGTTATTATAATTTATATGATTGGATATTGAAAAAGATAATTAAAATCCTAAATTTATACATATAGATATATAATTATTGCTCATTGTTTTTCTTAACTGCTATTACAGTTAATGTAATGTTACGTTTGAATTTAAAAAAATGAAATAGAGAGTAAAATAATTTATTTTATTTTAATTAAAATGAGTTATTACATACTCTGTCTCACTGTTCTAAAAATTCCAGCATAAGTTTGCCTAGGTCCTGCCTAGGCGCTAGGCCCCCTCTTGGTGCCCCGCCTAGGCGCTAGGCCCCCCTTGGCGCCTCTGGTGCCTCACTTAGGCCCAAGGCGGCAAAAGAATTCTTCTAAAAAATTAAGCGAATTCTAGATGGAGAGAATTTTTTTTATTTTAATAACTACCCAAACCAAATCTTAATATTTTTATTTTTCTAATGATTTACCATATTCATAATATAGATTGTAACATATCAAATCACAACAAGAAGTGAACAATATCAAATCAAAATGGATAATTTTATTATAATTGTAATTTTTTGAACTTGTACCAACTTCAAATTATATAAATAATGATACATTTGTAATATTTAATTTAATTCAATTTTATAATTATTAATTTTATGTTTAATTTTTTAAGTTTTAATATTGAATTAAATTCTTGAAATTTTAAATTTTATTATTTAATAGCAATCTTGTTTATAAATAAAACTAACACGTTAAAAATATGTTTAAACTTTGAACAATTGTATGTTTGTGTTTGAACTTTAACATTAACAATATAGATGTGTTTGAACTTTAAGAGAATGTCTTTATTATAGATTGTTTTGCTTTATATTATTATTTTATTTGGATAAATGTAAGATAAAATATTAAAATTGGCTTAAAATAAAAAAATCTGTCTAAGCCCCCGCCCAGACCACGCCTAAGCCTCCTAGGCGCTAGGCCCCCCTCACCCGTCCGCCTCTCGCCTAGCGCTTTTAGAACATTGCTCTGTCTCTCCCAAAATCCATGTATACATTCTGCAACTAGGGCTAATATTGCGGCACATGAATTAGAGGAGATGATAGGGGTTTGATATCTCAAATATTGCGTCATGAGTTTTAATATATTATTTGTCATTGACATTTTATATAATTAATTTAATGTAATAATAGCACATTATTTGAGTCAAATTATAACCCTAACATTACTCCATAATTACTAGGATGTTATATGATTGGAGGAAAAGTCAGTAGATAAAGAATAAAAATAAAGATAAAAAGGGTGGCATAAAAAGAAAAGGATAGAGATAGACCAAATCAAAATCAAATTTTTATATTAAAGAGCGAAAGTAGTATATAATTTCAAGAAATTGTCTTATAACTCATTTTCGTGAGTTTGTATCTAGATGTGGCCTCTCTCTCTCTCTCACGTTATATACTACTACTAGTATTATGGTACAGCTTTCTTCATGTATTTCTTGGATAAATATTTTTAAGAGAACATTATTATAACCAACTTCTTCTACCAATTTCAAAACACACTTGAGGATGATTCCTTAATAACCATGTTGATACAAAATTTACAAGATCTAAAGGGTCAGTTCTTTACAGATTAGCTTACTAGCCGAGCGATGAGTAAAAAAATAAATGGGCAGGTGAAGCAAAATGGAAATGGTAAATTAATTTATATGAACAAAAATCTACTGCAGATGTGATATAAAATATGCCCGTCTGTCTGTCTGGTCATTGTGTTGAACTAGCTTTTCTGCTGCCTATGAGGAGTTCCATTCCTGAAAAAAAGTATGCAAATTAAAGTCCGTTGTGTTTATATATGGTTACTCAACCTTGTAATATTTCAAATAACAAAATAAGTTGGCCAAAAACTAATTCTAATAAGTCGAGACATAAGCTTATAGAAATGCCATGGAAATATAACACCAAGGTAAAAGTGGAAACAAATTCATCAAAATATAACCACGAACCATTTTCTACTAGAGAAACAGCCTATTCAACTAATAACTACTAGAGCGACTGGTGTTGTTGCCACACACGCACAACGCTCAATAGCATGGTTAGAGAGTCTCATCAAAATGCAGCAATTACCCCTTCCCCAAGGATTGTGATCTGCTCTTGCTTTCTCTCCAAACAAGGACAAGTATTTATGCACATGCACATACACGTTATAAAATGTTTCCTAGAAATTTATATGCAGACAACAAAAATAAAAGCAACTGGAACCCTATTAATGCATAAAGATTTTCACCTCATTGCAACTGATCTAGTGCCATTAACAGCTCCCCTGGGAGCTAAGACATGCTGTGCCCTTTGATCTCGCTCCTTTCCAGTACGGATTGCAGCAACTTCCTTTTCCATGGCAGACATATCTCTCCGCATCTTTTTTGACTCGACTTCCATTGCTTTGTTCAATGTTTCAACTTTCTTTGCCAACATCTGGAAAGATGCAAGTCAAACAACAATTGTGTTCGAGTGGGAGAAAGGGGAGAGAGTGAGGTGAGGAGAGAGAAAAGATTAATCAGATTGAATGCTAACCAACCTCGATTGCATCATCCTTGTCCTTAAGGCTCTGAACTTTCTCATGACAAGCTTTCCGCAAGGCAATGACCTCTTTCTGTAACGTATCATACAACATTCCAGAAACATAATCCTCATGTTCCCTTTTTGGTTTTTCATTCGCAACCCTATTACCATTCTCCTCAAATATGCAACTTAGTATGCCATTTTGAATATGCTCACCAGCACTGGTAGGTCCATTATCTTGGTCAGTTGCATTTGAAACTAACTCATTTCTATCCAATGTGTTACCACCGTCGAATGATCCCGAGGAGATCTTTGCTTGCTTTAGTAGAGTGATAACACTATTGGATCGTACAGACACAGTTTGCAAACTTTTTCTCCTTGACAAATACCCATTTGAAGGCGATCCAGAGAAATTTTCAGCCCCGCCAAGAGACTGGCGACGTGAAGGACCATTACTCATACTTCTACCAACTGAGTTTGTGCGGGCAACGCCATTAGAGGGTACTTTACTAATCCTTTCTTCCAAAACTTTAAAACGCAATTGGTACTTTTCCTACACAAAGGTTCAATTCACACCTGATCAAGATAAGTTTCAAAACTAAAATTAGGAAAAACAGGAAACATAAATAACATCAACTTCCTCACTTTTAGATGCGCTTCTGCCTTTGCAGTACGCTCTGCTACAGTCAGTTTGTCTCTAAGTTGTTGCATTTCTCCCTTCAAGAATATACAGAACTGTTAGACGTTGTCTTTGAAATGCCTAAATTATCTTGAATATGAATCTATATAAATATATTTATATAGATGCATCAAGTTACCACAAGAGAGGGGGGGGGGGGGACAATGAGAGAGGTGGAGAACAGATCACAGCAACTTGTAGCAAAAAGAATAATAGTCAGTTTTTCATGCCATTTGCTACAATTGCAACAAAATGTTGATATTCAGTTAATAATCAAGGCAAATTCTGAGAGCATAGGTTCCCACCAAGGTAGGTAGTACATGATTCAGGAGAACAGTTTTCCCCCTCCCCCCTCTTATATAACTCACTGCGAGGAAATCGATGATATAAAAGTAATACCGTTTATAAGTTTATAACAAGTACTTCATTTAGTCATGCACTTGTTATCAGGACGATGCAAACACCACACACCCACAGACGGAGAGCCAGTGAAGCTATATTCATACATTAATATATAAGCTCACAATAATTCAAAAGAGCATAGGTTCCCACCAAGGTAGGTAGTACATGATTCAGGATAACAGTTTTCCCCCTCCCCCCTCTTATATAACTCACTGCGAGGAAATCGATGATATAAAAGTAATACCGTTTATAAGTTTATAACAAGTACTTCATTTAGTCATGTACTTGTTATCAGGACGATGCAAACGCACACACCCACAAACGGAGAGCCAGTGAAGCTATATTCATACATTAATATATAAGCACATAATAATTCAAAAGAGACCGTACCAAATCTTGATGAGATTATGCCTGCTATATATTTGTAATTCCATTTTCGGGTATGGTGTTTTTAGGGAATTGCTCTCATCTTTCAAACGAGTGTTGTATTTTAGGGTTTGACCATCCTAACTGTCGCCACTGCTGAGAGCAGTGGAATGCAACAATCTATAAGTTCCTTTACCAAAACATACCATATTAATTTGAGTTGCAGTTTGGTAGAAATCTAATTTGGATCAATCAAGGGACATTGAATTCTCAAAGGACATGATAACATGTAGTCGAACAATAACATGCCTGAAAAAATCTTCTTTCCTCAAGCCATTGCTTTACTGGCATTACTTTGTCATTGGCATCTTTCCACTCATTTGCAACAACAGTCGCAACCCGGTTTGCAGTAACCTTTGCACGAGCCAGTTCCCGGTCCAAAATTTTCCTCTCCTCCTACGAAACCTTTGCAGTTAGTATCAACAAGGAACATTTTCTAACGAAATTGTTAAAAGATGTTAACAACAATTATTCAAAAATGATAGGCTCTTACATTCATCTCTTGCACTTTCCGTTGGTAATCACGCACAGCATTTGCAGCAGCCCCACCAGCCAAAACTGCCTCCTCAAGCTCACGAACAGTTTGGGTAAGCTTTTCAACCTCTATAACCTTTTGTCGATGCATTTTATCCAAGATTCTATTCTCCTCCTGAAATTGGTCACAACATTTTATACTAGACTAAGTATGGACGACCAGACCTACCTTCATTAACTTAATTAGTAAGCTGCAATAGAAAATTACAAAAATGTATTAAACCTGGCATATCTCAATCTGCTTTGTTAGCTCCTGGTTTTTGTTCTGCAAATCATCAACCAAGGACGCTTTTGCCATAGCCATTTGAACAGTTTTCTCAGCCTCCAGCAAAGCAACCTCCTTAGATTTAGTAAGCCGGTCTAGAGCTTTATTGTCATCCTGCAACTTTGCTACCTAACAAGCCAAATAGCTCATGATTAAATGAAGAAAACAAAATTTTTGTATTCACTCTATAATTTTATATTCTACCTTTTGTTTCTTTTGACCTAAGTTAACTCATCCGTATTACTCTTCATGTGCTAATACTAGCAAACCGCTAATACTGGCAGCAACTTTCATGAGGGTCGCCCAACTTTTAAAGGAGGATTTAAGTTACTAGTGGCATTACCTCCAGCCTAGCCAACTTTAGCTCTGCCTCCAATGGAGCAATGATGGCCTCAATAGGAGGCATCTCATCATCTTTCTGGGCAGCATGAACTCTTCGTAGGGTGGCTTCTGCAGCATATTGTGCAGCCAAAGCTGCTTTTTTCTCCTCATTTATCTTCTTAACCTCTAAGTTCTGTAAAAAAACAACAAATGATTAGTTCATGCAAAATAATTCCACTAAACGATATACAGAGGAACAAATGTTATTCAACAAAGCGAAACTTATCTATAAATGATACCTTGCTTTCCAAGAGGGCTTCAGTCAGTTTTAGCTTTTCATCCACTTTATGTAGCTCATCAGTTAGCTTGAATCGCATCAACAGAGAATGTATATGAGAAAAAAGACTTCTAGTAAAAGTATCTATACCATCATGTATAAAACAGATATTGCCAGTAATTTAGAGATTGAAAAGACTGGCAAAAGAAATAAGAACTTTGAATATTCAATCTTGCATCAACAGAGATGCACACTTTAGTAAGGCTAACTCTAACTAATACGTAGATCTCTTAACATAAACAACTTAAACAGAAAATGTCAATAAAAATGACAGCTCTAAACATATTGTCTTTTCTTCATAATTACTTACAAGTGGTTACCTGGACAATACAAGTATCAAATTGTACATTTAACAAAAGGGGGATTCAAGTACTCTGCTATGTCAGGCATTATTTCCAGCTTCACTCCTTCCTCCCCTCCCATCACACCCTCCCAAGCTAAGTTCTTAATTGGTACTAAAATTAGTTTTACTTAAACTGTTGTACACGTGATAAAAACAGAATATCAGTATATGAAATTGTGCATGTTAAGCTAAAACTCAAGCTCAAAAACTGCTTCACAAAGCCAATATTTATTAATTAAATATATGAATGTAATGATGCATAGCAATATATAAAGATGAACCCGTTTAATAGCCGACCAAATAATAGATGAATTTGTTTATCTTTACTGTCAACAAATGCTTTCAACCACATATGAAGATGAGAAAATTTGATAGATGAGAAATTGGATGTCATTGCATTTGTTATGGACATGGAAGGAAACGAGACAATTTCATACTTGTTTCACATTTAGCAACTCTTGCATGAATACAATATGCAGATGAAAAAGGTTTATGCTACAAGGAAAGTATAGTGGCACATGTTCAAAATAATAGAAAGTACCTCTTCAACTGCCTTCTCTTTGAGGCGATCGGAGTACTTCAGTGCCTTTATTTCTGCATGTGCATCTCCCAAGTCCCTATCTTTATCTGCAAAAAAAGGCAATTATTTGTAGTGGGATCCAGGATAAAATTTTTTTGAAGATACCACTAGAACTAGAAAACCCCATAACTATCTTCATTATATAAATATATACTGTTGAAAAGAATTGAGTCTGGCCAATAATGACCGTCACAAAAAAAAATTCTAAACTCAAATCTTTTTCTCTAGTTAATATCCATCAGGCTTTAGGTGTGACTCCTTTCAGCCAATCTCAATGTTCGAATACACAATAAAATAAATTTATACTACCTCCGTTCCTTAATATAGGTCGTTTTAGAGTTGTGCACAAGTATTAAGGAAATGATTGTAAAACATTAAATATACTATCAATTGTCTATATTGCCCTTGTATCGGAAAAAGAGAGTGTTATTTATTGGGCAAAAAATAGTGAGAGAACCAAAGTTATATTTATAACTTGGGGTAATATTGGAAACTAAGCAATTAATGCTTACTTGAAATTCTCAAAGGACTTATATTTAAGAACAAAAACATTTCTCTAAAACGACATATATTAAGGAACGGAGGGAGTATCATTTTTCTACATAAAAGGATAAATACATATTCTTTAAAAGTTAAACTAAGGCTATACTGTACAAAATTATTCAAACTCCTTAACATTCTGGAGGGGGAGTCTAGAGGAAATACTTTCCATCAAAACAAAAAGACATAAACTTATAAGAACTTGAATTATAATTAAGAAGAAAAAAACAAGTATAATATTCAAACAAAAAATCCAAATTAAACTTGTCTTTTGCAGAGGAAAAAATATTGTTTAAACATATAGCAACCAAAGAAAAACCCCATGTGTCAGATTTGCTTTCATTTGACTCCAAAATTTCAAGGAGATCAAACAATTTTTTGTCACCATTTGCAGCTAGTGTATGCGTGCATAAGATTTGGAAACAAGCTTGTGCCTAATGGTGTGTTTGGATTGAAAGAATGGAAGGAAGGACGAAATTGAATGATTTTAAGATATTTAAGTCTATGTTTGGTTGTTGGTAGCGGTAGGTGTTATCATATAATGGCACATATATCCATTCCATTAGAATAGATTTTATTCCACCTATTCTACATGGAATAAAAAAACAAAAGAAATGAATTTTCATTATATTGGAATGGCAAATGATCATCAAATACACTATTTTTATTTCATTCCTTCCTTTATTCCATTCCCTCAATCCAAACTTAGCATAAGAATCAATCATTATTGCATCATTCTAATTCAGCAATTTCAGAAGACCACTAATTAACGGTCCTTTCTGGACATATTTCGAATGAGGTCCAACTATAATTAACTAATAAAACCACCAGAACGAACTTTAACTTCAAAATTAGAGAAATCTAATTTACTATTTATGATGCCCAATAGTTACCAACGGAATGAAAACTAAAAAGGGAGACATGCTCACACTGAAAAATACATAGACGAAAATATTGCCGTCTAACAAAACACAAACACATACATAGAGAGAGAAATGTGAACCTCGGAGTTCGTTTTCGAGGCGATTGAGCTCGACCCTGACAGGATCGGAACCGTGCATTAGCGTGACAATGTCGTCGACTTCGGAGCCGGTTCGAGAAATGGTGGCTGCTGGCGGCTTCTTCCGATACTTGAACGACGCCGTTGAAGTAAGTACCGACGGCTTATGGGACTCCAAGCTCGGCCCAGCTTCGCCGTTTCTAACTTGAACGCTTGACATCAGAGATCTTGAGGCTTCAGTTCAGTTATAAGCAATTCTTTGCTCTCATACAAATCTAGAGAAGAAGAGTTATTTACCTTTTTCAGGAGATAGACAAATGGTGGTCTCTGTAGCATTTAAATAGGAAATATGGATGGATTAGTAGGGGTTTAGGCGGGGTTTAATTGGAATGAAGTACGCATATTATTTTAATGCTATTATGAGGTTATTTATTATATCGCGTATATCGTAAATGCATTCACCCACAATACTCACAACCGGTCCACAACAAAAACAAACAGTCCAATATTTAAATCACAAGATTTGTGAAAATTGTGTGGACAAAATATTAGTAGTTACAAAAACATGACAAGTGTATAATAATGATTGCTTATAATTATTGAATAATCAACTAATTATACTCCAATACTACCAAAAATTTTATATTTTTTTACACCATAACATTACTCAATTGTTTATTAACATATATTATGTGGAATTAAATTTTAAACATGCCTTTATTATGTTAGTTATTTCAAGAACAATAATATTTTAGTGTATATATAAAGAAAAAAATATAAATTAATGACGTGGATGATAGTTATTAATTATAAGAATTAGATCCGCCCATAAAAGATAAAACATCCGCTAATTATAATTCGATACATCATTTTGTATTCATATTTTTATAGTCATCTTTTGTGTATCACTCAAAAAAATAATGTTATTAATCTTGACTTATTTATTAGTTAATTTAATTTAAATAATTGATCTCAGATAGCTGATTTATTAAGATCAACTTTATACTCTCCCTTCATTCTACAAAAGAATCAATTTATAAATTTTTTAAAAAAATATTTCACAAAAATTCCATTTTTTTAGGATCCCACAAATTAGCATGAATTAAATACTCATTCTATTTAAGAATTAATATGGGAAAAAAAAAATATGTTTATGTGTCTAACTATATGGGGAGTACTTAAAGTAATTTAGTTATAATTTTGTTAGAGCATTCACAACAATTTTCTTATCTTTATCCCTACTCTGCAGTGTTATTGGGTCATTTTGCAAAATAGGGATTCAATTTTTTCACTCTGTACCCAACAGGTTCCTTATATTGATTCCTTAAATAATAAAATTTGAAATTTAAAAGTTAAAATTTAAAACATCAAATTAATAATAATTTTATAATTTATAAAAGAGAGAGTATAATTTATCAATTATATTCCACTGTAAAATAAATTTTATTTTATTTTAAATTTTAAGTAATTTATGGAGAGAGTATTGAATGGATTGTAGTTGTAAATGTACATAAGATCAATATTAAATTTTAAAAAGTTAATTTGTGATATTTAAAAATTTAAATTTAATATGATTCATTTAAATTTTGAAAATAATAAATTTTATAATTAATAGTAGTTTTATAATATTTATAATTATATTGGCATAAATTAAATAAATTTATATCAATTTTAAATTTAAATATGTCTGATTTTTTTTTTAAAAAGTCAATATTAAGTTTGTAATTTGAAAATAAAGTACTAAAAAATGTTGATAAGTTGTCCACTTAAATGAGGGTGTGAAATGTCATTTTGCATATATAGAGAACGCTCTTTTCATTCCCTCACCCTGAGAAGTAAAATCCTATTTAGAGATTAAGATAGAGAATTAAATAAGCATAGAGAAACTGCTGGATAATAATTTATTGACGTATTCTTTAAAACTTTGAATAAAGAATGTATTGGGAAAACTGCTGTGAATGCTCTTAGTAATTGATTACTCATAATTTTTGTGTTATATTATTATAGTCTAGTTTCTATAGAACTCCATTATAAATTTTCGCCGCATATAAATACATCAAGGAATAAAAGAAAACCGAGAAATTCTTTAATACATGAAAAGAAATACTTTATTCTAAGACCAAAATACAAGAAAAAAGAAGAAGTATCCAACGGCCGGATATGGTATGGTCCCAACTCCCAACGGACAGAAATAGTAAGTAGAAAGTAAAGCCAACTTTAATTTAGTTGATTGGTTTACCGTTGTCAAACAAAAAGATACCACCAGTACTTTCATTTTTAAGAATAGTTTTTTATTTTTAAATATATTATTAGTATTAGTTAATAAAAGAAATAATGTATATTTAATTTTGAAAATGATTAAATAAAACTTAATCCAATGGAGAAGAAAAGACTAAAAAAGTCGGCCACTTGTGAGGCTGGCTGGCAGGCAAATAACACAGAATTTGATGATTTCATTCATTAGACAATGTCAAATCTTGAGAATGATTAGTTTCCTATATTTTTCGATTTAATACATAAAGAAAAATATATTTTAATTTTAAGATTACAACCTTCGACATTATATCTTTAATTTGTCATTATTTTACTATTATTATTTATAACATCACACAATTATTAATAAATTCTTAGTTAAGAGCACTAAACATTATTTAGTACTACCTCCATTACATAATAATTGTATTTTAAAAAAAAAACTTGTTTCAATTTATTTATCGTTTACAACTTTTTAAGAGAATAAATATTAAATAAATTTCTTAATTCTATGTGTCCGAAATTAAAATGACTTATTTATTATGGAACGGAGATAATAATATAAATTATTCTTATGTCTAGTTTTGGAATAAATAAATAAATGGAAAGAAGAAAAAGAGGAGGCGGATAGAGAAAGCAAGACAACGCACATGCAAGTGGGGGAGGGAAAGCGTAAAAGTGAACCTAGAGAGAGAGCAGCACATGCCGTGACTTGGCGTGATTGAATATCTTTTCATTTTCATTTTCAATGTCACTTTTATGTACAGTATGCTCACATATTCATGATATTTCATAATTCTATTGATTAAAATTATAAAAAATTAACGTCATGCTAAATTTACACACACACACACACACACACACACACACACACACACACACACATATATATATATATATATATATATATATATATATATATATATATATATATATATCAATTTAACTTTTCACAAAGCTTAAAAATCTCCCTCATATTTTAAAACAAAGAGAGAGAGAGAGTAGTTTGATTTGTGGGCTTTGACGGCTAAAGAAAATCAGATACTCTAAAATCACTGTGTCTTTATCTTAAATTAAATGGGAAATGAATGCCTATCTAATCTACCTACCCGAAGCACAATGACTGAAAAGAAAAGTTGGTAGCATAATTACACCTTAAACCATTAAACCATAGCATAGAGATACGGCCGTTCTAATGTCCAAATCTAGAGGACACTGGAGTTGGACCAATGTAACAACTTGTATAGGCTGCCAGTGCATTTGCCCAAAATCTTGAGTTGACTCTCCTTGGATCACATTATCCCTCCCTCCCTCCCTCCCTCCCTCCCTCCCTCCCAACCAACCAACATATATTATTCTAATCATCCCCCACACAAACCAGTGCCCCCCGTGCACAGACAGCAAGTGGATCCTTTTCCTGCCAAAAGGCCATTATTTGTCCCCAGCATGCACAAAAATGCACGCACAACATTTCAAAAACTGTACAGTGGGTATAAATAATGGATTAGACATATGCTTCAAGTAATAACAAAGACAGTTGGTCGGCTAGAGTAGTAAAAAATGAGCTTTTCATCATTCCACTCTTTTCTTTAGATTTTTTTCTCTTCAATATCTTTGATTTTCTCTTTGCAAATTCTGGTGGACTAACAACCTCAACTGTAGTTGTCTATGATAGAAATGTCACTGGGAGAAAGCACAAATGAGACAAGGAAAGGATGAGAGCAATCATTCAAACTATAGGAAAGTAACAAAAAGGATAATACATAGAAGCTCAGTCACCACTCCCTGCACTAGCTAACAGCCAAGCCAAGCCAACCTATTTTTAAACAATACAGGATGAAGCGAGGACCACCACAGCTCACACAAACCCTTCCATTATTCGGAACCATCAAATGAACCCAATGACCCATGTGATGAAGAAGCTCTTTGATGTAAGGACAAATAACCAATCACCAGAACTTCCACGATCTTCGTGTATCCTGTATTTACCCAAATGACAAAACAGAAATCCTCTTCACCAGTTATTCAGAACAGACTTGGGGCTAAAATTCAATAGCTAATTGCACTGCCCCACCAGTGTGCATAGAGAAAGTGACATGGTTCCCAATATTTCCCATATAGAACTTGGTTGTCCTCGCAAGCAATTTTCAATATGGTGTTCAACAATTCCAAGCTATGGCTGTCTCAACTATTGGGCACCACATAAAAATTGCAGACAAATGGAAATTTTATAAATAAAAACTCATCTAATTGTAGGAGGAACTAATAGAGACTACAGTATAAGCTATCATATGACAGAGGTGAATATAGCAACACCATCAAAACTTTGTAACAAGAAATAGAACAATCAGATTCCTTAGTATGCGTAGCCTTCAAAAGAAAAATAGCAAGGAGCATTATGAGCATTTTCCAAGGATACCATTACATATGTGAAACTATGTCCAATGAGGACCAGAATTTTCAATGAAATCAATGTTGGTAGGTTACATTGTTCAATGTGATGATAGTGTTAGCTTTTCCAACCAAAATTTAACTAACGACACATTCTGAATAATTTTCCTTCTATTTGTCTTTTTTGCTTCTTGGTGATAGATGTAGGGTAATGTTAGATAATGATGGATCGGATTAGTGTTGAAGGCAACTTCAACATTTTAAGTGCTTCACAACCTTATAGTATATGTTGGAAGACAGCAACTATAACATGTGTTTCTTGTATTACATGTTTTCCTGATAATAAGGAAAACATGTTTCCTTGTTAGGTGTTAAGCACTTCCCTGTCTATGTTAGCAGGTGTTAGGCATTTCCCTGTTTATGTTTCCCTGTATTTTCCTCTCCCTTTTTATCTTTCTAGAGTTAGGCTATCATTTGTGTATAAATGTAGCTACTAGCAAACAGAAAAATGACAATAAGAATATACATGTTATTACATTCTTACAAGGTATCAGAGCTTGGTCCATTAACACACTTGCTTCCTTTTTCAACTGCCAATCATAGATTCTCATAGAAACCTTGCATGATCAGTTTTGTTGGAAAAATTGAGACCATATTAGTGTTCTACAGTACCATGCAATCAGACCGGAGTTTTCCATTTTTCGACCCACCGCCCCCCACGCGTCGTCCCACTCGCCAACTGCCGACTTCTACCGGCGCATGAGCCACTTTTCGGCGACTTTTTCCGGCACAACTTCTTCTAGTCCGGTCGATTCTCTCTCCTCTTTCCATCTACAGTGGTATTAAGGTGTTTTGATCAAGTTTGCACCCTTTATTTTCTCCAGTTAAGCTTAATCAGCAACGTGATATTGAATACACTGTTTGCTTTGCTTGCTTTGATCTTGGCTTTGTTTCCTTCACTGGTGCACTGTTTTGCTGGTTATTGCGTTTCTACAGCTGGGCTGTGTGGGTTGTTTTGTCGTTCAGACTTGTCTTTGCTCGGTAGTTCTCTTGTTGGTGCATACTGTTAGTTCCTTAAAAGCTTCCTTTACTGCTATTTAAGTGGGCTAATATTAGAGTGGATTCTAAAGAACAAATTAGTTGCATTAATTTGTTTTCTTTCTGGAATAACTCTATGCCTCCTTTGAGCCTTTAAATTATCCTTGTTAATATTTTTTCGGATATTTTTTGTTGCTCTAAATTACAGTTTTTTTCCTAACTATCCTGTCTTTTGGAGTGTTATACAATCTCTTGATATCATTTGAAAAGTTTATTTTCCTTGGTATAGATTGCATCTCCCTGGTAATTCAGTAAATCCATATCCTTGTTGATATTTCCTTGGATATTCTCGTTACTCCTCCATAAATTCTGTTTCTAAGTGTAGTGCAATTCTTTGATATCCTTTGGAAAGTTTATACTCCTCGAATATATATCGTACCTACCTTTTATATGGCCAAACAAATTGGTACTAGTAGTAGGGTTCATAACAATAGTACGGGAAAACGAGGTTCCAAATTTACTTCTCATTATGCACAATAAGGTATACACTCTTATGATCTTAATGTCTCATCTACTTACCCTAGTTGGATCATTAACACGGGTGCTTCAGATCATAGTCATATCCTCCAACCTCTTTACGCCATACACGCCTTGTTCTGGAAAAGACAATGTTCGAGTCGCTGATGGATCTCTATCTTCTATCTCTGGGCGTGGTTCTGTAGTTTATACTCCTTCATTAACACTATCATCCGTTCTTCATATTCATTCATTTATTGTAAATTTATTATCTGTCCAACGTCTTTCTGAATCTCAACACTGCTCAATCATTTTTTTCTTCCAAATCATTGTGTTTTTCAAGACTCGGTGGCAGGGCAAAGAATTGGCAGTGGTAGTGCAGTTGATGGTCTCTATTATTTAGATGTTCCCTCGCCTAACATGTCCTCTTCTCAGGCTCTTCACTCTATTTCTCACCCATGTCTGACCTCTCTCCATCAATGACATCGACGTTTGGGACATCCTTCTTTTTCAATATTAGAGTCTTTATTTCCATCATTAGTTAAACAATGTAACAGAACTCAATTTGTATGTGAATCATGTGAATTGGGTAAACACAAACGTTCTACTTATTCTATCATTAACAGTCGACATTCTAAACCTTTTGCCATTATCCATACTGATGTATAGGGACCCTCTCGAATTGTCTCCCGTTCTGGTCATAGATGGTTTGTTAGTATTGACTGTTATTCTCGTGTCACTTGGATTTACCATCTGCGGTCCAAAAATAAAGTGTTTGATTGTTTTCAAAACTTTCACAAAATGATTCAAACTTAATGCGATGCTAAAGTCAGAATTCTCCATAATGATAACGGTCGTGAATATACTAATAATAATGTTTTTGCATCTTACCTCTCTCAGCATGGTATTATTCTTCAAACCTCCTGTGTCAAAACCCCAAAACAAAATGGAATAGCGGAAAGAAAAATCGACACTTACTAGAGGTAGCCCGCACTCTTATGTTCACTATGTCAACCCTTAAATTTCTTTGGGGAGATGCTGTTCTGACTGTTGCATTTCTTATAAACAGTCTTCCTTCTAGAATTCTTGGGAACAAAAGTCCCATCTCTTTTCTCCAACACACAACCGGTCCTTCTCCTTCACCTCGAGTTTTTGGTTGTGTTATGTTCATGATAAATCTCCCACTCGGAGAAAATTAGATCCCAAGGCTCTTAGGTGTGTTTTCATTGGTTATTCACCAACCCAAAAAGGTTATAAATGTTATCACCGTCCTTCTAACAAAGTCTTTGTCACTCGGGATGTCACTTTTTGGGAATTAGAACCTTTTTATTCTTCTTCACCTTCTCCTTGGGGGGAGAATGTTATTGATGAGGAGAAGCTTCCTTTCTGAGGATGGTATTACTAGTTCTATTTTCCCTGTTCCTATTGTTGTTTCTGATAATTCTACACAGGGGGAGTTACTAGACAGAATGAGCCTGAGCCTGAGCCTGAGTTGAGGACCTATGCTCGAAAAGACAAGATTAAAGTTACCGTTTCTGCACCACTACACCAACCTTGCTCAGACTCATTCTGTCTAGTACACTGTAACTCCCCCACTGTGTAGAATTATCAAAAATAACAACAGGAAGAGGAAAAGTAAAAGGGAAAGCAACCTTGCTCAGAACTTAGTCTCGATAATGTTAATGATGAAAATCTTAATCCTACCTGTTTTTCTGATGATACTGACATTCCTACTTGTTCTTATGATGATATTGACGTTGCAATTGCCCTTAGAAAAGGAATTAGAGCTTGTAGTCAACATCTTATTTCTAATTTCCTAGCCTATAGCAATTTATCTGCATCATACCACTCCTTTGTTTCTTCCTTGTCTTCAATATCTGTTCCTCAGGGGTGGAGAGAAGCAATTAGTGATAAGAATTGAAAACAAGATATAAATGCCCTAAAAAGGAATGAAACATGGGAACTAGTCACTCTTCCGTAAAAAAATCAGTTGGATGCAAGTGGGTATATACAGTCAAACAAAATTCTGATGGGATAATTGAGAGACTCAAAGTCAGACTAGTTGCAAAAGGGTGCACTCAAACCCATGGAATTGATTACTAGGAGACATTTGCTCCTGTAGCGAAGATTAACTCTTTTCGAACCATAATCTCATGTGCAACAAACTTTGGTTGTGATCTTCAGCAATTAGACGTAAAAAATGCATTCCTTCACGTTAACTTGGAGGAAGAAGTGCGCATGGATATACCACCTGGTTTTACTTCATCTGTCACTGCGGAAAAGGTTTGTAAGCTACGAAAGACCTTATATGGTCTAAAGCAATCTCCTAGAACCTGGTTTGGTAAACTCCACAGAGCAATGATAAGGTTTGGGTACAAGCAGAGTCAAGCAGATCATACTCTATTTGTCAAACAAATAAAGGGTAAGATTACTATTCTTATTGTTTATGTTGATGACATTGTGATAACGGGGGATAATAAAGAGCTAGTTAATCTCAAAGCAAGACTGGCCAAAGAATTTGAGATTAAGGATCTTGGTCCTTTGAAATATTTCTTTGGTATTGAAGTTGCAAGATCTTCAAGTGGGATTTTTCTATCTCAACGGAAGTAAGTCCTTGATCTTTTAACAGAAATTGCCAAATTGGCATGTTAGAATGTAAGCCTGTTGATTCTCCTATTGAAGTTAATCATCATCTAGAAGGAGGCACATGACATACGGTTGATAAAGAAAGATATCAATGTTTGGTGGGACGATTAATATACATTTTTCATACTAGACCCGATATATCTTATGTTGTGGGTATAGTGAGCCAGTATATGCATGATCCTCGACATTGTCACTTGAAAACTGTCTACAAAATTCTGAGGTATCTCAAGTCTGCTCCTAGCAAATGTTTATTATTTGCATCACATAGTCATATAAGAGTTAAAGCTTTTTCCGACTCAGATTGGGCTGGTTCTATAAAGGATTGTCGTTCTACATTAGGTTACTGTTCATTTGTTGGACGTAATTTTGTTACTTGGCGTAGTAAAAAACAGTCTGTGGTGGAAAGATCTAGTGTCGAGGCTGAATATTAAGCTATCGCCTTAGATATATGTGAACTAATGTGACTTCGAACCTTGCTAGAAGATCTGGGTGTTACAACTAAACGGTCTATGCAGTTATTTTGTGATAACAAGCAGCCATTAATATTGCAAACGACCCAGTACAACACGATAGAATGAAGCACATTGAGATTAACAGACACTTCATCAAAGAAAAATTAACTAGTGGTTATCTGTTTACCCTTTGTAAAATCAGAACACTAGCTTGTTGATATTCTTACTAAAGGTCTTAGTAGTAAGATGTTTCATCCACTGCGTTTCAAGTTGGGTATACGAGACATCTATACACCAATTTGAAGAGGAGTGTTGAAAGACAACAACTATAACATGTATTATAAGGAAAACATGTTTCCTTGTTAGGTGTTGGGCATTTCCCTGTCTATGTTAGCAGGTGTTAGGCATTTCCATGTTTATGTTTCCCTATATTTTCCTCTCCATGTTTATCCTTTTAGAGTTAGGCTATCATTTGTGTATAAATGTAGCTACTAGCAAACAGAAAAATGACAATAAGAATATACATATTATTACATTCTTACAGTATACTTTAGAGCGTAGTTGAGTTGCGTTATATTTCTTTGCTTATATTTGAAAGAAATATAGGTGAACTTTACACCCTCCTTATATTCTCTCTTTTATCTTCTCTATCTCTTCCTATTAAACAAGAGCTATCATGACTGATGTACATGTGCCCTCCCTCTTCTATCTCTCTCTCCTCTTCCAGTATCCTTTCTCCCCACTACTTCTAACTATATTAAGTCTCTAATGATTTCATTCATTTTATTTCATTTCTTTTTATTTAGCCAAAAAAATATAATGAATGAGGAAAAATCTAAAATTTCCGAGGTGTTGCAGAAAGGAAAATTAAGTGTTGGGTAATGTCATAACTTTTCGTCATTCTGTTGTAACGGTGTGAACATGAACAACCATAATATTCTCTATTTTCAAGAATGGAAAATAATATATTAATTCCATTTAAGTGATTATCTTTTCCCGGACAGAAATTCTTATCCAGACAAATAATCCAAACTTTTCAACTCCTTGCCTCTTAAAACAGTGGATAACGATAAGACATGTATAAAAAGCCTGTTACTACAAAGCCCTGACCTTGTGGTCAATTCATGTTCGTAGAACTCCTTGCCAAATTAGCTTCATGTTCTTGACGCCGGCATTCTCTCTGGAAAAAATATAATAAGAGCAAGTAAACATAAAGAAAACAAAGATAAAATAACAAACACAAAATGTCAAAAAACAAATCATGTTCTGCAACATAAACTTGTTTTCATTTAATTAGCTAATACCACACAGAAAAATACAAAATACATTCCTACATAGTACAAATGCTTTTATCAAAACCTTAACCGTTTTGGATATTGATGATACTTATGGATACTCTTGAATACATCACACAGTAATTCACAATAAAAAAAGTTTAGCAGACAATAAGTTCTAAAATTTGGACATCTAAACTGCTTTTTTTAATTGTATATCCAGTTTTTCAAACATAATTACAGGCAATATTTTGCTTAAGTGACCACTTCATCTGAAATGTGAAGTCTGGAAAACGCCTCAGTGATGTAGGTTTATCAGAAAAATGCATTTCAGTCAGAAAAATAACATAAACTCAATATAGAAGTCTGTCAGAGGCACAAGCTGTTATAAAGGCTACAAATGATTGGCTTAGGACAGGCTCATAAGAATTCCATTCAGGTCCCTCCAAATAATAAGCAAAATGTTATCAATCCAGAGTACTGAAGGTCATTGCATTAGTAAGCCAAGCCTAAAGGGTTGCAAGGTTAAACTTGTGAGCACAACAAAGGTTTATATTCTTACTTATCTCAACCTAATATAAGTCCATATGGAAGAAACAATAAACAACAAGACTGCAGCCATCGGCCGAGTTCTGTGCGGCATTTCTATATGATTAAGCTTCAGTCTCTGTAGAAAACAAAACCCAGTCTTTAGCAATATATCAATCACAGACTACACATAAATAACTGCAGACTATGTTCAATGAGAATCAATAAAAAGAAAAGGGAACTAAAATGCATATAAACAGAAACTAATAGCATCCCGTCTTTTGACTTATTCACCGAGGAATTTTCAGGAATGTTAACATTCATACAATTACAAACCATATGAAATCTCTTAAAGCCTCCTACAATCGGCAATAGCACGGTAAACGCATGAATCAAAACCCACTAATTTGTTTTGTTACCGTGGAAATATAAAGGGGTGACAAGAAATTTGGAGTTACAATACAGGAATTTTTTTTGTTAAGTCCCTGCCTATTTTCAACTGAGCAGAGAAAAAAAAACTCAAGTATTTGTGTATATCAGAAATTATATGCAAGGGAAATTGCAGAAAGGTAGGGTTCAATGTTACCAGGAAAAGGATATAAAGATCTTCGAGTTGCTTGCGTTTCTTCTTCGTTTCACTGTGTGCCGTTGCTTGTTAATGCCACCACAACCTGAAAATGACGATTCACGAAATTATATGCAAGGGAAATTGCAGAAAGGTAGGGTTCAATATTAATTTCGATTGAAAATTTAAATTGATAAAATATTACTTTTGCACATTTTCTCAAAATTGATAAGGTCGGCTCATTAAACAACCTCCTGGTCCTCAGGTCTTTGTTTCCAAGGTTTTTGCAATACTAAGAAAGTTATCGATTATTACACACAGGTTCGAGTTTTAAAATAGACAGAAAAAAAAAAAAAGAAATGGACGGAAAATTTAAGTTTTCTTTCTAATTTTTATGTTTCTGAGTTTTTTAATAAATGGAAAAGAAAAGATATGGATAGAAAACTTTGGTCACTTTTCTTGCCAAAGTTTTCTGTCCAAAATTGGCCTGAACGGAAAAGAAATTGAAATAAGTAATATTTTTATAATTTCCATATTATCCTTAATTTTTAATATAATAAATTTTAAATTACAACTCATGTCCTCAATTTTAAATTTTCTATTTTTTTCTATTAAAAACTCAGAAACAACACAAAGGAAAACTTCAAGTTTTCTATTCTTTTCTTTTCTGTTATAATTTAAGTTTTCTATTTTTTTCTTTTCTGTTCAAAATTCAAAAACAGAGTGTAAAGGTTATATTTGCAAAGTTTGCGAAGATTATAATGTCCGTAGTATATTTTCATAAATTTTAAGATTAATTTCAAGGCAATTAATTTTAAGATTAAATCTTTTATATTTGTTTTGTTTAAAATTATTTTAAAAAATTAGATAAAAAATTTATTATTTCAATTATTACGCTCTTATCAATAATAACATATTTTAAATTATAATTTAACTTGCTTGGAGATTAAAAAAAATTGACAAACAATTCAGATTGTATTCATTATATTTAATAGACAAAATAATAAAATAAAGGAAATAAGAAACAGGTCATAATACACTGTATTCAATGTTCATCTTTGTATTCATTATAATTAACAGACAAAGAAAAACAGGTGAACATACAGTTAAATTTGCGATTAATGTATTCATCGTTCCTCCCATAGATCTTTAAAATTCATAGCTTAGTCATATTACAAAAAATATTTGTTAATTTTGTCCAAAAAAATTTAATCCTCATTTCAAGTCATTTTGTTATCCTGAGACCAATAATCACTAACAAGGGACTTGAAATTAACAGTCCAATGTTTGTTATCTTTGCAAACAAACATGGATGTTCATCAGATCAATACATCAACTCATGATCTCATCTGGGTTGTGTACATTTATTTATCCAAGTTGAACCCCAACATAACACTATTATTAACACCTATGGTTTAAAATGGTATACACCAAATACAGGACATGTATATTTGACATATATGAAAAAAGTGAAAAGGGTTACTAATGTGGCTTTCACTGCACATTACAACAGCATTATACCATTCAGCGCAAGCGCCAAAGAAGGAATAGTAGTATTGTTCACATCTCTCAAGTATGTAGTTCTGTTTTGCTTTGCTTTCAAGGTGGCATTTGGAGGTGAGGACCTTTAGATTGTTATTCTCGTGGCCGTGCAAGCCAGAGCGAACTGAGAGCTCGAAGCCTTGAAAAATAGTCATTTATTGCAAGAAGGGCACGAGCTGATTGTCTGCTTGTCAATACACGGTGCATTTGTTGGAGTGTCTGTTGTCTTAAATTATCAGCCTGGTAATTGCAAAAAAAAAAAAGTTACTAAAATTTAATTATACATACTGAGAGGATGCGCACATTTTGCGTGGTCATATATCATTAGAATTTAGAGGAAAATATGAGGTTGACAGCTCAGTGCAAACTTAAACTACACCAACAACAGGATAGTCACAGATGTGTGAATGCCTATGACAGACTGGACCATTCCATCTGCCATAAACTAGAACACAAAAAATTGATCATGAACGTGCATTTTAGATATGCTATGTCTCCCAGGAAGGTGCACAATGGCATGAACCGAAATAATCAATGATATAAAACTAAATACTGCCTTCAGAGTCCTAAATTATAGTCCCTCGTTTTTCACTTTAGCAAACATAGTCCTCTTTGAAATTCAACGAATATATCTTCAAACATATTTAAGCTACGCTTTCAAGAAGATAATCTGGGAAGTTTACGAGTTTGTCGAACAATGTAATCCGGAGAAAATTGTTTTGAAAAAACAACTTTTTCACCAAGCACAAGTGTATGTTACCAATGTTAAAAAATATAACCGGTACTCTTAACACATGCCATAGGGAGGAAGTGCAAAACATAGACGACGATTTTGATCAACAAAATAAACTGCAAGGATGTAGTGAACATGAAATACTTCCAAGGACCTCAAAGGCACAAACCTGACCTGGAGATCCTTGGTAAAAAGGAAGCAATGGGTTACATATCAAATGTTTGTATGCTCTTGATTAATAAAAAATAAGAGCATGAGAATAGGAAACAAATAAGTACAATCAACTCAATTAAGGAAAATACCTGGCGGAGGAAACTTTCGAGAGTCCCCAACTTTCCCATGGCCATTGCCATTTGGCCCATGTAATTTGCCACATTTCCAGATGAACCTGCAGGGCCAGGAGAGCCACTAACTAACGTCTCAGACAGTGACTGCTGCAATGCTTCCATCCCCTGTGAGAGGGCATCTTCTGCCTGCTGTGATGATTGTTGCAAGTTGTAAATGCCTGACAACTGTTGCTCGGTTAGAGGCTCCAACTGATTCACAAGAAGCTGCATCAATTTCAGTTTGAGTTAGACAACAGAACGAGTAAGGATTTGAAGCTACAACAGTGAAAGAGCTACAATTTAGCCACGCAAAAAAAAAAGAAGGTGAAAGAGCTACAAGAGTCGTTGCAAAATTTAGTTTAACCACACAGTTATATACCCAAGTTAATATATTAAATACATTTGCAAACTCGAATTAATTAAAAACATCCCATGCCAATAAACCTCAAGGAGAAAAAACAAACAGTTTTTAAATAATATGCTAGTCATGAAAATAAAAGAAAATAAACTATTACAAATGTCATAGTAGAGCTATTGACACCTTTTATTTACGAAACAAGTATATAAAATGCAAGTGTATGGAATATTCATTTATGACATACTAATGTGGACAAGATGTCTACATCCTGCACAAGAAATTATTTAGTTCATATTTTTAATTAATTATTTATGCTACACAAATCAACTCAACTCCACTCAACTTAAATATGCTTTTTATCCCAAACTAGTTGGGGCTTTGGGGGAGGAAATTATTTATTTATCCATTTTATTTTATTGTAGTCAGCTTACTTTTAGGGTTCTATAGTAGAATTAAAGTAATAATAGGTTACCATAATATTAGAAAAGGGTGTAACACCTTGAGAAAACACAATTAAGAAAATAGATGCAAGGCTCTCACCTTTAGAAGTTCGGATGAGCGGAAGCCGCCAATCCACATAAAACACCGCTCTGCAGGTGTTTTCCACATTCCCGACAATATATGGAAGACATCAGCCTTTGCTGCAGTGCCTTTCAGCCTGAAGACGTCATCAAAATGTGTGATGACATTACCCACAACAGTGCGAAGTTCAGTGTCGCTTGCATGTGAATTGACCGCAGCCCTTAGCTCATTTATTTGCCTGTTTTGCTCTTCCATCCATCGTGCATATTCCACATCAAATGCTAAGGCCCCTGCAGAAGTATGCAATTAAAAAATGTACCCCATACAAAACATTTACTTGGAATGCAATTATTAGAATCAAAATGACAAAATAAATTAGCAGTAATAAAGGGAGAAATAAAGCAAAAACACTCGGATTTCAGTTGAAGAAAATAGAAAATAACAAAGTCTATATTGTGCATTTTTCTCTAAGAGTTATTCATAGAGAATAAAAACAATACGAAATCCTTAATACTTCAATGCAAGGACCAACATATCCTACAGCACAAATCAAATACAAAGAGATAAGTTGCGTAAAGAAGAATGCATACCATTTCCACCCATTGCATGGGAGTGATCTCCAGTGCTCGAGGTTAATGTGCCCTAGAATAACATAATAAATTCAGAATCAAAACATTGAACCATATGGCATTAACTTCCGGGCCAAATTTTCAATATATACCCTCACAGACACAAGCACTGAAGATCTCATACATTAATAAATCACAAGGGTGACTGATCAAACCTGATGTCGGGATTGCTGGACCTCTTGCTCAAGTTGGGTCAACTTCAGCCGACTACTCTCCAGCTGTTGTACATAGGCCTGCAGAGTAAGCGAGAAAAGGACTTCGTAAGTTGAATCGAAAGTTTTAATGGACATGCTTTTGCTATTGCCTTCAAAAATGAATAAATTATTCGATAACCACCAAAGCAGAATGTGAGAGAATACGTCATCGAGCTCATGCAACATAAGAGAAACCATGATACAAGCAAGGACAACTAAATTCAAGAGCAAGTGACATACCTTTTTTCTCAATCGGCTTTTTCTGGCAGCTTCACGATTCTGAGCAAGCCTTCGTAGTGTCTAAAAGTTATAGTTGAGAATAATAGATTAGCAAGAAGTTATACAGTCATTTAGCTTGAAATGTAACTAGAGAAAAATCATGTAACCTTCTGGTCCAGAGATTTTTCTTTTGATCTATCGCTAGAATCGGAAGCGACAATTGCAGTGGACTGATCCATTTCAAACTGCACATGGAAATACAAAAATCAGTTCACTATTGCAATGTATGAACACCACTCTTCCAAAATCCAAACCATAACAAACAAAAAATTCTTAAAGGTCACGTGTAATAAATAAGAAATTATATTGCTGACACTAAAGCATTTATGCTGAAAGACAAAGAAACACAGATAGTCAAAATTAACTCATAGATGAGATTTGTGTAAGATATATCACCGTTTGATTTTTGTCATCCGTCTCCACATCTGTGGAGGTGTCAGTCTGCGGACTTGTATTTGATTCTCCCCAGTTCTCATGATGAGAACCAGACATGGAAACAAGATTTGATTGCGGTTCCTTTTGCAACTGTAAGACCTGAGAACTCCAAACAGCAGAATTAGATGAATTACAGGAAGCAAGAGACTGAATGACCAATATAGACAGAAATACTGAAAGTAAAATATTAAGTTCGAATCAATTATTTACAATAACAAGCACAACTATACCTTATCAAATGTCCCAAATTGGAAGGCAGGGCCCACTGTCGAGCTAGTTATATTTGTTGGATTAAACACTGGATCTACAACACAAAATAATAAATTAAAGGAAAAAGTAATGTACAAGGATGTGGGAGAAGAGAGAGTATAAAATTAAAAAAACATTAATCTTTCTTTTATTTTCAACACAAGATACAATAAAACCACCTAGAAAACAAAACACAAAAGAAAGGCACATTGTAAATAAGAAAAACTGTGACTCGGAAAGATAACGAATTTAACTGCTAACGCATGATGTTTTATTTCACAAGTGAATGAATTTCAAATTAAACGTGAATAAATGATTACCAAAGAACAGATATGGATGTACATAAAATGACCTGTAACACATGAACCGTAGCAAAACCTAAACATAAACTTTGCCCATGAATTCCTTCTTAAACTTTGCTCACTTTATTCCTTGTTGAGAACTCTGACCCTGTTCATATTACTAGTTTTCTTGAAAAACTGTACAGTTTCCTTGGGTTACATAGTTAATACATGATTGATGTTTTCTTCATCCTCCATTTTTAAACCAACAGTAAAATGAAGGTTATGGACCTCCAAATTTGACTAACTGAGTCTGCTCCTAATTGGTTAACATGACCGAATTCTGTTAAGCTCAGTAAGTTGAAGTTAGTTTACACCACTTTTAAAAGTAGGACACCTACTTCCATGGAACACACATTGCTTTGCTTCCTTTACCTATTGAGGCTTGTCATAGTGTTGAGGCTAATGCTTCTGCAAAGCACAGTTGTAGGCTTCATGATGTATTTCACCAAAGAATGTAATAGGCAATGAAAGATAGAAAGCACAAGCAAATTTGACGTTGAAATTTTGTTTTATGCAAGGAACTTGGCATGGTTATGGACTTATGGTGAGCAGTATGCCCCAAGATATCCGAAAGGTGCATAGAATAAGCTTCATGTGGTTCATTCCTTGTTACTTTTGCAGAAGAGAGACCAAATCATTTAAGGATTAATGACCATTGATATAAAGCCACAAGCGTTCTCTACCCAATAAAATGTATACCTAAATACATTTCCCATAATTATATAACATAGGGGATATATTCTCAGGAAAAATTCAATAGGCAAGACTGATAATGTATTCTACATAACTTTCAATTAGAGCTTAAACAATCAAATAAATTAACAGAATTTAACAAAGCTTTTATGTGCAGAGCAGTAGATACAAATTATACCAACAGGACAGATTATTCCAGGCAGAATAAACTTATGTATACATACTTCTACGAGCATTAGCGGCATCCATTATGTGAAATCCATGAGATTGCTCAGGCACCTCAAAATTGGAATTTTGAGTGGTATGGGAAGTGTTACGCTGTGTGCCACTGAAAGGAAAAATTGATCAGAACCCTAAATAACAAAAACCCCGCAAACATAATTCGGAAAACCAAACTTTTATTAACCGTGTATTCTCTAAAAAACAAAACATGGTTAAGTTAACAACTGTGTTGGGCTACCCTATGAATTCCGACCAAAACAAATACTGGTTGTCATCACCGAAATGGGTAAATCCTGAACAACCAATATATAGTTTTCCTTTCAACTATTTAGGATATCTGATGATGGCCATAAAAAATAAATATATTTTTTCTGTACTTCATTCATTAAAGAAACTAATTTTCCCTAGCAAACAGTACATTTTAAATCAACTAATTTTGTTCTGTAAGCAAAGCAACAAATTATCAATCAAGTCTTAAGACTCAATTTCACAATAGAACATGCAACCATTTCGTATAATTAAATTGCTGACCAATGACTGATCCATAATATTCAAAATAAATAACCTAGTGAGGATCATGGCAAAGCAATGAAACCCGACATTAGTATCAGTGTCCATCTACAATTTACAGAAACGCTATAGAAACAGGAAAGTTGAAACAACAAATTGAGAGTAGGAAAATACTTGGAAGAGGAGATGGGTATTTGAGAATTGAAGCTCGGCATGACGGCAGTAAAACTTGTATAGTCTTCTGCACCAATCTTCACTTTTTTACTACCCATTAATCACCATCACAATCAATATATGGAAAAGATTCCTAAAACCTGTTAACAAAACCCAATACCCAGAAATAAAATTTAGAACCAAAAGTACTCTTCATTCCACAAACTCCACACCATTTTACAGCAAACCCAGCTACAATTAATACAAATCAAAAGCACAAAAGAAACTCTTTTTAAAAGCAAAACATCATTGATGTCCGTACAATTTATAACCTGCTATCACAAAACTTTGTAATATCTCTGTATCTCGTTCTAGGACCCCAATAATTTTTCAGAAACTTGAAATTTTGAAGGAACCCAAATCTTACCTCATCATATATATACTCTGTAAAGTGGTTATAGAAAACAATTGAGCAATAACCAGAAGTTAAAATTGTGGAAGCATCCAGGAAAGCTCTTACCTTTGAAGCTTTGGATTGACTTTTGACTACTGGGTTTGACAATTTACAGAGTAATAGTAGTAGTACTATACTACTATTAAGATCTACTCTTGATTTTCTTTGTATAGATCTCTGTACAAAATTCAACAAGTTCTGCCTCTATTTTTGAGCTTCTTTCTTTAATCTTTATATAGAATTATAGATAAAAAAGGATTATTTTTTTTCCCTGGTAGAATATTAGGGGAAATATAAATAAAATAGAGATTAGAAAGAAAGAGGGGTGACGTTGGGTTTCTTCCCATCCAAGCTGGTTCATACGTCATTTTGTTCTAAAAGCTTTTGTCATTTTCCAAACTCACCGATTCTTTTCCTTTTCTCCACCGCCAAACATAGGATGTTTTCTTTTCTTTCATTATTTTAATTTTTAACATTTTTATAAAACACTTTAAAACATACAATTAAATTATAATCTAATGATAGATAGTATTGAAATTGTTATATTTTTATTACTAATATATATTTTTTATTTTAAAATTAGAGATATATTTATAAAACGATGACTTTTAAAAATAATTTTATCTTCTCAAATAGTTTTAATATTAGTTAAGAACTATAAAGTGATACTAAAAATGATAGTACAAAAAATAATGATAAATTAGCAATATTATGTCATTTTATAATTTTAAAATATAAATATATCTTTAATTTTGAAACGGATTAAAAAGATTTAAAGAGTAAAATTTAATAAACATAAAAAATTATTGGGAATGAACTATGTATAAGTGTATTAAATATAGACCTAAATATTGAAAAAGAAAGACAGCAATCAGAGAGAGAGAAAGAATAAGGACAAGAAGAGGACTTTCATTTTCATTTTCTAGACGGAGATATTATTAATAAGGAAATTGATATTTTCATTTTTGATATTTTTATATATTCCTCTTTCACGTGAGAAAGTAACGAGTCTTATTTTCACGTGATAGGTAAGGATGTAAATTTATCGAGTTAAGCTGAGTATTAAATTATTCAGATTTAGTTTATAGAATTTATCGAGTATAAAATAAAATTTGATTGAGGTTCATTTAACTACCAAGTCGAGTTCGAACAATTTGAATTTTTTAAACGAATATGATCCAAGTATCTATTAAAAATAATAATTTAAGAATATTCGAATAATTTATCGAATTTTAAAATTTGTTCATATCTGAGTCATTTATATTTCGAATTGAACTGGAATCGAACTTTTAATCGAGCAAGTACGAATAAAGTCCGAACTGTTTGATTATTTTACAGCATTAGTGATAGGTGACTGTGGAAACAGTGACGAAGTTAGGAATATTTTTTAGTGGGGACAAAATTATTACTAAGCTATAAATTAGATTATTATTTAGTTTTAAAATATTATAGAGAGATATACATATATTGAGATGATATGAGTCATATGTGGTTAAAATTGATTGACAAAGTTATAAATTTTTAAGTTGACCCCGTATAATAGAAAATTTATAAAATTTTAGTGGGGTCAATTTATATATAATACTTGAAATTTTTAAAATTTATCTTACATTATAAAATAATTATTTTTTCCAGTGGGGTCAATTGACCCCACAACCTTCTATGTAGCTTCGCCGGTGTGTAGAAATATCAAAAACTTATATGAAAATAGTGCTCCCTTATTAATAAAATACCCCATTTGTTCCAAATTAGAATATTAATACTGACTTTAAAAAGTCAATTTCAAATATTTTTTAAATTTAAAATATACATTAATATAATTATGAATATCATAAATTATATAAAAGTACTATTAATTATAAAATTTATTATTTTAAAATTTAAATAAATTATATTAATTTAAAATATTTTAAAATTAATTTTTAAAAAGTTAATATTCATCAAAAAAAAATGGAAAGGAAGGAGTATTAGGATTTCAAAATCTCGTGGACCAACACAATTACATAACTATTAGCTGCCCGTTGATCATTTTTTGTTTTTTTGCGAATAAGTTTTTCTTGTGGATAAGAAACTCTACCACTAATCGATTCTCTAACCGAATGAATTTATATTTTGTTTTTATTGTGGGATTCTCTCTCTTTGTTATTAAAAAGGGTAATTTTCTATGCATTTAATCACGGATTCAAGCCTTAGTGATTAAGATTGTTGTATTGAGATATTTAGATTTTATGTTCACACTAGAGGTGAATTTATTTCTTTCTTTGTGGAAGTTTATTTTCTCTTTCTCACGGTAGTTGAGTTCATTTTTTTCGTTATAAAAGTTTGTTTCCTATTTATGTAAAGCTTATTTGTAAGTTTGTTTTCTCTTTCACGAGGTTTGATTGGTTATTGATATGATAACAGTGATTGATGTACTTAATTATATAATTATATTGTGGGGCTTTCAAAAAAAAGTAAAAAATGCCGGATTCAATCCCCTTCTTTCAATTTTAGTAAATCATATTGGTTCTTTAAATTAAGATTTAGATGCTAATTTCATATTAAATCACAATCTCTAAACTAAACGAAACCTTAAGTTAAAAGTATCAAATTCTTAACTCAATATTTGATATTACTATACATTCTTTCGTTTGATTGTTCTAGTTTTTCCTTTTATAAATCCTTTTATAGGGTTTATTTCTCTTAGTTTTTTTTTAATTTACGGAGCTTAGTTTGGGATTTTTTTTTATTCCACAGAACTCTTTTTCAAGTTTATGATCTCTTCTCGAAAGAAGATTTAATTTACATGAATTTATAAGACAAAATTATTCAGATTTGGGTATGAAATTATCACGACAATCTTCTTTTTCATTACTCGTATTAAAAAATTGCTCAAATCTGTATATATTATTTAAAAATCTATATGTAATAGAGTTTTAATTTGAAACTGGAGAAAGTATTATCTCGACTCTAATGGTTTCCAAAATTTTGCTTTTCTCATGTTCAAAATGGTTGAATTTGAGTCATCCATTAGTCTTTTGGAAAAGGTGAAGCAATTGGAAGTTGAGTGAAAGGGTCTGAACCAGCAGTAGCAGATAAGGGCCCTCCCTATTCCATCAACTGCCGAAGCAAGTAGGAGTAACAAGTGGGCAGATGACGTATCTTTCAAGGAAGCCTACAGCCTCTATGGAGTATGGCTTGTTAGCTTAGTTAAGCCTCATAGCTTTCAACTCCTTGATTCATACGACATAGTGACTGTATATCTATTAGCTGTGTCCCGTATCTCCGGTACTATATGAATGATATAATTTATCTCAAATTTTAAATAGCTCACATAATTTATTAAGATGAACGGAAAATTTAAAATTAATTGTATTTTGTTAGATAGATATATGATTACTCTTCTCTAATTTGTCTCAATTAAATTTAATACTACATCGATTGTAAATATTATATTATTATTAATTTAAAATATTTTTAAATTTAAAATAAATACATCCTCTTTATAAAACTTTCTTCATATTTCACACATAATACAAAACTTGAAATAAGTCTCGGAATATTCCACCTGTAAGATAAATATTTGGTTACAGTAATTATAATTCTCAACGATTTTCATGGTCATAGCTGAGAATAAAGAATATTAAATCCTTGGCTATCTCCACTCCACGTGTGTTTATATTTGAGTTTGGAAATAGGAGTAATTAATTAATATTGGATGGACTAGACTAGAGTCGTACATAAATTCCACGAAGGGGGCAAGCAGGTGCATTGATTTTTTTTTTTTATATATGTATCAAAATCAGAGTGCATGCACGCAGTCAATAAAATACAAATTACAACAGTAATGCTGATTACTACCTTGAAATAAAATAATCTCTCCACTTTCTAATGAATTTTTTTATTTATTTAAAATAATGAGATTATATTATCCAATTTGAGTGTTATAATTACTTTTCTTAATTTTCATGTAAAGTTTAAACTTTATATATTATTCTAAAAGTATCATCAAATCATCTTCACCCACGGTGGGCGGATCTAGCAAGGGACAACATAGAGAGCTACCCTTGCCAGTGGCGGAACCAGAACCTTTTGGTACGGGGGGCAAAAATTTTAAACCAAGCGGTGACGGGGCTGCGGCGGCGGCGGCGGGCGGCAGGCGGCGACAAACTGTCGGAATTTGGTCACTTTCCATTTTCCCATTTATACTGTTCTCAAAACATACTTCAAGCCCTTACTTCACCTTCCCAGTGGTTCGAATGGACACACCATGCAACAATTTGACAAAATCAAGGAAGCTTAGCTTCCCGTCAGTAGGCCTTATCCAGTCACGTATAACAGCATGGACAAAGACTGAAGGACCAACATCAAGGTTATGCATCTGCTTTTGTTTGGCTCCAATAATGCAAACTGCTCCTTCAAGTAGGAAACATCATCTGTATTCAATGTCTTTGACAATGCCCCTACCTGCCCCCGCCCCCCTCCTAGTTCTGCCCACCGCCTAACCGGCGACCGCCTCCCTACCGGTATCCGGCGTCCCGCTACCGGGGGCAACTGCCCCCAACCGCCCCCTGGTTCCTCCACTGGCCCCAGCTGAATTTTTTATATATAAGTATAGGGATATAGCAAATATGTAAATTAATAAATTTAAGGGGTAGATTAATGGAATAGTTAAATTTGGAGAGACAAAAAAAATTCATAAAGTAATTCTAAATACAAGTAAAACTTATTTGAAAACTATAAAAAGATATCAAAACTAGTTTATGCTTTGAAATTAATTCATGATTTTGTTTGAATATAGAAACAAAATTTGGTTTGAGACTTTGAGCATTTAGAGAATCATTCAAATTGAGCAATGACAAGTAACCCAAATAAATTTCTAAATTATATGTAAATATTTTTTATTTCAAATTCTTTTTTTAGTTTGGATTATGAATATTTATTACAATTTATAAATATTATTATAATTACTTAATATTATGATTAGTTCAATTTTTTTTTATTTAACTTTAATAAAAAAAATTAATTAAAATCCGCCCATGACAAAATTAATTTTGAATCCGCTCCTGATTACATAAATTAAATCACTATCTTAATTATTAGTAATAATTAAGAGAATGAGCTCCCGACCTATCATCATCGATGACTATTGTTTTGATACGTACGTACTACTATGGATGGATCTATAATAACTCGATCCATCTCAAGTTCAAATTACGTCTTAAATTTACGTACTGTCTCAAGAGTATTATTGAAGATATCTTAATTTTTGTTACTTTAGCTTGATTATGTAATCTTAAATTTTATACGGAATATGTTTTATTGTGAGATTCTGTAAAACCCCAACTTATTATAAATAAAATCGAATTTTCTCTATTTATTATTGTGAATAATAAGGTGTTAATTGATATAATACTTTGGTTATGGGTGAAATGTGCAAATTTTGCAAAATAAGCAAGTGGTTATAAAATAATTATTGTTGTCGGAGAATATTCGTTTGGTCGTGGAATATTCTTTTTGTCGGGAATATCCGTACGACGGCGCAGTCATTTGTGGGCCCCATAACGGAATATCTGTCAGATGAAGAAAACGAAAAAGATTGAGTTTTATAAATAACGGCGTAAATTGTTACCGTTAACACTGTTGAGTTACCCAGCGGTTAAAATACAGTAATACATGTAGTTGCACAGTAGTACACAGTATTGCACAGTATAGTTGAATTATTGATTCGTACGTAAGAAGACACTACTCAATAATTGTTACAGTAGTTACTGTTCAATATTTTATTTTATTGATTTAATAATTGCTGCGTTGTTATTTTATATTATTGTTGTTTCAATAATTGTCACTGCACAGTATTTTCCATTATCAGGTCAATAATTTATATTATTTGAATAATACTATTAGATAGCATTATTGGCAATGTCTAGAAAGTTCTGTCTAAGGAGAGGTTTGGGCACCTAATTGCGCGCCAGTAAGGAGAAATCCTTATTGGAAAGCCCCCTCTTTCCTGGGAACGGCCTGGTTGTCATATATGTGATTCTGTAATATTATTTGTGAATAATTAATTATTGATTTATATGATAAGAAAATATTTATTTGATGTTGATATAAATTAGGGATTTATTTCTGTGGTTATAAATGAAGGAATTTTGCATGAAATATTTATTGAAAGTTTGACAATTATTTTCTTCGATAATATATATATGCATGTGATAAAAAAAAGTGGATATGAATTAAATTCTTGCATGCTTCTCTAAATTGGCGGGCGGAAGAATTTTCCTACATGCTTATGCTTTGTCTTTGGGTGGATGGCTACTTCATATTTTCTATATATCATGCAAAGCATTTCCAAAGAGTGGGCCCTCAAAGTGAGCAATTCATTTCAAACTTTCCTGCAAAGCTCTTTCTAAGTTAGTGGGCAAATTATCCTGCAATCAAGTTGCCAAATTGTGGGCCCAACTATTGAAAAAATTGAAAAGTTAGGCAAGGAAGAAAAAAAATACAAATGCTTTGATTTTTCCTCCGAGCGCTGCACTATAAATAGAGGGGTAACCCTCATTCCTCAACACACCAATTGATAATCAGAAATTTTTATTCTAGAGTATTGTGAGTATTTTTCTTGAGTATAAGAATATTTTGAGCGTAGTTTTTCTGCAAGATTTTCTCAAAATAATATCCGATATTCCTGTCAAATCCAGTTTCTACCAAGGCAAAAGGATTATATTTTATTTCAATACTCGTAAGAAATATTATTTTCTTTCATACTCCATAGTATGGAAGGGATATTATTTTATTTCATATTCTCTAAATTTGAACTTACTATGGTAAGTATTGCTTCTATAATTCCTGAAATGGTTAGAAATTTCGTTTCATCTAATATCATTTCATAGGAATATTGGTTTGAATTTTTTATCAAATTTAGAACTTTTCATAACCGGGTACTATTCACGGGTACTATTCACAATTACTGTTCACGGGTACTGTTCATAGTTACTGCTCACGGGTACTGTTCACAATTACTGTTCACGGGTACTGTTCATGGGTACTGTTCAGAAAAAAAAAATATTTTTTTTCTTCCAAATTATCTGTTGTGACCCTTATTCTTAAAGTTTAATCCATGTTTTGATTTTTCATCATCCTCAGTACTAAATGGTGATATAAATGAATATCTTTGGCCTGTAGTGCAAAGATGAATGATTAATTGATGAATATCTTTGGCCCGTAGTGCAAAGATGAACAGGTGTTGAGATGAACATGACCGACTGGTGATATAAATGAATATCTTTGGTTTGTAGTGCAAAGATGAATATCTGATTCAAGATACGTATTGATTGATGTTACAGAGATAAAATATTGATGATGAACTTTTAAATCTTAGAAGATAGTAGAACTCATTCTCTACGTGACTCTTCTAATAGATTGTTGTTTCCGCTGCATTCGTTGATCTAAAACTTGTTGTCTATTATATTCTATCAGATTTTTTCCCTGTTGAGAACTAATGATAATTTTTTGTATATTATCTTAGTTATAATATTCTTTACTGGGCTAGTTGGGCTCACCCTTTTCCTTTTTGTTCCATTTTTCTTCTCAGGAGGTGAGAACATAACAGGATCTAGTCAGGGTATGGAGTGATGGTTCTAGAAAGATGTTTTAGCAGTCCTCACTATTTCTGTAAAATAGTGTTTGAATAATTATAATGAGGACTTATTTGAGTGTGGATATTGTCTAGAAGACAATATTTGTATTTAAACTCACAGTATGTGTTGTCGTATTTTCCACGATAATTGTATTATTGAAGTTGTAGTTTACTTTCTGTACCATGTATTTGGCGACTCAGAATAGGTGTTGTATACCTATTTTGGGGGCGTCACAGATTCAAATATCTCAATAAATCTCTTAATTATAAAATTAATTATTATGATTCATTGGCTTGACTCTCTTTTTTTCCATTAATATTTTATACATGCATAACCATCGTCCATAACTATTTTTCATAATCACCACCATCAACAACCCAAACATCTACACCACAAATCAAAATCTAAAATAATTCGAAATAAAAAAAATCTAAAACTCATTAAAATCAAAGCAACCAAGTTCTAAAACTCCAATTACCCAGATCCGTAATCGGAAGTAGCCGAAATCCAAATCTAATTCATCATCTTCTTTATCACAAATCCAAATTAAATGTATTTATTTATATTAAAAACTACCACTACTCTTCTCCTCCATCTTTAGGCTAATTCCAGATACTCGAGGCAAGCTGTTTCATATATGGCATCTCATACCTAGCAGTACATACATGCTCCTCACAGATCGCATCCCCACTCTTCGATTAAATTCTAATTAGCTTCATACTCTTCTCTCTAATCATTTTCCCCCTTTCTTCACTTCAATTACGGTTTGAATTTTGGGTTTGCTTTCATCTATACAAATTTTGAGTTTTGATTCTTGATTTGAACGAATTTTGGTTTCCTTAGATGCGAAAGAATTTTGGGCTATCTAATGGCACAATATTTTTCTCTATTTTCTCCAAAATTTGGAGATGAGGAACTCTGTGTTACTGAATTTGGGTTTGTTGATGACATTTAGGATTTTTAAGAAAAAATAAAAATAGATAATAATAATATTTGATGTTTGAAGGGTTTTAATATTTATTTCTTTTATATTTAAGCCTATATTTAATGATTTCATAATATAAATAATAATTATATTAATTTTCAAAAATAAAAATAATAATTAATTTTCAAAATTTTAGTTATATTTTTGAAGTTTGAATTTATTTTTATGAATTTTAATTTTAAATTTGTGTTTATTATGAAAATACTTATGAATAATGTTAAAGACAATAATTTGTGGGTTTTTAATTTTTGAATAATTTTAATTTTTAATGTTAATACTTATGAATAATAATATTATTTGTAAGACCCCGAATTTTGTGAAATAAAAGTATTCAATTTTTCTTATAATTACAATTCAGTAAATAGTTAAATTGATAAAAAGTTAAAGTTATGGGTGTAATGTGAAAATTTTTCAAAATAAACAAGTGGTTATAAAATAATCATTGTTGTCGGGGAATATTCGTTGATAGTGGCATATTCTTTTGTCGGGAAATATCCGTACGACGGCGCAGTCATTTGTGGGCCCCATAACGGAAAACGGTCGGATGAAGATAACGACAAAAATTGAGTTTTTATAATTAACGGCGTAGTTGTTACCGTTAACACTGTTGGAATACCCGGTGGTTAAAATACAGTAATACGCGTTACTGCACAGTAGCACACGATATTGCACAGTATTTTTGAAATTATTGATTCTTACGTAAGAAGGCACTACTGAATAATTGTTACAGTAATTACTGATCAATATTTTATTTTATTGATTCAATAATTGCTGCGTTGATATTTTATATTATTGTTGTTTCAATAATTGTTGCTGCACATCATCTCCATTATCAGATCAATAATTCATATTATTTGAATAATAATATTAGATATCATTATTGGCAATATCTAGAAAGTTCTGTCTAAGGAGAGGTTTGGTCATCTAATTGCGCGCCAATAAGGAGAAATCCTTATTGGAAAGCCCCCTCTTTCCTGGGAACGGCCTGGTTGCCAGTACTGTGATTCTGTAATATTATTTGTGAATAATTAATTATTGATTTATATGATAAGAAAAATATTAATTTTATGTGGATATAGATGGAGAAAATTTTAAAGTGACAATTGTTGAAAAATGATATTTTATCTTTTCTGATAAAATAATTTATTATTATATTTAATAATATAATGGTGATAGTTTTACAATGAATGTGGGATATATGAGTATATGAGGAGGAAGAGTATTTTTGTTACATTAAATGATTAACACATATTTTGTGTGTCGGTGGACCCCATTTCTTGACTGAAATTTGATTATAGCTTGTAAAATTGCCCGTTTATGGATTTCGGTCAATTTTTGTTTGGAATTTGAAAAAATTTTCTTCTGCAAAGTTGTAGAGAATTGAATTTCCTATAAAAAATCGCGAGATTCGAATTTTTTGATAAAAAGACTATTTTCTATGAATTATTGAATTTTTGAAAAATAAAATGACTTTTATTAATTTATGGGTGGGACCCACTTTGGTTGTTGAACACATGTGGTATAAGACCCCAACTTTTATAAATAAAGATAAATTTTCTATAAATATCATTTTTGAATATTATGGAGTTAATTTGGTATAATGTTATAGTTGTGGGTAATATTTATAAATTTTACAAAGTACGCAAGTTGTTATATAATATTCGATTGGTCGGGGAATATTCGTTTTAACAGGGAATATTCGTACAACGGAACAATCATTGGTGGACCCCACAACGGAATTATTGTCGGATTGAGAAAACGACAAAAATATTTTATTAAAAATAATGGCGGAAGTTTTACCATTGATACTGTTGAACTACTCGGTAGTAAAAGTACAGTAATACGTGTGGTTGCATAGTAGCACACGGTATTGATTATTAATGCTTATGTGAGAAGTCACTCAGTTTGATTCAATTATTGTCAGTTAATAATATGAATTATTTAGCGATAATGACGTTTTGTTTTATTCGTATTATTAACGTAATAAAACAGAAACATCTTTTTATATAAAACAGAATACTTTATTAAAGTTATTCTATAAATAAAATATATTATATTTTATTTAAAAGATTTTTCTTTAAATATGGACCGTCAGATTAAAGTATTCAATCTGGACCGTTCATGGATTAGTTACTATGCATTCTATTTTTTTATAAATAGCAGCTCATTCCTTCATTATTTCTTACGAATTCACTGAACTCTAGAGAGAGAAACTATAGAGAGAAACTAAATAGAGAGAGAAGAAAAGTATTATGCTACTTAACTACTTCCTTATTTCAGCTCTTCTTTAAAACGGTAAGGGGTGTTATTCTTTCTTATTCATGAAGAGAACTGTTGTTATTCCATTTCTTATTATTCTGTTGGAATAACCTGTATACGCGGTCTACCCTATACTTGGTGACATTCTTCTATTATTTTATTGGAACATCCTGTCTGTGTGTTTTACACCGGACCTGGTTCCGTTTTTATTATTATTCTGTTGGAACATCCTGTCTGTGTGTTTTACACCGGACCTGGTTCCGTTTTTATTATTATTCTGTTAGAACATCCTGTCTGTGTGTTTTACACCGGACCTGGTTTCGTTTTTATTATTATTCTGTTGGAACATCCTGTCTGTATGTTTTACACCGGATCTGGTTCCGTTTTCATTATTATTCTATTGGAACATCCTGTCTGTGTGTTTTACACCGGACCTGGTTCCGTCTTTATTATTATTCTGTTGGAATATCCTGTCTGTGCGCTTTACGCCGGACCTGGTTACATTATTTATTATTCTGTTGGAATAACCTGTCTGTGCGGTCTATCGCATGCATGGTGATTTCTTTTGTTATTCCATTCTTTATTATACTCAGTTGGTTAAGTTTTAACTTCTATACTCCGTGAAATTTATGGAATATCCTTGATAATTGCGTTTCATCCAGTATCTTTTAATGAAAATATTCTTCTAAGCATTTTTGAATTTTACTCCACAAAGCAGTATCATGTTGACAATTTGGACGTTGTTAATGCTTGGATAAATTATTTCTTGAACATGTTTTATTGAATTCTTATATCATTGTCATCATCCTCATGTTTATAGAATGTTAAAAGTCATCTGTGGCCTGTAGTGCATAGATGGACTTGGTATGATTATGACCAGGGATTATTCGGTATAATCATGACCGTAATGTTACAAATGATGTGGTAAAAGTCCTCATTGGCCCGTAGTGCGTTGATGGACAGTTGTTGGCATGATCATGACCATTAATGAATACACGAATATCCTTGGCCGTAGTGCAGGGGTGATTCGATGATGTGGATTATTTAGCTGAGTCCCAGCGATCACAATGTTGAAAATTTTTTTAAATCATAAAAGATAGTAGAGTTTATTTTCTACTTGACTCTTTTAATGGATTGCTTGTTCCGCTGCAGTTAAACTTGATGTCTATTATATTTTATCAGTTTAACACTGTTGAAGGCTAATGATAATTTATTCTGCATTATCTTAGTCATAATATTTCTTACTGGGCTAGTTGAGCTCACTCTTTCTTTCACTGTTCTCTTCAGGAAATGAGAACGTAGCTGGGGCAAGTCGGGGAACGGAGTGATTGTCCGAATGATAGTATTAGTTAGTAGTCCTCACTATTCTATGTAATGGTGTGTTAATAAATGTAATGAGGACTCCTTTTGAGTATGAATACTCTCTAGAAGATAATATTTGTATTCAAACTCACAGTTTATGTTTTGTCGTATTGTACACGACAGTTGTATTAGTAAGTTGTATTTGTATTCTGTACTACGTATCTGACGACCCAAGATGGGTGATGTATACCTAATTTTGGGGGCGTCATAGTTGGTATCAAAGCTTAGGGATATGATCCCTGGCTAAGATGTGAGAATAGAACTAGGAGGGGAGAGACGGGGAATTCCTTCGCTAGTATGACCTACCTAAGTTTATTTGCATGGTATTTAATTGGTCGGTCATAATATAAGGATAGTATATGACATATCAATTAACTTTTATTTTGTGGCAGTATCTGAAAATGGCATCTGAGAATGTTGAGAATAGCAATGGAGCACAGGCGACTGTTGATTCACCACATATCGATAATCAGGATAATGTGCATCAGGAAGGTGACAATCCTCATGTAAACAACAACACTGACCAGATGATGAATGATGGAATGTTCAGAAACTTTATGCAGTTCATGCAACAGCAAACGAGAGCGGCTCCTGTCCAAAATATAGGTGGAAACACTGAAAACTCTCGGACGGTCACCGCTAAACAGTTCAAGGAGCTGGGACCACCAGAGTTTAAGGGAGAGCCAAAACCACTTATAGCGGAAACATGGATAAAGTAGATTATCAAGATATTTGATGTCTTGGGATGCTCCGAGGAGCAAAAGGTTCCCTTTGCCGCCTTTATGTTGCGAGGAGAGGCAGATTACTGGTGGGAATCGATTTAGCGTACTCAACCTGCTGCACTGAAGATGTCTTGGGAGAAGTTTCAAGAGTTGTTCAATGATAAATACTTTCCCGAAAGTGTTCGTCACATGAAGGAGGTGGAGTTCATCAAATTGGAGCAGAATAATATGACCGTGTCGCAGTATGAGGCTAAATTTGCTGAGTTGTCTCGATTTGCGTCCCACTTGGTGGATAATGAAGAGCGAATGACGCGAATGTTTTTGCGAGGTTTGAAACCTGAGATACGTCAACATCTTATTTCTCATAAATTATGTTTGTATTCAGATGTTGTGAATAGGGCTCAGTTAGTAGAGCGCGATAACGAGTCAACGCAACCAAAAGAGAGCAGTCGACAAAATGATAATACCAGTGAGAGCAGTCATCGAAGCGGTGACAATAAGCATGGAGGGAATCAACAGGCCAGAAATGGTAACCACTTCGGTGGTAATCAGGGCCAAAACAATAAGAATGTCCATTTCAAGAAGAGGAGATTCAACAATGATGGAAAGACGTCAGCACCAGCACCCGTTGTTAAGGAAGGAGAACGACCACCTATCATATATTTCAAATACTGAGGGGAGGGGCACATCAGTCCAAACTGTGCGATGCCGTCTAAAGCATGTTATAATTGTGGAAGAGAAGGTCATTTAGCTCGATTTTTTCGTTTACCAAAAATAAGTTCAGCCAAGATGGAGACACCAAAGGCCGTCCCAGAAAAGTTAAAACCGGTAGTGCAAGGGAGAGCGTTTGTTGTGACCTCCCAGAAAGCAAGGAACCCGAATGAGGTCATCACGGGTAAGCTTATCATAAACTCTAACGAAGTCTATACTTTATTTGATACCGGTTCTACCCATTCTTTTATTTCTCCTATTTGCGCTCATCGATTAAATTTGACTCCGGTGAAATTAGACTTTGATTTATCTGTTGAAACTCCATTGGGAGAAACCTTCATTACATCCACGGTTTATAAGTCTTGTTTGGTTCAAGTTGGTACCCACACATTACCTGTCGATCTGATTTCATTAAAAATACTTGCATTTGACGTGATTATAGGGATTGATTGGATAACTACTCATCATGCAAAAATTGATTGTTTTCGTAAGGTTGTTAGCTTTCATATTCCTAATCGACCTATTATGCGAATTCAAACAACCAAACCATTAAAATCAATCGCTGTCATCTCAAGCCATAAAGCTATTCGTTTATTAAAAAACGGATGTCAAGCTATCTTAGCTCATGTCACGGATCTAAATAAAAATACGTCAGTTTTGAATGATATTTCTATTGTTAATAAATTCCCTGACGTATTCCCTGAAGAACTTCCTGGCCTACCCCCAGAGCGTGAAATTGAATTTTGTATCGACCTTGAACCCGGTACAAAACCCATTTCCAAAGCCCCATATCGAATGGCTCCTATTGAACTTCAAGAGTTAAAGATCCAACTGCAGGAATTGTTAGACATTGGCTTTATTCGTCCTAGTACTTCTCCTTGGGGTGCTCATGTGCTATTCGTGAAGAAGAAAGATGGAAGTATGCGACTTTGTATTGATTATCTGGAGTTGAATCATGTCACCATCAAAAACAGGTATCCATTGCCACGTATTGATGACCTGTTTGACCAGTTGCAAGGAGCACAATTTTTTTTAAAGATCGATCTTCGTTCTGGATATCATCAGCTGAAGGTTAGAACTGAAGATATTCCAAAGACGGCTTTCAGAACTCGGTACGGGCATTATGAATTCCTAGTCATGTCCTTTGGATTGACTAATGCTCATGTTGCCTTCATGGATATGATGAATCGGGTATTCAAGGAATATTTGGATCACTTTGTGGTCGTCTTTATTGATGACATCCTTATTTATTCTAAAAGCCGTGAAGATCATGAGCAACACTTGAGGCTGGTACTCCAAAAGCTTCGTGAATACAAGCTTTATGCCAAGTTGAAGAAATACGAGTTCTGGCTTGAGGAAGTGGCATTCCTTGGGCACGTGGTATTAAGACATAGATTATCGGTTGACTCGGCAAAGATTGAAGCTATTCAAAGCTGGGAGCAACCTAAATCAGTGACCGAAGTACGTAGCTTTCTTGGTTTAGCTGGTTATTATCGGAGATTCGTGGAAAGATTTTCTCGAATCGCTACTCCATTAACTCAGCTGACTCGGAAAGATACAAAGTTCGGTTGGAGCGAAGAATGTGAGTATAGTTTTCAAGAACTCAAGAGGAGACTCATTTCAGCACCTGTTCTAACAATACCATCTGGTTCGGAGGGATTTGTCATCTACAGTGATGCTTCGAGCAAAGGGTTGGGATGCGTTCTCATGCAACATGAAAAAGTCATAGCCTATGCATCAAGACAACTCAAGGAATATGAGAGGAATTATCCTACTCATGATCTAGAGTTGGCAGCTGTTGTCTTTGCACTTAAAATTTGGAGGCATTACTTGTATGGGGAGAAGGTGGAGATCTTTACGGATCATAAAAGCCTCAAATATTTCTTCACTCAAAAGGAACTCAACATGCGACAACGACGTTGGCTTGAACTGTTGAAAGATTATGATCATACCATTCAATACCATCCTGGAAAAGCGAACGTGGTAGCTGACGCATTGAGTAGAAGATCATATGCAAGTACGAGTGCAATATTGTCAACACAAAGGCCCATTTTGTGTGACTTGCAAAGGATAGAGATAGAGTTAAAGACTCCAGGGACCCATGTGATGATGGCGAATATACGAGTAGAACCAACTTTAATCGATAAAGTTAAAGCTGCTCAAGCTACAGACCTGGAGCTGATGCGTATGAGGAAGAAAGTGCAAGAAGGTGCTATGCCGGAAGCAAGAATCGATGAAGAAGGAATACTTCGAGTCAACTTCAGATTTTGTGTTCCTAACAACCCTGATTTAAAGTATGAAATCATGATGGAGGCGCACAACACACCGTTTGCAATCAATCCTGGAAGTACCAAAATGTATCATGATCTTCGTCATACATTTTGGTGGAGCAATATGAAGTGAGAGATAGCGCTGTTTATCTCAAGGTGTTTAACTTGTCAACGAGTCAAAGCGGAGCATCAAGTACCAAAAGGTCCATTGCAACCACTTGAAATTCTAGAATGGAAGTGGGAGCACATTACCATGGATTTCGTTACCGGTCTTCCTAAGGTTTCTCAAGGTATAGATGCGATTTGGGTCATTGTTGATAGATTGACCAAGTCTGCTCATTTCTTACCGATACGAGAAACTTATACACTTGAACGTCTTGCTCGTATGTACATAAACGAGATTGTAAGATTGCATGGTATGCCAGTATCCATAGTTTCTGATCTAGACCCAAGATTCACTTCACGATTTTGGGTTAGTTTACAAAAAGCTATGGGCATAGATTTACGATTTAGTTCGGCATATCATCCTCAGACGGACGGACAATCAGAGAGGACTATTCAAACTCTAGAAGATTTATTAAGACTCTGTGTCTTTGACTTCAAGGGAAGTTGGGACACATTCTTACCATTGGTGGAGTTTTCCTACAACAACAGTTATCAAGCAAGTATTGGCATGACTCCATTCGAAATATTGTATGGAAGAAAATGTCGTTCTCCAGTATGCTGGGATGAGGTGGGTGAAGCAACGTTGTTGGGACCGGAGTTGGTACGTATGACTACAGAAAAGATTCAAACGATCCGACAACGTATAAAAACCTCACAAGATCGACAAAAGAGTTATGCTGATCTTCATCAAAAGGACGTGGAATTTGATGTAGGAGATCATGCGTTCTTACGTGTTGCTCTATGGAAAGGGGTTACGATATTTGGAAAGAGAAGAAAGCTCAATCCTCGATTCATCGGTCCATTTTTAATCCTCGATCGAGTAGGAACTGTGGCTTATAGACTCGCTTTACCACCAAGTATGTCTCGTGTTCATAACGTTTTTCACATATCCATGTTACGCAAATATGTGGAAGACCCGAACCACATTATTGAGTTAGAACCGGACGAAATAGCGGAGGATTTGACGTATGAAGAAGTTCATGTTCAAATCTTGGATAAGAAGGAACATATTCTACGCTCCAAGGTTATACCTCAAGTCAAAGTTTTGTGGATAAACCACGATGTTGAGGAAATGACTTGGGAGTTAGAATCTGAAATGAAATTAAGGTATCCTTACCTTTTCGACATACCAGGTACGTACCCTAATTTTGAGGGCGAAATTTCATTAGAAGGGGAGGTTGTAAGACCCCAACTTTTATAAATAAAGATGAATTTTCTATAAATATCATTTTTGAATATTATGGAGTTAATTTGATATAATATTATATTTGTGGGTATTATTTATAAATTTTGCAAATTACGCAAGTTGTTATATAATATTCGATTGGTCGGGGAATATTCGTTTTAACAGAGAATATTCATACAACGGCACAATCATAGGTGGACCCCACAACGGAATTATTGTCGGATTGAGAAAACGACAAAAATATTTTATTAAAAATAACGGCGGAAGTTTTACCATTGATACTGTTGAACTACTCGGTAGTAAAAGTACAGTAATACGTGTGGTTGCATAGTAGCACACGATATTGATTATTAATGCTTATGTGAGAAGTCACTCACTTTGATTCAATTATTGTCAGTTAATAATATGAATTATTTAGCGATAATGACGTTTTGTTTTATTCGTATTATTAACGTAATAAAACAGAAACATCTTTTTATATAAAACAGAATACTTTATTAAAGTTATTCTATAAATAGAATATATTATATTTTATGTAAAAGATTTTTCTTTAAATATGGACCGTCAGATTAAAGTAATCAATCTGGACCGTTCATGGATTAGTTACTATGCATTCTATTTTTCTATAAATAGCAGCTCATTCCTTCATTATTTCTTACGAATTCACTGAACTCTAGATAGAGAAACTATAGAGAGAAACTATATAGAGAGAGAAAAAAAATATTCTGCTACTTAACTATTTCCTTATTTCAGCTCTTCTTTAAAACGGTAAGGGGTGTTATTCTTTCTTATTCATGAAGAGAACTGTTGTTATTCCATTTCTTATTATTCTGTTGGAATAACCTGTATACGCGGTCTACCATATACTTGGTGACATTCTTCTATTATTCTGTTGGAACATCCTGTCTGTGTGTTTTACACCGGACCTGGTTCCGTTTTTATTATTATTCTGTTGGAACATCCTGTCTGTATGTTTTACACCGGATCTGGTTCCGTTTTCATTATTATTCTATTGGAACATCCTGTCTGTGTGTTTTACACCGGACCTGGTTCCGTCTTTATTATTATTCTGTTGGAATATCCTGTCTGTGCGCTTTACGCCGGACCTGGTTACATTATTTATTATTCTGTTGGAATAACCTGTCTGTGCGGTCTATCGCATGCATGGTGATTTCTTTTGTTATTCCATTCTTTATTATACTCAGTTGGTTAAGTTTTGACTTCTATACTCCGTGAAATTTGTGGAATATCCTTGATAATTGCGTTTCATCCAGTATCTTTTAATGAAAATATTCTTCTAAGCATTTTTGAATTTTACTCCACAAAGCAGTATCATGTTGACAATTTGGACGTTGTTAATGCTTGGATAAATTATTTCTTGAACATGTTTTATTGAATTCTTATATCATTGTCATCATCCTCATGTTTATAGAATGTTAAAAGTCATCTGTGGCCTGTAGTGCATAGATGGACTTGGTATGATTATGACCAGGGATTATTCGGTATAATCATGACCGTAATGTTACAAATGATGTGGTAAAAGTCCTCATTGGCCCGTAGTGCGTTGATGGACAGTTGTTGGCATGATCATGACCATTAATGAATACACGAATATCCTTGGCCGTAGTGCAGGGGTGATTCGATGATGTGGATTATTAAGCTGAGTCCCAGCGATCACAATGTTGAAAAACTTTTTAAATCATAAAAGATAGTAGAGTTTATTTTCTACTTGACTCTTTTAATGGATTGCTTGTTCCGCTGCAGTTAAACTTGATGTCTATTATATTTTATCAGTTTAACATTGTTGAAGGCTAATGATAATTTATTCTGCATTATCTTAGTCATAATATTTCTTACTGGGCTAGTTGAGCTCACCCTTTCTTTCACTGTTCTCTTCAGGAAATGAGAACGTAGCTGGGGTAAGTCGGGGAACGGAGTGATTGTCCGAATGATAGTATTAGTTAGTAGTCCTCACTATTCTATGTAATGGTGTGTTAATAAATGTAATGAGGACTCCTTTTGAGTATGAATACTCTCTAGAAGATAATATTTGTATTCAAACTCACAGTTTATGTTTTGTCGTATTGTACACGACAGTTGTATTAGTAAGTTGTATTTGTATTCTGTACTACGTATCTGACGACCCAAGATGGGTGATGTATACCTAATTTTGGGGGCGTCACAAACGATCGTAGTGTGCTCTCGAGAACGTAGAGTCAACTACACGAGTAAGAGAAGATCGTAGTGCATAAAGGTTTAAGAGAAATCGTAGTGCTCTCAAGTGATGTCATCATAGTGTGCAAGTCAAGACACTACGATCTAGATCGTAGAACACATCGATCCAAATCGTAGAGCGTCATCTGTCTTATGTCAAAAAACGTCAAGCCTCATGAGTTGTTAATTCAAGATACGAGGAATGAATCTGAGAAGCTGCAGTGCCCATTAGTCCCAGATTATATGAAATATCCTTAGGACGCAACAAAGAAGCGTATTGAAGAAGCCAATGATAGTACTATGGAAAAGAGGGACAAAACACCTTTTCAGGTGGTAGGTGAGAAAGCAGTCTGCAGTGTCAATGGTCCAGGATGCAGAATTCAGAAGATGTGCAGAAATGTCACCATCACAGCACAGAAAGTTCAGACGCATTTAATGCCTCAATGGATGGATTCAAACGGATAGTTTTCTGTATCACATATATACAGATCAGGCAGATGAGAGGGAAAAAAAGCAAGCATTAAAACATTCAACGTGAATAATTCTCTAAGGCTCAACTCTACGATCTGAGATATTACAAAGCTTGCTCAGCTACTCAGTTCTTAGACGAACCAGTGCTTACACAACAACTGAGTAGCAACCTTCAGAACGAAACAACAATCATCAATCAACTGAAGAAGAGTACCAAGTCTGCTGGACTTGAAGAGTTCGTAGTGAACTGTAAGATTGTGACAACCCCAAAATAGGTCCATTCCATCCAACCCATTCTGAGTCATCAAATACATGGTACAGAAAACAACTACAACTTTATTACAACAATTGTCGTGCAAAATACAACAACACATATGCTGTGAGTTTGGATACAAATATATACCAAATGTGACATTGGACACCATCATGTATCAGCACCTCACAAAGGTACCTTACATAAAGGTACAGTCAAAAACTGTTTTAGAAACTAGAATCTTTGGGAAGTGCTCAAGGAAACCCTCGTACATGGGAGACCATACTTCTAGGTTATGATAGATATCATATGGCCACAGAATTATCCTTGGTTTACCCAATAGACCCCAAAGAAAAACGAGAAGATTACTATCATATTCTTCCCAATGGTGAGTCTTCTCTTGACTTATCATTATCTCCACTGTCTCTAATTGAGAATTATACTTCAAACAAACACCAAGATTATATAGGTAGTGCCCATAGATTTACTCAGCAAGTGGATGAGCACAACCCTGTCCTATGATGACACGAGGTTGTATGTCATTAGACATCTTGTATGATAGTGACAAAACACCCTTCCAACGTTGGGTTCGCCTCACCCTATTTTCTTCACCAAATATAACTACTAAATGATGACCACCGTTCTATTCCTTTGTTACCCCCGCTCGACCCAGCTACACTCTTATTACCTGAAAGGAATTGTGAAGCAAAAGGGTGAGCACAACTAGCTCAGTAAAGAATATCATGACTAAAGATAATTCAATTATCAATAGCCTTCATCAACAATAAATCAGAGATTTAGAACATATGGTAAATGATAAAAATTTCAACCATAGTTGCAGCGGAACGAGCAATCCATTAGAAGAGTCAAATAGACTATAAAGTCTATTATCTTCTCCATGTTAAAAATCCACCAACAATATTTTATCCATGTAACATCACTCAACAGTTCCTTTCCACAATCATATGAATAACTCATAATCATAATTGTGACTATAAATTTTTCTTCGCACCCAGGACGAAGAATATTTTCATCACCTGTCTTTACCTGAAACATCAAAGATCATGGTTATACCAAATCACAGTTCCTGTTTATAATCATACTAACAAATCCATCTTTGCACTACGGGCCAAAGATATTCATCAACAAACCATCTTTGCACTACGGGCCAAAGATATTCAACAACAGTTCATCTTTGCACTACAGGCCAAAGATATTCATCAACATGCCATCTTTGCACTACATGCCAAAGATATTCGTCAACAATTCATATTTGCACTACAGGCCAAATATATTCATATCTCAAAGAAATATATAATCATTTCAGAATTTATATAAACAATAATTATAACCATGTTGATCAATTCACCTTTGCACTTAAGCTTAAGATATTCAATTATAAATTCAATGGTCATGATCATACCAGTCACAATTCAACTTTGCACTACAGGCCAAAGAGAACCCTAGTCATGATCATACCAATAATCTACCCATCTTTACACTCTAGTGAAAGAGAATTTCAACATCAGGGTTATAAAAATATTATATATGATGATAAAAATAATATGATCAACATATAGTTTTAATCTCAAGAGTAATATTCGAAACTCATGAATAGTAACCCCGACACAAGAGATAGAAATTCTACAATAAAATTCATACCAATATTTCGGTATAATGATATTGAAAGAATAACATTACTTAAATTTATAAACAATTTATTTTAATTGTTTACACTTTACTAATTAATGCATTTAATCATCATAAAATGTCAACTCTTACAATTTCATCATCAATAACCAAAACCCTCATCAAAAATTTGCATATACCTCATATAGGATTCTCAAGCCATAAAATCCTATTTTTCAATTTTCTTACTTCACATAACATATTTAATTCATTTACTCATAACTAGACCATTTTCATAAAAAATACCAAATCAGTTCCAAAAATATTTCTTTTCTGAGATTTAGCATAATATAGTCCCATAGTGAACATATATTTTTCTCAGAATTTTTAAAAGTCATTTACTATTTTTCATATGGCCAAAATAGCCGAATATTTAGACATTTATTAAAAATTGTACTTTTATCTAAAAATTCTGAAATTCACAGAGTATACTCCTTTCATATACATGTACTCCCAATAAAAATTTCATCAATTTTGGAGTTAATCACAAGAAATTATAAGCTGTTACTTTTAAAATAGTCTTTTCTCATAAAATTCATAACTCTCAATCTATACATCCAAAAATCACCATTTTTGGACACAATCAAGAAAACTCATCAAAATATCATTTCAAATTTTTCCAGAATTTTAGAAGGTCAGAAAAATTACGAAATTGGAAAATATAACAACCCTTAAAATCCCTTACTATCCCTTACAATCCCTTACAATCCCTTACCTCAAAAGAGCAGTACTTCTGACTGGAATGCAAAGCCGAAGGAAACTTGCACTGAATAGCAACTCTCAAAGTATCTAAATACTCACAAAATATGCTTCATAATATAGAGAGAGAAAGAGAGAAAGCTTATGTTTCTGGTGTGATTTTCAATTCTAACTTAGCCCTCTATTTATAGGAAAATTTTGGTAGGTTTGACCTGCAACCTGATGGCTTTACCTGCTACTATTCCCACCCACCACATTTGAAATATAATTCAGCACATTTCTTCACCAACCACAAGTGGGGCCCACCAATTCTAGAATTTTCCACCAAAAATGATTTATAACCTGATTTCTGAATCAGTCACCTCTTAAAATTCATAACAAATCATACGTTCATTTTTAACGGTTCAAAATTTGTGGGCATATACTCAACTTATATATGTATAACATATCCAAAAATTACCACGATCCAACGGTTGGATTAAAAATTATAACCCCCGCAAAATATCTCAAAAACCCTGATTTTTAATACCTCCATTCCGACAAAAATACGGATAAAAATCTCAACATTAACTCCTTCATTTTTAACCACAAAAATATATCCCTCATTTATATCCACATAAAATAAATATTTTCTTATCATATGAATCAATAATTAATTATTCACAAATAATATTACAGAATCACATTTATGACAACCAGGCCGTTCCCAGGAAAGAGGGGGCTTTCCAATAAGAATTTTTCCTTACTGGCGCGCAATTAAATGACCAAACCTCTCCTTAGACAGAACTTTCTAGACATTGTCAATAATGTTATCTAATAATACTATTCAAATAATATGAATTATTGATCTGATAAAGGAAAATACTGTGCAGCAACAATTATTGAACAACAATAATACAAAATTTCAACGTAGCAATTATTGAATCAATAAAATAAAATATTGAACAGTAATTACTGTAACAATTATTGAGTAGTGCCTTCTTACGTAAGAATCAATAATTTCAAAAATACTATGCAATACCGTGTGCTACTGTGCAATAACGCGTATTACTGTATTTTAACCACCGGGTATTCCAACAGTGTTAACGGTAACAACTACGCCGTTATTTGTAAAAACTCAAATTTGTCGTTTTCCTTCACCCGACAGTTATTCGTTATGGGGCCCACAAATAGCTGCGCCGTCGTACGAATATTCCCCGACAGAAAGAATATTCCACGACCAAACGAATATTCCCCGACAACAATGATTATTTTATAACCACTTGCTTATTTTAAAAAAAAAAATCATATATCACCCTTAACTTTAACATTTGTCAATTTAACCATTTACTGAATAGTAATTATAAGAAAAATTGAATACTTTTATTTCATAAAATTCGGGGTCTTACAATCTCCCCTCCTTATGAAATTTCGTCCTCGAAATTTACGTACCTGGTATTTCAAAGAATTGAGAATACCTTCCTTTCATTTCAGATTCCATCTTCCTTGTCATCATAATTTCTCCATTGCTCATCTCCTGTATTTCAAATATCATTCTAGAATACAGCTTCAAAACAAGGGTTAATTTAACAAATTAACATATCACATAATATCCCGATATTATGACTGACCAACAAATAAGCTTAGGTAGGACACACTAGCGAAGGATTTACTCATCTCTCCCCTCCTAGTTATATTCCCCGATCTCCGCCAGAGATCATATCCCTAAGCTCTGATACCACCTGTGACACCCCCAAAATAGGTCCATTCCATCCAACCCATTCTGAGTCATCAAATACATGGTACAGAAAACAACTACAACTTTATTACAACAATTGTCGTGCAAAATACAACAACACATATGCTGTGAGTTTGGATACAAATATATACCAAATGTGACATTGGACACCATCATGTATCAGCACCTCACAAAGGTACCTTACATAAAGGTACAGTCAAAAACTATTTTAGAAACTAGAATCTTTGGGAAGTGCTCAAGGAAACCCTCGTACATGGGAGACCATACTTCTAGGTTATGATAGATATCATATGGCCACAGAATTATCCTTGGTTTACCCAATAGACCCCAAAGAAAAACGAGAAGATTACTATCATATTCTTCCCAATGGTGAGTCTTCTCTTGACTTATCATTATCTCCACTGTCTCTAATTGAGAATTATACTTCAAACAAACACCAAGATTATATAGGTAGTGCCCATAGATTTACTCAGCAAGTGGATGAGCACAACCCTGTCCTATGATGACACGAGGTTGTATGTCATTAGACATTTTGTATGATAGTGACAAAACACCCTTCCAACGTTGGGTTCGCCTCACCCTATTTTCTTCACCAAATATAACTACTAAATGATGACCACCGTTCTATTCTTTTGTTACCCCCGCTCGACCCAGCTACACTCTTATTACCTGAAAGGAATTGTGAAGCAAAAGGGTGAGCACAACTAGCTCAGTAAAGAATATCATGACTAAAGATAATTCAATTATCAATAGCCTTCATCAACAATAAATCAGAGATTTAGAACATATGGTAAATGATAAAAATTTCAACCATAGTTGCAGCGGAACGAGCAATCCATTAGAAGAGTCAAATAGACTATAAAGTCTATTATCTTCTCCATGTTAAAAATCCACCAACAATATTTTATCCATGTAACATCACTCAACAGTTCCTTTCCACAATCATATGAATAACTCATAATCATAATTGTGACTATAAATTTTTCTTCGCACCCAGGACGAAGAATATTTTCATCACCTGTCTTTACCTGAAACATCAAAGATCATGGTTATACCAAATCACAGTTCCTGTTTATAATCATACTAACAAATCCATCTTTGCACTACGGGCCAAAGATATTCATCAACAAACCATCTTTGCACTACGGGCCAAAGATATTCAACAACAGTTCATCTTTGCACTACAGGCCAAAGATATTCATCAACATGCCATCTTTGCACTACATGCCAAAGATATTCATCAACAATTCATATTTGCACTACAGGCCAAATATATTCATATCTCAAAGAAATATATAATCATTTCAGAATTTATATAAACAATAATTATAACCATGTTGATCAATTCACCTTTGCACTTAAGCTTAAGATATTCAATTATAAATTCAATGGTCATGATCATACCAGTCACAATTCAACTTTGCACTACAGGCCAAAGAGAACCCTAGTCATGATCATACCAATAATCTACCCATCTTTACACTCTAGTGAAAGAGAATTTCAACATCAGGGTTATAAAAATGTTATATATGATGATAAAAATAATATGATCAACATATAGTTTTAATCTCAAGAGTAATATTCGAAACTCATGAATAGTAACCCCGACACAAGAGATAGAAATTCTACAATAAAATTCATACCAATATTTCGGTATAATGATATTGAAAGAATAACATTACTTAAATTTATAAACAATTTATTTTAATTGTTTACACTTTACTAATTAATGCATTTAATCATCATAAAATGTCAACTCTTACAATTTCATCATCAATAACCAAAACCCTCATCAAAAATCTGCATATACCTCATATAGGATTCTCAAGCCATAAAATCCTATTTTTCAATTTTCTTACTTCACATAACATATTTAATTCATTTACTCATAACTAGACCATTTTCATAAAAAATATCAAATCAGTTCCAAAAATATTTCTTTTCTGAGATTTAGCATAATATAGTCCCATAGTGAACATATATTTTTCTCAGAATTTTTAAAAGTCATTTACTATTTTTCATATGGCCAAAATAGCCGAATATTTAGACATTTATCAAAAATTGTACTTTTATCTAAAAATTCTGAAATTCACAGAGTATACTCCTTTCATATACATGTACTCCCAATAAAAATTTCATCAATTTTGGAGTTAACCACAAGAAATTATAAGCTGTTACTTTTAAAATAGTCTTTTCTCATAAAATTCATAACTCTCAATCTATACATCCAAAAATCACCATTTTTGGACACAATCAAGAAAACTCATCAAAATATCGTTTCAAATTTTTCCAGAATTTTAGAAGGTCAGAAAAATTACGAAACTGGAAAATATAACAACCCTTAAAATCCCTTACTATCCCTTACAATCCCTTACAATCCCTTACCTCAAAAGTGCAGTATTTCTGACTGGAATGCAAAGCCGAAGGAAACTTGCACTGAATAGCAACTCTCAAAGTATCTAAATACTCACAAAATATGCTTCATAATATAGAGAGAGAAAGAGAGAAAGCTTATGTTTCTGGTGTGATTTTCAATTCTAACTTAGCCCTCTATTTATAGGAAAATTTTGGTAGGTTTGACCTGCAACCTGATGGCTTTACCTGCTACTATTCCCACCCACCACATTTGAAATATAATTCAGCACATTTCTTCACCAACCACAAGTGGGGCCCACCAATTCTAGAATTTTCCACCAAAAATGATTTATAACCTGATTTCTGAATCAGTCACCTCTTAAAATTCATAACAAATCATACGTTCATTTTTAACGGTTCAAAATTTGTGGGCATATACTCAACTTATATATGTATAACATATCCAAAAATTACCACGATCCAACGGTCGGATTAAAAATTATAACCCCCGCAAAATATCTCAAAAATCCTGATTTTTAATACCTCCATTCCGACAAAAAATACGGATAAAAATCTCAACATTAACTCCTTCATTTTTAACCACAAAAATATATCCCTCATTTATATCCACATAAAATAAATATTTTCTTATCATATGAATCAATAATTAATTATTCACAAATAATATTACAGAATCACATTTATGACAACCAGGCCGTTCCCAGGAAAGAGGGGGCTTTCCAATAAGAATTTTTCCTTACTGGCGCGCAATTAAATGACCAAACCTCTCCTTAGACAGAACTTTCTAGACATTGTCAATAATGTTATCTAATAATACTATTCAAATAATATGAATTATTGATCTGATAAAGGAAAATACTGTGCAGCAACAATTATTGAACAACAATAATACAAAATTTCAACGTAGCAATTATTGAATCAATAAAATAAAATATTGAACAGTAATTACTGTAACAATTATTGAGTAGTGCCTTCTTACGTAAGAATCAATAATTTCAAAAATACTATGCAATACCGTGTGCTACTGTGCAATAACGCGTATTACTGTATTTTAACCACCGGGTATTCCAACAGTGTTAACGGTAACAACTACGCCGTTATTTGTAAAAACTCAAATTTGTCGTTTTCCTTCACCCGACAGTTATTCGTTATGGGGCCCACAAATAGCTGCGCCGTCGTACGAATATTCCCCGACAGAAAGAATATTCCACGACCAAACGAATATTCCCCGACAACAATGATTATTTTATAACCACTTGCTTATTTTAAAAAAAAAATCATATATCACCCTTAACTTTAACATTTGTCAATTTAACCATTTACTGAATAGTAATTATAAGAAAAATTGAATACTTTTATTTCATAAAATTCGGGGTCTTACAATCTCCCCTCCTTATGAAATTTCGTCCTCGAAATTTACGTACCTGGTATTTCAAAGAATTGAGAATACCTTCCTTTCATTTCAGATTCCATCTTCCTTGTCATCATAATTTCTCCATTGCTCATCTCCTGTATTTCAAATATCATTCTAGAATACAGCTTCAAAATAAGGGTTAATTTAACAAATTAACATATCACATAATATCCCGATATTATGGCTGACCAACAAATAAGCTTAGGTAGGACACACTAGCGAAGGATTTACTCATCTCTCCCCTCCTAGTTATATTCCCCGATCTCCGCCAGAGATCATATCCCTAAGCTCTGATACCACCTGTGACACCCCCAAAATAGGTCCATTCCATCCAACCCATTCTGAGTCATCAAATACATGGTACAGAAAACAACTACAACTTTATTACAACAATTATCGTGCAAAATACAACAACACATATGCTGTGAGTTTGGATACAAATATATACCAAATGTGACATTGGACACCATCATGTATCAGCACCTCACAAAGGTACCTTACATAAAGGTACAGTCAAAAACTGTTTTAGAAACTAGAATCTTTGGGAAGTGCTCAAGGAAACCCTCGTACATGGGAGACCATACTTCTAGGTTATGATAGATATCATATGGCCACAGAATTATCCTTGGTTTACCCAATAGACCCCAAAGAAAAACGAGAAGATTACTATCATATTCTTCCCAATGGTGAGTCTTCTCTTGACTTATCATTATCTCCACTGTCTCTAATTGAGAATTATACTTCAAACAAACACCAAGATTATATAGGTAGTGCCCATAGATTTACTCAGCAAGTGGATGAGCACAACCCTGTCCTATGATGACACGAGGTTGTATGTCATTAGACATCTTGTATGATAGTGACAAAACACCCTTCCAACGTTGGGTTCGCCTCACCCTATTTTCTTCACCAAATATAACTACTAAATGATGACCACCGTTCTATTCCTTTGTTACCCCCGCTCGACCCAGCTACACTCTTATTACCTGAAAGGAATTATGAAGCAAAAGGGTGAGCACAACTAGCTCAGTAAAGAATATCATGACTAAAGATAATTCAATTATCAATAGCCTTCATCAACAATAAATCAGAGATTTAGAACATATGGTAAATGATAAAAATTTCAACCATAGTTGCAGCGGAACGAGCAATCCATTAGAAGAGTCAAATAGACTATAAAGTCTATTATCTTCTCCATGTTAAAAATCCACCAACAATATTTTATCCATGTAACATCACTCAACAGTTCCTTTCCACAATCATATGAATAACTCATAATCATAATTGTGACTATAAATTTTTCTTCGCACCCAGGACGAAGAATATTTTCATCACCTGTCTTTACCTGAAACATCAAAGATCATGGTTATACCAAATCACAGTTCCTGTTTATAATCATACTAACAAATCCATCTTTGCACTACGGGCCAAAGATATTCATCAACAAACTATCTTTGCACTACGGGCCAAAGATATTCAACAACAGTTCATCTTTGCACTACAGGCCAAAGATATTCATCAACATGCCATCTTTGCACTACATGCCAAAGATATTCGTCAACAATTCATATTTGCACTACAGGCCAAATATATTCATATCTCAAAGAAATATATAATCATTTCAGAATTTATATAAACAATAATTATAACCATGTTGATCAATTCACCTTTGCACTTAAGCTTAAGATATTCAATTATAAATTCAATGGTCATGATCATACCAGTCACAATTCAACTTTGCACTACAGGCCAAAGAGAACCCTAGTCATGATCATACCAATAATCTACCCATCTTTACACTCTAGTGAAAGAGAATTTCAACATCAGGGTTATAAAAATATTATATATGATGATAAAAATAATATGATCAACATATAGTTTTAATCTCAAGAGTAATATTCGAAACTCATGAATAGTAACCCCGACACAAGAGATAGAAATTCTACAATAAAATTCATACCAATATTTCGGTATAATGATATTGAAAGAATAACATTACTTAAATTTATAAACAATTTATTTTAATTGTTTACACTTTACTAATTAATGCATTTAATCATCATAAAATGTCAACTCTTACAATTTCATCATCAATAACCAAAACCCTCATCAAAAATTTGCATATACCTCATATAGGATTCTCAAGCCATAAAATCCTATTTTTCAATTTTCTTACTTCACATAACATATTTAATTCATTTACTCACAACTAGACCATTTTCATAAAAAATACCAAATCAGTTCCAAAAATATTTCTTTTCTGAGATTTGGCATAATATAGTCCCATAGTGAACATATATTTTTCTCAGAATTTTTAAAAGTCATTTACTATTTTTCATATGGCCAAAATAGCCGAATATTTAGACATTTATTAAAAATTGTACTTTTATCTAAAAATTCTGAAATTCACAGAGTATACTCCTTTCATATACATGTACTCCCAATAAAAATTTCATCAATTTTGGAGTTAACCACAAGAAATTATAAGCTGTTACTTTTAAAATAGTCTTTTCTCATAAAATTCATAACTCTCAATCTATACATCCAAAAATCACCATTTTTGGACACAATCAAGAAAACTCATCAAAATATCATTTCAAATTTTTCCAGAATTTTAGAAGGTCAGAAAAATTACGAAATTGGAAAATATAACAACCCTTAAAATCCCTTACTATCCCTTACAATCCCTTACAATCCCTTACCTCAAAAGAGCAGTACTTCTGACTGGAATGCAAAGCCGAAGGAAACTTGCACTGAATAGCAACTCTCAAAGTATCTAAATACTCACAAAATATGCTTCATAATATAGAGAGAGAAAGAGAGAAAGCTTATGTTTCTGGTGTGATTTTCAATTCTAACTTAGCCCTCTATTTATAGGAAAATTTTGGTAGGTTTGACCTGCAACCTGATGGCTTTACCTGCTACTATTCCCACCCACCACATTTGAAATATAATTCAGCACATTTCTTCACCAACCACAAGTGGGGCCCACCAATTCTAGAATTTTCCACCAAAAATGATTTATAACCTGATTTCTGAATCAGTCACCTCTTAAAATTCATAACAAATCATACGTTTATTTTTAACGGTTCAAAATTTGTGGGCATATACTCAACTTATATATGTATAACATATCTAAAAATTACCACGATCCAACGGTTGGATTAAAAATTATAACCCCCGCAAAATATCTCAAAAATCCTGATTTTTAATACCTCCATTCCGACAAAAATACGGATAAAAATCTCAACATTAACTCCTTCATTTTTAACCACAAAAATATATCCCTCATTTATATCCACATAAAATAAATATTTTCTTATCATATGAATCAATAATTAATTATTCACAAATAATATTACAGAATCACATTTATGACAACCAGGCCGTTCCCAGGAAAGAGGGGGCTTTCCAATAAGAATTTTTCCTTACTGGCGCGCAATTAAATGACCAAACCTCTCCTTAGACAGAACTTTCTAGACATTGTCAATAATGTTATCTAATAATACTATTCAAATAATATGAATTATTGATCTGATAAAGGAAAATACTGTGCAGCAACAATTATTGAACAACAATAATACAAAATTTCAACGTAGCAATTATTGAATCAATAAAATAAAATATTAAACAGTAATTACTGTAACAATTATTGAGTAGTGCCTTCTTACGTAAGAATCAATAATTTCAAAAATACTATGCAATACCGTGTGCTACTGTGCAATAACGCGTATTACTGTATTTTAACCACCGGGTATTCCAACAGTGTTAACGGTAACAACTACGCCGTTATTTGTAAAAACTCAAATTTGTCGTTTTCCTTCATCCGACAGTTATTCGTTATGGGGCCCACAAATAGCTGCGCCGTCGTACGAATATTCCCCGACAGAAAGAATATTCCACGACCAAACGAATATTCCCCGACAACAATGATTATTTTATAACCACTTGCTTATTTTAAAAAAAAAATCATATATCACCCTTAACTTTAACATTTGTCAATTTAACCATTTACTGAATAGTAATTATAAGAAAAATTGAATACTTTTATTTCATAAAATTCGGGGTCTTACAAAGATAGCCAAGTCTGCTGGACTTGAAGAGTTCAAGAGTGAACTAGAGAAGTTCCTAGGCTGCTGGTCTAGAAGGAATCTAGTGTGATTTAGAAGTTTGTAAGAGACATCCTTAGTGGATATCCTACTCGTTGAGTAGAAGAGTGGACTTGGAGCCTTATGTGCTCTGAACCACTTAAAAATAGCTGTGTCATTTACATTCCTGCCATTCCTGCTATATCTGCTATAACTGCCTTCCTCGTCAATAACTTCATTGCTTGGTTAAGAAGATTAAAACAAACACTAATTCCGCTAAGTTTTAATTACTATCTAAGAACAAGTTTAAATCAGAAAAGATTTTCAAATATCTATTCAACCCCCCTTCTAGATAACTTGTGCCTACTAAGAACTAACAATTGGTATCAAAGCAGGTTCTATTTTTACAGCTTACACGTTTTAGTAGATCTAAATGGCACTAGTACCAAGCGAATCCAGGACCGGTGGAGGCAGCAAACCACCAATGTGCAACAAGGATAAATTTGTCAACTGGAAAGTCAGGATGCAAGCTTACATGGACTCAATAGACGAAGATCTATTTGAGACTGTTCAGAACGGGCCTTACATACCAACAAAGGTTGCACCAACCACTGATGATCCAAACAGAGTTCAAATTAAAGTTAAAGAAGAATGGACAGACTCAGAGAAGAAAGCTGTCCAACTTGACAAAAAGGCCAAGAACATCCTATTCCAATCCTTGGAGGGAGATCTGTTTGACAATGTTGTAAACTGCAAAACAGCCAAGGAAGTTTGGGAAGCTCTGCTTATCATGCACGAAGGAACTGAAGAAGTTAGAGAGAACAAACAGTCTCTTCTAACACAGCAGTACGAGATGTTTGCTCATATGCAAGGAGAGAACGTAACTGCCACTTATGAAAGATTCAACATACTGCTCAACTCTCTACGAGCTTATGGAACGATCTACCCTAACAAATATCTGACCATAAAGTTCATGAGAGCCCTGCCAAGCAAGTGGGATGCTAAGACCACTGCAATAAGAGAGTCAAAGAATCTTAACGAGATGACAGTTCAACAGCTGTATGGAAATCTCCTGACATGAGTTGGAGCTGACTCAACGTGCTGAAACCCTTTCAGAAGGAAGAAGAAAGGAAAAGGGTGTTGCTCTCAAAGCAACTGAAAATGTTTCTAAAGTCATCACTGATAATGAATCTGACGATGATGAAGACGATGATGACGATCTTGCCATGATGGTAAGAAAACTATGAAGGTTCATGCATCGAGGCAAAGCTGGCAAGCAAAAGAAGGTCAACAACTACACCAGCCAGGAACAAGCAAATGATCTATGCTACAACTGCAAGAAGCCTGGTCACTTTATTGCCAACTGCAACAAACCTCTAAGAGAAGAATTAAAGAAGAAACAGCATGGAAAGAAAGAATACAAAGGAAGCAAGAGGCCTCAGAAAAGAGAGGGTCATGGAGTGATTCAGACAATGACTCAAACGCTGACTCTGGAGATGAAGAAGAACCACAAGTGGCCAATCTGTGCTTGATGGCCAAACATGCAAAGGACAAACAAAGCCTCAACATTCACAATGTAGATCTTGATGAGGTATTTGATTTCAACTCACCTGATGTAGATATGAATGACTTAAGAACTGCACTGCGTGGCATAACCAATGATCTACATCAATATATGAAGTGGTTCAGAGTGTTATCTAAGGACCATTCACTTCTTCAAGAGGAGAAGAAGAAAGTTCAAGAAGAGCTTGAAACAGCCCTTCTAAGTTCTAATATTCTCTCCAAGCATGAAGCTGAGAATGAAACTTTAAAGCAGATAAACACACATCACACACAAAGAGAGTCTGAGCTAACCTCTAAAATTGAGGATCTAGAAAAGACTATCTCTGCATGGAACAAATCCTCATCATCCATGGACTGCCTGTTATCCAGTCAATAAAGCACATTCGACAGAACAGGCTTAGGCTTTGGGGAATCCATCTCAGAGCCAAGTGTGGAAAAGAAAATGGAAACTAGCTCTAGTAATGTCTCAGGCTTTAGTAGAGGCATTGCTTTTGTTAAATCCTCACAGGTGGAAGATCAAGTTCAACCTTGTTCTACTGATTCTAGCTATACTCTGAGAAGTAAAGGATCACATACTGGTCTAGGCTTCATAAAGGAGAAGAGTAACCCAATCTCTACTTACCAACCTCGAAGAATCATAGAGTCAAGAAAAATCAACTCTACGAATCAACTAGGAAGGTACAGTAGAAGTAAGGTACACTCATCAGTATTTATGAAACCTAAGTACACGTGGAAGGAAGAGAATCAGTTTAACAGAAGGCTAGCTAAGATACCACTCAAGTCTAACTGGAAGATGAATCATCACCCACACACGAGCATGCATCATAATAGATGTTCTATATGTGATAAATATGGTCATAGAGCTACAAAATGTTATTATAACTCCATGCATGTGAGACCCAAGACTAGACAAGTTTGGGTCCCCAAAGGAACTAACAAAGAAGGACCCATGCACATATGGGTACCAAAATGAAGTATCAAATATTTTGATAGGAAAAGAGCTCCACGATCTCAACATGGTATCTTGACAGTGGATGCTCAAGGCATATGACAGGGAACAAAGCTCTTCTATCCAACTATGTAGAAAAGGAGGGTCCCTCAGTCATCTTTGGAGACAACGGCTCGGATAAGACAAGAGGATATGGTTCTGCTGGCAATGGTGCAATATCTTTCAGCAAAGTAACCTATGTGGAAGGTCTTCAACACAACCTTCTAAGCATCAGCCAACTCTGCGACAAGGGTCATCAAGTAACATTTCTCAACAATCAATGTCAAGTCAGAGATCTGAAGACATCTGCCATAAAGCTAACTGAAACAAGAGAAGGAAATGTTTACACTATAGATCTTGGTCAACTAAGCTCAGATGAAACAATATGTTTTCTGGCAAAAGCATCCGAAGAATTGAGCTGACTATGGCATAGAAGGCTATCCCACTTAAACTTCAAGAACATATCCAAATTGGCATCAAAAGATCTTGTAGCTGGTCTACCCAAGTTCAACTTTGTGAAAAAAGGCCATGCAACGCCTGCCAGCTTGGAAAGCAAACCAGAAGCTCATTTAAAAGCAAGACTACCAACTCTATTGACAAACTCCTGCAGTTGCTTCACATGGATCTCTTTGGGCCAATCCCAACAACCAGTCTTGGAGGAAAAAGATACTCTCTAGTTGTAGTCGATGACTACACTAGATTCACATGGGTATTCTTCCTAACTTCTAAGGATGAAACGAGCTCTGAGTTAATAAAAATGTTCAGACTGGTGATGAATGAAAAAGGGGAGAAAATCAAGGCCATAAGGAGTGATCATGGCAGAGAATTCGATTTCTCAAAAATGGATCAGTTCTGCACAGACAATGGCATCAGTCATAACTTCTCAGCTCCACAAACTCCTCAACAAAATGGAGTTGCTGAACGAAAGAACAGAACCCTGATAGAAGCTAGAAGGACTCTACTAGCAGCAGCTCATCTGCCTGAATACTTCTGGGCAGAAGCTGTCAACACTGTATGCTACACTCAGAACAGATCACTCATACACTCTACGATCAAGAAGACACCCTACGAACTGTGGAAAGGAAGAAAGCCAAGTGTCAGCTACTTCCATGTCTTTGGCTGTGCATGCTATATTCTCAACAATGGAAAGCAGTATCTGACAAAATTCCAGCCCAAGTCAGACGAAGGAATCTTTCTTGGATATGCCACAAACAGCAAAGCTTACAGGGTGTTCAACAAGAAGACACTGAGTGTCGAAGTCTCAATACACATCATCTTTGATGAAACTGACTCAGACAAATCAGTGCCTCAAGACTCTACGACCGGCAGTACAGACACCACGAATGAAATCGTAGAGATCAACACTACGATCGTAGTGCCAGATAGTGAAATCGTAGAGCGTGATAATGAGATCGTAGAGAAGCCCATCCAAGACAGCGAGCCTCCACTCCCAGAAGAAGAGATAGACCTTGAAGATCTAAGACAGGAGGGAATCAGGACAGATGTTCCTACCGGGAGCAGATGGGCAATAGATCACACTCAAGATCTAATCATTGGAGACCCAAGTGCAAGAGTCAGGACAAGAGCTGCTACTCAGAATGAGTGCTTCTATCTAAGCTTCCTGTCACAGATAGAGCCAAAGAAGATAAAGGATGCTATGGAAGACTCCAGTTGGATAGAAGCCATGTAGGAAGAACTCAACCAATTTGAACGAAGCAAAGTGTGGAAATTGGTACCCAGACCAAAGAGTCATCCTGTCATAGGAACCAAGTGGGTCTTCAGGAACAAAATAGATGAAGATGGGGTCATTACAAGAAACAAGGCAAGATTAGTGGCAAAGGGCTATTCTCAAGAAGAAGGCATTGACTATGATGAGACATTTGCACCTGTTGCCAGACTAGAAGCTATCAGAATCTTTCTTGCCTTTGCTGCTCACATGAAGTTCAAAGTCTTTCAGATGGATGTCAAAAGTGCATTTCTAAATGGAGAGCTCCAAGAAGAAGTCTATGTAGAACAACCTCCAGGTTTCATCAATCCATCTCTTTCCAATTATGTCTATAGATTAGATAAAGCGTTATATGGTCTCAAACAAGCACCTAGAGCATGGTATGAAACACTGACTAATTTCTTAATAGAAAATGGGTTCACTAGAGGTAGAGTAGATACCACTTTATTTCTTAGAAAGCATAAGGATAAAGTCTTATTAGTTCAAATATATGTTGATGATATCATTTTTGGTTCTATTGATGAAAAGTTATGTAAGAGATTCTCTAAGCTAATGCAGAGCAAGTTTGAAATGAGCATGATAGGTGAGCTGAATTTCTTCCTTGGACTGCAAGTGAAGCAAACTGATGAAGGAATATTCATCAACCAAGCCAAATACATCAAAGACTTATTAAAGAAGTATGGCATGGAATCAGTCTCTCCCATGAAAACACCAATTGCTCCTGCAACCAAACCTAACAAGGATAAGAATGGTAAATGTATTGATATAACTCAATACAGAGGTATGATAGGTTCTTTTTTATACCTAACTGCCAGTAGACCAGATATAATATTTGCAACATGCATATGTGCTAGATTTTAGGCTAACCCTAAAGAGTCACATTTGTCTGCTGTAAAGAGAATCTTCAGGTATCTTAAGGGTACACCCTACTTGGGACTGTGGTATCCCAAGGAATCCTCTTTTGAACTAATAGGATACATAGATGCTGACTATGCAGGATGCAAAATAGACAGAAAGAGTACAAGTGGCACTTGTCAACTACTGGGGAACAGACTTGTATCTTGGTTCAGCAAAAAGCAAAATTTAGTGTCCACTTCAACTGCAGAAGCTGAATACATTGCTGCTGGCAGCTGCTGTGCTCAGATCCTTTGGATGAGAAATCAGCTAGTTGACTATGGGTTTGATTTCAAGTCTATACCTATACACTGTGATAACACAAGTGCCATAACAATTACTCATAATCCTGTTATGCATTCTAGAACAAAGCATATAGAAATAAGATATCACTTCATTAGGGATCATGCACAAAATGGAACTATTTCTTTACAATATATCCCTACTGAAAATCAACTTGCTGATGTCTTTACTAAACCATTAGATGAATCCATATTTAACAAGTTAATAAGTGAGCTAGGCATGCTAAATCTATCACCATGAGATATATGCTCTAGACTGTGCTAACAATGACAGATAAAAAAAAGAAGGAGACTGAACTCAAAATCGTAGACGTGATCAAGAAAGGACCACGATCGTAGAGCTGAACAAAAATCTACATCAACGATCGTAGCAAAGACTCAACTATCATGGTGCAGACTCGACGATGACCAAAAGTCCTTTCAACAAGCAAAGTGAATCCTATGATGACAAGCTTTATAACAAAGCAATCTCTTCAAGAGGTGTCTCGGGGATAAACCTAACCCTTGAATCACACCAAGAGGTTGGCCCTTCCTGAGTTACCTTAAAAAGAATGCTTAGTCAAAACTCATCACTAGGATCCAGACAGACTCGACGATAGTAGGACAGACTCGACGATCGCAGGACAGACTCTACGAATGCTGATCAGACTCGACAACCAGAAGACTAACTCTACGATCATAGTCATACTAAGGATACCTCAGCTCTGAAGACTCAAAGGACAAATCAGTATTTTCCTACGCAGACAAGATCGTAGAGCCAAGCAAAAGGAGACACCTGTCTCATTAAGTTAAAAAGGGAGAGGGAAGCTATAAGTACAGTTGGAATCGTGATTTTAAAATACTGAAGTTCAAAAGCTTATCTCTCTCTTAAAAGCAAAACCCTAACTCAGAAGAAAGCTCAGTTCCATCTCTCTTCTCAACTACAGAATCAATGGCTGCTTCCAACGTGATTTCGGGCTACAGACTCTGTTTTGACGAGTTCAAAATCGCTCCTCCCAAGTTCCACAAGATCTTAGCCTTACTGAAGAAGGCTGGTCTCGAAGAGACGCTCAGCACTGATACGCTCATCTATCCTCAACTGGTGAAGGAGTTCTACAAGAATGGAGTGTATAAAAACAACACCGTCACCACACGAGTTAGAGGAGTTGAATTAAAGCTAAGGGAAGAAAATGTCAATCTGGCCCTAGGTTTCCAAAATGTAGGGCACCCATTTCTGGACAACATAAGATTTCAAGAGGATCTGAAGAAGATGCATCACAAGAAGAACCTCTCTGTGAAAGGCTACAAGAAAAAGGAGTTCCCTTAGAGGTATGAATTTCTAGCTGACATTGTTGGAAAATGCATATGCTGCAAAAGCTCAGGACATGACTCAGTTAATGAGGTTCAACTCAAGCTCATGACTGCCATAGTATATGGTACTCAACTTAACTATGGGGCTGTGCTGCTTGAGTGGATCGAAAAATGGATAGTCAGCTCGAAGAAGTCAAAGAGCACCCCAAAGATGCTGTATGGGAGATTCATAAGCATCATTCTGCAATCTGCTTTGAGTAACAAAATTGGGGATGATGAAGGAGAAGCCATTAACCCAAACCGAAGAATGACACAACAGTTGTTCAAAAACTGGGAAAGGAACCCTGCTGATTATGTAAGAATGATGACAGAATCCAGTGGGAGAACTGAGGAACTAAAGAAAGAATGTGTTACAGGGGATATGTCTGTTGTCAGAGAAGTCGAAAAAGAAGGAGAAGAAGACAAGGGAGAACCATCTACTCTTGAAAGAAAAAGTAAGGGTAAAAGGAAGCTGAGATCAAGACAAGTTGAAGAGCCTCAAGGATCTGCAACCAACACTCCTGTAGAGCCCTCTGACATAGAGACTCTAAGGAGGATGAGGAAGATACATCTTCAAGAAGAAGCAGAAGAAGATCAGGCCACCATCTCACAAATCTTAAAGAAGAACAAGATTGGCCATAAGTCCAAAAGACCAACAGTGTCTTCGATCGTAGAGACCCTGCTGTTCTCTGAAGACAGGCCAAGTGTGGCAGAGATGGAGGAAGCTGCTTCAAGGTAAGTGGCTAATCAAGTGGTGACTAAAGCCAGAAAACCAAAGAAAAGGCTGGTCAAGAAGAACATTCTTGAGAATACGAAAATACTGAAGAAGGAAGCCAAGAGCACGACAGAAATAGTAGAACTGTCCCAAACAACCGAAGAGGAAAAGGCTCAAGCTGAGGGGGAGAACCCTGAAATACTCATGATTGAGTATACACCAGCTGAGGGGGAGAAGTCCTCAGCTCAAGAAGATGGTCAAGCTGAAAAGGACTGTCTGAACTTAGAAGAGGATGTACAAGCTGAGGGGGAGTTTTTAAACCTCCAAGAAGATAATGAGGGGGAGCCTTAAGATGTACCAATGACAGAAGAAGAGGTTCCTGCCCAAGATAACGTTGCAACAAAGTCAAACATTCCAGAGGCCATTGAAATCATGGAATCCTCAAATGAAGAGATTGGAGAAGAAGAAGATGACAGTGATGATGAGCTTATGATCACAAGTGTAGGGAAAGATGGATACAGAAGCTATCTGTACAACCAGATGTTCTCCTACCTACCCATGATGGTATATCATCAAGCTCTGATCCAGAAATCATGGGATCACATGTTCTGGAGCTTCAAGGAATATCCAGCAATTTCAGTACTAGCTCATGGATATCCAAAGGAAGTCAAATTTGCCAAAAAGCTTATTACCAACCATGTCTCATCACATACTAAACCTGAGGTATTGACTATCCCTACAAACTTTAGAGCAAATCACTTGCCATCATCATTATTTAGCCAATTCTATAAATTCCCTAAATGGCTAGAAGTGATTCTGAATCCTGTAAACCAGTTTCCAGTTGCAGAATCCCAAAATTCTGTAACTGAAGAACCAGAAGAAATCACCATCACCCTGCTCCCTCAACTAACCAACTCTACGATTTCAGACTCAAGCCAAATCGTAGAGTCAACCATAGAAATCGAAGAGTCACCTATCCAACATGTCCAAACTCAAGCACCCCCAACTGATGTACCATCTTCCTCATTGAATGACTATTTCAGTCTTGATCTTGCTCTGTACATTCTGCAAGATCAACCAAGAACCCCTCCAGTAGACAATTCTCAACCAGATAATACCTTCCCTAGCCTGCCCACTAAAGACGATCTAAAAGAAACCTCTGAGCAAATGATCAAGTCCATTGAAGCAAGCCTGGAATCTCACTCTGATCTCCTCAACATACGCTTGAATCAAATGATACAAGCTGCTAACAAATTTCCTGGTACAATGAATACTGAGCTCATTACGAAGCTAAGAGAAATTATCAAAGAAATTCTAAAGAGCATATCAGACAGAGATGAGATCCACTTCCAGGTTGCTGCCAAACAAAAAGAAGCTATGCTTGAAATACAGAAAAATCAAGATCGTCAACATCAGATTATGCTGGACAATATTCTAAACTTAAAAGCTTCTGTGTACGACTTCCAGAAATCGTATGCAAATTAGGAGAAGTATAATGATACGATTCTTACAGTCCTCCAGAAGAAAGAAGCTAGAGCTGACCAACAGATCAAGGAGAATAAGGAGGACATTGCTCAAACTCAAAGTCAACTCAACAAGCTTGTCCAAGGGGTTAACAGGCTATCTGCAGATATTCGAACCCTTGATGCTGACATAAAGGGGGAGAAAGCTAAAGGGAAAGGAGATCAAGAAGGGAAAGGAGACCAAGGGAAAGGAGGCAGAGGCAGAGGAGGTTATGCAATTCAAGACAGGGGAAGAAGTCAATTCTATGGTCAATCATCAAGAAGCCCTCCTGCAAGACCATCACTTACTCAGACTCAACGATCTGGTCAGAAGGCAATTGTAACAGCTATTCCTCTGAGCCATCAGTAGTCAACTCTTAGCTCGTAAGACGTGACTACTGTACACCTTCGAATGCCAACTGGAGATCCTGCATTCATGCGCAGACATGAGGAGAATCCAGTTCTAAGTCGAAGCGAGCTGGAGGAGTTAGCAAGAAATGAAGAAGCTCAAAGGAAGAGAAGAGCTGAAGAATATGCAAACCCACCTCCATACAAGAGATCAAGAAAACAGAGATAAGTTAAAAGTTTAATGCTTTATTGATGTAATGCTATTGTAATATCCTCTGATCATCAATAAATTCATGCTTATTCTCTAGAAATTTCAATTGCTCACTAAAATACTAAGTCATGTTTAAATTTTTGCAAATGCATCTAGTCACTAATAATCATGACAACAAATCTCCTTAGTTATGTCAACATCAAATAGGGGGAGATTGTTGGGAGAATGCATATTATGATTTGATGTTTTAATGAATGTGTTCATGATTATTTGTAAAGTCCTTAAAGAATATATGTACAAGGACTTAGTGATAGATCAAAATTATTAGGTTGATCTAAGCTTTCAACGTGTATCATTCTATTCCAGAATGTATAGATAGAAAGATCAAATCTGTTATGTTGATCTTGAGATGTAATAGACTAGTCATGAAAAGATCGTAGTGCATCAATCTGATCAACATTGCAGAAGTCAAGGCAAAAATCGTAAAGTGGTCCCAACGTTCGCCGAGCCAACTTCACGATCGTAGTATGCTGAAGAAAACATGAAGTTTACAAGTCAACGATCGTAGTGTGCTCTCGGGAACGTAGAGTCAACTACACGAGTAAGAGAAGATCATAGTTCATAAAGGCTTAAGAGAAATCGTAGTGCTCTCAAGTGATGTCGTCATAGTGTGCAAGTCAGGACACTACGATCTAGATCGTAGAACACAGCGATCCAAATCGTAGAGCGTCATCTGTCTCATGTCAGAAAACGTCAAGCCTCATGAGTTGTTAATTCAAGATACGAGGAATGAATCTGAGAAGCTGCAGTGCCCATCAGTCCCAGATTATATAAAATATCCTTAGGACGCAACAAAGAAGCGTATTGAAGAAGCCAATGATAGTACTATGGAAAAGAGGGACAAAACACCTTTTCAGGTGGTAGGTGAGAAAGCAGTCTGCAGTGTCAGTGGTCCAGGATGCAGAATTCAGAAGATGTGCAGAAATGTCACCATCACAGCACAGAAAGTTCAGACGCATTTAATGCCTCAACGGATGGATTCAAACGGATAGTTTTCTGTATCACATATATAAAGATCAGGCAGATGAGAGGGAAAAAAAGCAAGCATTAAAACATTCAACGTGAATAATTCTCTAAGGCTCAACTCTACGATCTGAGATATTACAAAGCTTGCTCAGCTACTCAATTCTTAGACGAACCAGTGCTTACACAGCAACTGAGTAGAAACCTTCAGAACGAAACAACAATCATCAATCAACTGAAGAAGAGTACCAAGTCTGCTGGACTTGAAGAGTTCGTAGTGAACTGTAAGATAGCCAAGTCTGCTGGACTTGAAGAGTTCAAGAGTGAACTAGAGAAGTTCCTAGGCTGCTGGTCTAGAAGGAATCCAGTGTGATTTAGAAGTTTGTAATAGACATCCTTAGTGGATATCCTACTCGTTGAGTACAAGAGTGGACTAGGAGCCTTGTGTGCTCTGAATCACTTAAAAATAGCTGTGTCATTTACATTCCTGCCATTCCTGCTATATCTGCTATAACTGCCTTACTCGTCCATAACTTCATTGCTTGGTTAAGAAGATTAAAACAAACACTAATTCCGCTAAGTTTTAATCACTATCTAAGAACAAGTTTAAATTAGAAAAGATTTTTAAATATCTATTCAACCCCCCCTTCTAGATAACTTGTGCCTACTAAGAACTAACATAGTCTATTTGACTCTTCTAATGGATTGCTCGTTCCGCTGCAACTATGGTTGAAATTTTTATCATCTACCATATGTTCTAAATCTCTGATTTATTACTGATGAAGACTATTGATAGTTTATTTATCTTTAGTCATGATATTTTTTACTGGGCTAGTTGTGCTCACCCTTTTGTTTCACAATTCCTTTCAGGTAATAAGAGTGTAGCTGTGTCGAGCGGGGGTAACAAGGGAATAGAATGGTAGTCATCATTCAGTAGTTATATTTGGTGAAGAAATAGGGTGAGGCGAACCCAACGTTGGAAGGGTGTTTTGTCACTATCATACAAGATGTCTAATGACATACAATCTCGTGTCATCGTAAGACAGGGTTATGCTCATCCACTTGCTGAGTATCTTTACGAGCACTACCTATATAATCTTGGTGTTTGTTTGAAGTATAATTTTCAATTAGAGACAGTAGAGATAATGATATGTCAAGAGAAGACTCACCATTGAGAAGAATATGATAGTAAACTTCTCGTTTTTTTTGGGGTCTATTGGGTCAACCAAGGATAATTCTGTGGCCATATGATATCTATCATAACCTAGACGCATGGCCTCCCATGTACGAAGGTTTTCTTGAGCACTTCCCAAAGATTCTAATTTTTAAAACAGTTTTTAACTATACCTTTATGTAAGGTATCATTGTGAGGTGCTGTCCACGATTGGGACATAAGTCACATTTGGTATATATTTGTATCCAAACTCACAGCATATGTGTTGTTGTATTTTTATACGACAATTATTGTAATAAAGTTGTAATTATTTTCTGTACCATGTATTTGGCGACTCAGAATAGGTTGGGTGTTGTATACCTATTTTGGGGGCGTCACATTATTATTACAAACAATAATGTTAGACATTACTCAAATTCAAAATTGTCCAAAATTTATCTTATTTTAATAATTTCACCCATTTACTTTTCAACATGGCAACAACTAAGCACATAAAACAGTTGACGTGGATATTAATTTAAAAGTGACGTGGAAGTTCCGTTAAAAGTCAACTCATTTAACGAATTTTATAACGATTTAAAAATAATTTGTAGTTCAATGAGTCGATTGTAAAATTTTTGGGTTCAATAATGCATTTATAATCCGAGGCTGTAAGACCCCAACTTTTATAAATAAAGATGAATTTTTTATAAATATTATTTTTAAATATTATGGAGTGAAATTGATATGATGTTATAGTTGTGGGTAATATTTATAAATTTTGCAAAGTACGCAAGTTGTTATATAATATTTGATTGGTCGGGGAATTTTCGTTTTAACAGGAAATATTTGTACGACGACACAATTATTGGTGGACCCCACAACGGAATTATTGTCGGATTGAGAAAACGACAAAAATACTTTATGAAAATAACGGCGGAAGTTTTACCATTAATACTGTTGAACTACTCGGTAGTAAAAGTACAGTAATACGCATGGTTGCATAGTAGCACACTGTATTGATTATTGATGTTTACGTGATAAGTCACTCGATTTTGTTTTATTGGTATTATTAATGTAATAAAACAGAAAAGCTTTTTATATAAAATAGAATACTTTTATAAAGTTATTCGTTTTATTAGGCTAATTGTAAAATCTTTTTATTGGTATTCTGCTACTTCAATACTCCGATATCAAGTTTCTTTTACGGTAAGGGATATTATTTGTTGTACTCGTAAAAGGTATTCTTTCTTTCTTATTCATGAAGAGAACTTCTGTTATTCCATTCTTTATTATTCTGTTGGAATAACCTGTATACGCGGGCTACCCTATACTTTGTGAAATTCTTCTGTTATTACATTATTTATTATTCTGTCAGAATATCCTGTCTGTGCTTTACGCCGAACCTGGTTCCATTATTTATTATTCTGTTAGAATATCCTGTCTGTGCTTTACGTCGGACCTGGTTCCATTATTTATTACTCTGTCAGAATATCCTGTCTGTGCGTTTACGCCGGACCTGGTTCCATTATTTATTATTCTGTCGGAATATCCTGTCGGTGCATTTACGCTTGACCTGGTTCCACTATTTATTTTTCTGTTGGAATAACCTGTCTGTGCGGTCTATCGCATGCTTGGTGAATTCTTTTGTTATTCTATTCTTTATTATACTCAGTTGGTTAAAGTTTTGGCTTTTATACTCCATTAAATTAGTGGAATATCTTTGATATTTGTGCTTCATCTAGTATCTTTTCATGAAAATGTTCTTCTGAGCATTCTTGAATTTTACTCTACAAAGCAGTATTATGTTGACAATTTGGACGTTGTTGGTTCCTGAATAAATTAATTCTTGAACTTGTTTTATTGAATTCTTATATCATTGTCATCATCCTCATGTTTATATTCTGTTGAAAGTCATCTGTGGCCTGTAGTGCATAGATGGACTTGGTATGATTATGACCAGGGATTATTCGGTATAATCATGACCGTAATGTTACAAATGATGTGGTAAAAGTCCTCATTGGTCCGTAGTGCATTGATGGACAGTGGTTGGCATGATCATGACCATTAATGAATACACAAATATTCTTGGCCCGTAGTGCATGAATAATTATGGTTGTGATACTAAAGAATATCCTTGGCCGTAGTGCAGGGGTGATTCGATGATGTGAATTATTTATTAAGCTGGGTCCCAGCGATAAAAGTCATGAAAAACCTTTTAAATCATAGAAGATAGTAGATTTTATTCTCTACTTGACTCTTCTCTTCTAATGGTTTGCTTGTTCCGCTGGAGTTAAACTTGATGTTTATTATATTGTATCAGTTTAACACTGTTTAAGGTTAATGATAATTTATTCTGCATTATCTTTGTCATAATATTTCTTACTGGGCTAGTTGAGCTCACCCTTTCTTTCACTGTTCTCTTCAAGAAATGAGAATATAGTTGGGACGAATCGGAGAACGGAGTGATGGTGTAAGACCCCGAATTTTATGAAATAAAAGTATTCAATTTTTCTTATAATTACAATTCAGTAAATGGTTAAATTGATAAAAGTTTAAAGTTATAGGTGAAATGTGAAAATTTTTCAAAATAACCAAGTGGCTATAAAATAATCATTGTTGTCGGGGAATATTCGTTGGTCGTGGAATATTCTTTCTGTCGGGGAATATTCGTACAACGGCGCAGCTATTTGTGAGCCCCATAACGGAAAACGGTCGGATGAAGATAACGACAAAAATTAAGTTTTTATAATTAACGGCGTAGTTGTTACCGTTAACACTGTTGGAATACCCGGTGGTTAAAATACAGTAATACGCGTTATTACACAGTAGCACACGGTATTGCATAGTATTTTTAAAATTATTGATTCTTACGTAAGAAGGCACTACTCAATAATTGTTACAGTAGTTACTGTTCAATGTTTTATTTTATTGATTCAATAATTGTTGCATTGATATTTTATATTATTGTTGTTTCAATAATTGTCACTGCACAGTATTTTCCATTATCAGATCAATAATTCATATAATTTGAATAATATTATTAGATAAAATTATTGGCAATGTCTAGAAAGTTCTGTCTAAGGAGAGGTTTGGTTATCTAATTGCGCGCCAATAAGGAGAAATCCTTATTGGAAAGCCCTCTCTTTCCTGGGAACGGCCTAGTTGTCATTATTGTGATTCTGTAATATTATTTATGAATAATTAATTATTGATTCATATGATATGGAAATATTTATTTGATAAGGATATAAATGATGGATTTATTTATGTGGTTATAAATAAAGGAATTAATGTTGATGTATTTTATCAGTATTTTATCGGATTGGAGGTATTAAAAGATCAAATCGGTGTTCTTAAAGCTCTATTGCGTGAGTTATAATTTTGATCTGATCTTTGGATCGTTGTAATTTTTGGATATGTTATACATATATAAGTTGAGTATATGTCCACAAATTTTGAACCGTTAAAAATGAACACATAATTTGTTATGAATTTTAAAAGGTGTTGAAACGATATTTAAAATCATACGTTTGTGAATTTCGGATATTTTCGGTTTGGAATTTGGAAAAACTTTCTTCTGTAAAGTTATAGAGAATTGAATTTCCTATAAAAAATCGCGAGATTCGTATTCTTCTGATAAACGGGCTATTTTCTATGAATTATTGAAGTTTCGGAAAATAAAATAATTTTTATTAAATTATGGGTGGAACCCACTTTGGTTGTTGAACACATGTGGGCTGCTGAAAATATTTTTCCAAGTTGGCATGCTGGTCTTGAATGGCTGGTATGCGTTGAAATGTTAAATGAAATATTATATTTTATTAATTTAGTCTCCTTTGGCGTTCTAGTATAAGCACCTATAAATAGGTGCTTATGTTAGAATTGAAAATCACACCAGAAACACGTTTTCTTTCTCTCTATATTATCAAGCATAATTTTAAGAGTATTTAGATACTTGAGAGTTGCTATTTAGTAGAAGTTTCTTCCGGTTTTTCCTCCGAAGTACTGCTCTTTTGAGGTAAAAGATTTTAAGGGTTATTATGTTTTTCAGTTCGTAATTCTTCTGACCTTCAGAAAATTCTGAAAAAATTTGAAATGATATTTTGATGAGTTTATTGATTGTGTCCAAAAATGGTGATTTTTGGATGTATATATTAAGAGTTATGAATTTTATGGGAAGAGACTATTTTAAAAGTAACCGCTTATAACTCCTTGTGGTTAACTCCAAAATTGATGAAATTTTTATTGGGAGTACATCTATATAATATTAGTGTACTTTGTGAATTTCGGAATTTTTGGATAAAATTACAATTTATGATAAATGTCTAAATATTCGACGGTTTTGGCCATATGAAAAATAGTAAATGGGTTTTAAAAATTTCTGAGAAAAATATATGTTCAATATGGGACTATATTCTGCTAAATCCCAGAAAAGAAATATTTTTAGAACTGATTTGGTATTTTTCATGAAAATGGACTAGTTATGAGTAAATGAATTAAATATGTTATGTGAAGTAAGAAAATTGGAAAATATAATTTTATGGCTTGAGAATCCTATATGAGGTATATGCAGATTTTTATGAGGGTTTTTGGTTATTGGTGATGAAATCTTATGAGTTTGACATTTTAGGATGATTAAATGCATTATTTAGTAAAGTGTAAACAATTAAAATAAATTGTTTATAAACTTAAGAAATATTATTCTTTCAATATCATTATACCAAATATTGGTATGGATTTTATTGTAGAATTTCTACCTTTTTTATGTCGAGTTACTATTCACGAATTGCTATTCACGAGTTACTATTCATGACAAAATTGGTTTCTTTTTCAGACCAAATTATAGTTGATTTATAAATATTACTCTTGAGATTAAAATTATATGTTGATCATACTATTTTTATTATCATATATAACATTTTTATAACCCTAATGATGATATTTCTCTTTGACTTGAGTGTAAAGATGGGTAGATTATTGGTATGATCATGACTATGAGTTCTCTTTGGCCAGAAGTGCAAAGTTGAATTGTTGACTGGTATGATCATGATCATTGAATTTATAATTGAATATCTTTAGCTTAAGTGCAAAGGTGAAATGATCAACATGGTTATAATTATTGTTTATATAAATTCTGAAATGATTATATATTCTTTGAGATATTAATATATTTGGCCTGTAGTGCAAATATGAACTGTTGAGGAATATCTTTGGCCTGTAGTACAAAGATGAATTGTAGATGAATATCTTTGGCCTGTAGTGCAAAGATGGTCTGTTGATGAATATCTTTGGCCCGTAGTGCAAAGATGACATGTTGTTGAATATCTTTGGCCAGTAGTGCAAAGATGAACAGGTGTTGAGGTGAACATGACCAATTGGTGATACAAATGAATATCTTTGGCCGTAGTGCAAAGATGAAGTTATTAGTATGATTATGAACAGAAAATATGATTTGGTGTAACCATGATCTTTGATGTTTCAGGTAAAGATAGGTGATGAAAATTATCTTCGTCCTGGATGAGAAGAGGAATTTAGAACTACAGTTATGATTATGAGTTATTCATATGATTGTGGACCAGAATTGTTGATTGAATATTTCAGGGATAAAACATTGTTGGTGGATTTTTAACATGCAGAAGATAATAGACTTTATAGTCTATTTGACTCTTCTAATGGATTACTCGTTCCGCTGCAACTATGGTTGAAATTTTTTATCATCTACCATATGTTCTAAATCTCTGATTTATTACTGATGAAGGCTATTGATAATTTAATTACCTTTAGTCATGATATTCTTTACTGAGCTAGTTGTGCTCACCCTTTTGCTTCACAATTCCTTTCAGGTAATAAAAGCGTAGCTGGGTCGAGTGGGGGATAACAGGGGAATAGAACGGTGGTCTATAGCTGTTGAGGGTAAGGCGAACCCAACGTTGGAAGGGTATTTTGTCACTATCATACAAGATGTCTAATGACATACAACCTCGTGTCATCATAAGACAGGGTTGTGCTTATCCACTTGCTGAATATATCTACGAGCACTACCTATATAATCTTGGTATTTGTTTGAAGTATAATTCACGATTAAAGACAGTGGAGATAATGATAAGTCAAGAGAAGACTCACCATTGGGAAGAATATGATAGTAATCTTCTCGTTTTTCTTTGGGGTATATTGGGTCAACCAAGGATAATTCTGTAGCCATATGATAACTATCACAACCTAGAAGCATGGCCTCCCATGTACGAAGGTTTTCTTGAGCACTTCCCAAAGATTCTAATTTTTAAAATAATTTTTGACTATACCTTTATGTAAGGTGTCATTGTGAGGTGCTGTCCACGGTTGGGACATGAGTCACATTTGATATATATTTGTATCCAAACTCACAGCATATATATTGTTTTATTTTGCACGACAATTGTTGTAATAAAGTTGTAGTTATTTTCTGTACCATGTATTTGGCGACTCAGAATAGGTTGGATGGAATGGACCTATTTTGGGGTTGTTACTGTGACGCCCCCAAAATTAGGTATACATCACCCATCTTGGGTCGTCAGATACATAGTACAGAATACAAATACAACTTAATAATACAACTGTCGTGTACAATACAACAAAACACAAAACTGTGAGTTTGAATACAAATATTATCTTCTAGAGAGTATTCATACTCAAAAGGAGTCCTCATTACATTTATTAACACACCATTACATAGAATAGTGAGGACTATTAACTAATACTATCATTCGGACCATCACTCCGTTCCCCGACTTGCCCCAGCTACGTTCTCATTTCCTGAAGAGAACAGTGAAAGAAAGGGTGAGCTCAACTAGCCCAGTAAGAAATATTATGACTAAGATAATGCAGAATAAATTATCATTAGCCTTCAACAATGTTAAACTGATAAAATATAATAGACATCAAGTTTAACTGTAGCGGAACAAGTAATCCATTTTGAGAGTCAAGTAGAAAATAAACTCTACTATCTTTTATGATTTAAAAGGTTTTTCAACACTGTGATCGCTGGGACTCAGCTTAATAAAATAATCCACATCATCGAATCACCCCTGCACTACGGCCAAGGATATTCGTGTATTCATTAATGGTCATGATCATGCCAACAACTGTCCATCAATGCACTACGGGCCAATGAGGACTTTTACCGCATCATTTGTAACATTACGGTCATGATTATACCGAATAATCCCTGGTCATAATCATACCAAGTCCATCTATGCACTACAGGCCACAGATGACTTTCAATATTGTATAAACATGAGGATGATGACAATGATATAAGAATTCAATAAAACAAGTTCAAGAATTAATTTATCCAAGAATTAACAACGTCCAAATTGTCAACATGATACTGCTTTGTGGAGTAAAATTTAAGAATGCTTAGAAGAATATTTTCATGAAAAGATACTGGATGAAACGCAATTATCAAGGATATTCCATAAATTTCATGGAGTATAGAAGTCAAAAATTAACCAACTGAGTATAATAAAGAATGGAATAACAAAAGAAATCACCATGCATGCGATAGACCGCACAGACAGGTTATTCCAACAGAATAATAAATAATAGAACCAGGTCTGGCGTAAACGCACAGACATGATATTCTGACAGAATAATAAATAATGGAACCAGGTCCGGTGTAAAACACACAGACAGGATGTTCCAACAGAATAATAACAAGACGGAACCAGGTTCGGTGTAAAACACACAGACAGGATGTTCCAACAGAATAATAATAAAAACGGAACCAGGTCCGGTGTAAAACACACAGACAGGATGTTCCAACAAAATAATAGAAGAATATCACCAAGTATAGGGTAGACCGCGTATACTGGTTATTCCAACAGAATAATAAAGAATGGAATAACAGAAGTTCTCTTCATGAATATAAAAGAAATAATATTCCCTACCTTAAAAGAACTGGATATTAGAAAAGTGAAGTTGCAGAATACTTTTATTCTCTCTCTCTTATTCTCTCTATACTTTCTCTCTCTATAGCTTGAACGAATTCGTGAAAAATAATGAAGCCCTAGGCCTCTATTTATAGAAAAACTGAAGGTGGCTCTTGGTCTTAACTAAGGGTCAAATGACTCTTGGTCTTAACGAAGGGTCAAATGACTCTCGGTAATATTGAAGGGACAACTACTATTGACGAAAGTAATTACTATTGACCAAGGTAAATACTATTGACGAAGGTAATTACTATTGACCAAGGTAAATACTATTGACCAAGGTAAATACTAATGACGAAGGTAATTACTATTGACCAAGGTAAATACTATTGACCAAGGTAAATACTATTGACGACGGTAATTACTATTGACGACGGTAATTACTATTGACGACAGTAATTACTATTGACGAATAGACTCTTAGATGATGACATATGGCCCCCCTATAAAAATAACCAAACTTACCACAATGTCTCAATTATTGATTTAATAATATAACATATTATACAGATGATACTATGACAATAATTTAAGAGATATGATGCAGCAATTACTGTAGCAATAATTGAGTATAGCTGAGTGACTTCTCACGTAAGCATCAATAATCAATACCGTGTGCTACTATGCAACCACGCGTATTACTGTACTTTTACTACCGGGTAGTTTAACAGTTTTAACGGTTTTAACGGTAACACCTCAGCCGTTATTTTTAATAAAATATTTTTGTCGTTTTTTTCAATCCGACAATAATTCCGTTGTGGGGTCCACCAATGATTGTGCCGTTGTACGAATATTTCCTGTTAAAACGAATATTCCCCGACCAATCGAATATTATATAACAACTTGCGTACTTTGTAAAATTTATAAATATTACCCATAACTATAACATTATATCAAATTAACTCCATAATATTCAAAAATGATATTTATAAAAAATTCATCTTTATTTATAAAAGTTGGGGTCTTACAACCTCCCCTTCTTATGAAATTTTGCCCTCGAAATTAGAGTACGTACCTGGTATGTCGAAGAGGTAAGGATACCTTGATTTTATTTCAGATTCTAACTCCCAAGTCATTTCCTCAACATCGTGGTTTCTCCATAAAACTTTGACTTGAGGTATAACCTTGGAGCGTAGAATATGTTCCTTCTTATCCAAGATTTGAACAGGAACTTCTTCATACGTCAAATCCTCTGCTATTTCGTCCGGTTCTAACTCAATAATATGGTTTGGGTCTTCCACATATTTGCGTAACATGGATATGTAAAAAACGTTATGAACACGCGACATACTTGGCGGTAAAGCGAGTCTATAAGCCACAGTTCTTACTCGATCGAGGATTAAAAATGGACCGATGAATCGAGGATTTAGCTTTCCTCTCTTTCCAAATCTCGTAACTCCTTTCCATGGAGCAACACGTAAGAACACATGATCTCCTACATCAAATTCCACGTCCTTTCGATGAAGATCAGCATAACTCTTTTGTCGATCTTGTGAGGTTTTTATACGTTGTCGGATCGTTTGAATCTTTTCTGTAGTCATACGTACCAACTCCGGTCCCAACAACGTTGCTTCACCCACCTCATCCCAACATACTGGAGAACGACATTTTCTTCCATACAATGCTTCGAATGGAGCCATGCCAATACTTGCTTGATAACTGTTGTTGTAGGAAAACTCCACCAATGGTAAGAACTTGTCCCAACTTCCCTTGAAGTCAAAGACACAGAGTCTTAATAAATCTTCTAGAGTTTGAATAGTCCTCTCTGATTGTCCGTCCGTTTGAGGATGATATGCCGAACAAAATCGTAAATCTGTGCCCATAGCTTTTTGTAAACTAACCCAAAATCGTGAAGTGAATCTTGGGTCTCGATCAGAAACTATGGATACTGGCATACCATGCAGTCTTACAATCTCATTTATGTACATACGAGCAAGACGTTCAAGTGTATAAGTTTCTCGTATCGGTAAGAAATGAGCAGACTTGGTCAATCTATCAACAATGACCCAAATCGTATCTATACCTTGAGAAACCTTTGGAAGACCGGTAACGAAATCCATGGTAATGTGCTCCCACTTCCATTCTGGAATTTCAAGTGGTTGTAATGGACCTTTTGGTACTTGATGCTCCGCTTTGACTCGTTGACAAGTTAGACACCTTGAGATAAACAACGCTATCTCTCTCTTCATATTGCTCCACCAAAATGTATGACGAAGATTATGATACATTTTGGTACTTTCAGGATGGATTGCAAACGGTGTGTTGTGTGCCTCCATCATGATTTCATACTTTAAATCAGGGTTGTTAGGAACACAAAGTCTGGAGTTGACTCGAAGTATTCCTTCTTCATCGATTCTTGCTTCCGGCATAACACCTTCTTGCACTTTCTTCCTCATACGCATCAGCTCCAGGTCTGTAGCTTGAGCAGCTTTAACTTTATCGATTAAAGTTGGTTCTACTCGTATATTCGCCATCATCACATGGGTCCCTGGAGTCTTTAACTCTATCTCCATCCTTTGTAAGTCACACAAAATGGGCCTTTGTGTTGACAATATTGCACTCGTACTTGCATATGATCTTCTACTCAATGCGTCAGCTACCACGTTCGCTTTTCTAGGATGGTATTGAATGGTATGATCATAATCTTTCAACAGTTCAAGCCAACGTCGTTGTCGCATGTTGAGTTCCTTTTGAGTGAAGAAATATTTGAGGCTTTTATGATCCGTAAAGATCTCCACCTTCTCCCCATACAAGTAATGCCTCCAAATTTTAAGTGCAAAGACAACAGCTGCCAACTCTAGATCATGAGTAGGATAATTCCTCTCATATTCCTTGAGTTGTCTTGATGCATAGGCTATGACTTTTTCATGTTGCATGAGAACGCATCCCAACCCTTTGCTCGAAGCATCACTGTAGATGACAAATCCCTCCGAACCAGATGGTATTGTTAGAACATGTGCTGAAATGAGTCTCCTCTTGAGTTCTTGAAAACTATACTCACATTCTTCGCTCCAACCGAACTTTGTATCTTTTCGAGTCAGCTGAGTTAATGGAGTAGCGATTCGAGAAAATCTTTCCACGAATCTCCGATAATAACCAGCTAAACCAAGAAAGCTACGTACTTCGGTCACTGATTTACGTTGCTCCCAGCTTTGAATAGCTTCAATCTTTGCCGGGTCAACCGATAATCTATGTCTTAATACCACGTGCCCAAGGAATGCTACTTCCTCAAGCCACAACTTGTATTTCTTCAACTTGGCATAAAGCTTGTATTCACGAAGCTTTTGGAGTACCAGCCTCAAGTGTTGCTCATGATCTTCACGACTTTTGGAATAAATAAGGATGTCATCAATAACGACAATCACAAAATGATCCAAATATTCCTTGAATACCCGGTTCATCATATCCATGAAGGCAGCAGGAGCATTAGTCAATCCAAAGGACATGACTAGGAATTCATAATGCCCGTACCGAGTTCTAAAAGCCGTCTTTGGAATATCCTCAGTTCTAACCTTCAGCTGATGATATCCAGAACGAAGATCGATCTTTGAAAAGAATTGTGCTCCTTGCAACTGGTCAAACAGGTCATCAATACGTGGCAATGGGTACCTGTTTTTGATGGTGACATGATTCAACTCCCGATAATCAATACAAAGTCACATACTTCCATCTTTCTTCTTCACGGATAGCACATGAGCACCCCAAGGAGAAGTACTAGGACGAATAAAGCCAATGTCTAACAATTTCTGCAGTTGGATCTTTAACTCCTGAAGTTCAATAGGAGCCATTCGATATGGGGCTTTGGAAATGGGTTTTGTACCGGGTTCAAGGTCGATATAAAATTCAATTTCACGATCTGGGGGTAGGCCAGGAAGTTCTTCAGGGAATACGTCAGGGAATTTATTAACAATAGAAATATCATTCAAAAATGACGTATTTTTGTTTAGATCCGTGACATGAGCTAAGAAAGCTTGACATTCGTTTTTTAATAAACGAATAGCTTTATGGCTTGAGATGACAGCGATTGATTTTAATAGTTTGGTTGCTTGAATTCGCATAATAGGTCGATTAGGAATATGAAAGCTAACAACCTTACGAAAATAATTAATTTTTGCATGATGAGTAGTTAACCAATCAATCCCTAGAATCACGTCAAATGCAAGTATTTTTAATAAAATCAGATCGACAGGTAATGTGTGGGTACCAACTTGAACCAAACAAGACTTATAAACCGTGGATGTAATGAAGGTTTCTTCCAATGGAGTTTCAACAGATAAATCAAAGTCTAATTTCTCCGGAGTCAAATTTAATCGATGAGCGCAAGTAGGAGAAATAAAAGAATGGGTAGGACCGGTATTAAATAAAGTATAGACTTCGTTAGAGTTTATGATAAGTTTACCCGTGATGACCTCATTCGGGTTCCTTGCTTTCTGAGAGGTCACAACAAATGCTCTCTCTTGCACTACCGGTTTTGATTTTTCTGTGACGGCCTTTGGTGTCTCCATCTTGGCTGAACTTATTTTTGGTAAACGACAAAATCGAGCTAAATAACTTTCTCTTCCACAATTATAACATGCTTTAGACGGCATCGCGTAGTTTGGACTGATGTGCCCCTCCCCTCCGTATTTGAAACATATGATAGGTGGTCGTTCTCCTTTCTTAATAACGGGTGTTGGTGCTGACGTCTTTCCATCATTGTTGAATCTCCTCTTCTTGAAATGACCATTCTTATTATTTTGGCCCTGATTACCACCGAAGTGGTTACCATTTCTGGCATGTTGATTCCCTCCACGCTTGTTGTCACCGCTTTGATGACTGCTCTCATTGGTATTATCATTTTGCCGACTTTTCTCTTTTAGTTGCGTTGACTCGTTATCGCGCTCCACTAACTGAGCCCTATTCACAACATCTGAATACAAACACAGTTTATGAGAAATAAGATGTTGACGTATCTCAGGTTTCAAACCTCGTAAAAATATTCGGGTCATTCGCTCTTCATTATCCACCAAGTGGGACGCAAACCGGGACAACTCAGCAAATTTAGCCTCATACTGCGACACGGTTATATTATTCTGCTCCAATTTGATGAACTCCATCTCCTTCATGTGACGAACACTTTCGGGAAAGTATTTGTCATTGAACAGCTCTTGGAACTTCTCCCAAGACATCTTCAGTGCGGCTGGTTGAGTACGCTTAATCGATTCCCACCAGTAATCTGCCTCTCCTCGCAACATAAAGGCGACAAAGGGAACCTTTTGCTCCTCAGGGCATCCCAAGACATCAAATATCTTGGTAATATACTTTATTCATGTTTCCGCTATAAGTGGTTTTGGCTCTCCCTTAAACTCTGGTGGTCCCAGCTCCTTGAACTGTTTAGCAGTGACCGTCCGAGAGTTTTCAGTGTTTCTACCTATATTTTGGACAGGAGCCGCTATCGCCTGCTGTTTTCATGAACTGCATAAAGTTTCTGAACATTCCATCATTCATCATCTGGTCAGTGTTGTTGTTTACATGAGAATTGTCACCTTCCTGATGCACATTATCCTGATTATTGATATGTGGTGAATCAACAGTCGCCTGTTCTCCATTGCTATTCTCAACATTCTCAGATGCCATTTTCAGATACTGCCACAAAATAAAAGTTAATTGATATGTCATATATTATCCTTATATTATGACCGACCAATTAAATACCATGCAAATAAACTTAGGTAGGTCATACTAGCGAAGGAATTCCCCGTCTCTCCCCTCCTAGTTCTATTCTCACATCTTAGCCAGGGATCATGTCCCTAAGCTCTGATACCAACTGTGACGCCCCCAAAATTAGGTATACATCACCCATCTTGGGTCGTCAGATACATAGTACAGAATACAAATACAACTTAATAATACAACTGTCGTGTACAATACAACAAAACATAAACTGTGAGTTTGAATACAAATATTATCTTCTAGAGAGTATTCATACTCAAAAGGAGTCCTCATTACATTTATTAACACACCATTACATAGAATAGTGAGGACTATTAACTAATACTATCATTCGGACCATCACTCCGTTCCCCGACTTGCCCCAGCTACGTTCTCATTTCCTGAAGAGAACAGTGAAAGAAAGGGTGAGCTCAACTAGCCCAGTAAGAAATATTATGACTAAGATAATACAGAATAAATTATCATTAGCCTTCAACAATGTTAAACTGATAAAATATAATAGACATCAAGTTTAACTGTAGCGGAACAAGTAATCCATTTTGAGAGTCAAGTAGAAAATAAACTCTACTATCTTTTATGATTTAAAAGGTTTTTCAACACTGTGATCGCTGGGACTCAGCTTAATAAAATAATCCACATCATCGAATCACCCCTGCACTACGGCCAAGGATATTCGTGTATTCATTAATGGTCATGATTATGCCAACAACTGTCCATCAATGCACTACGGGCCAATGAGGACTTTTACCACATCATTTGTAACATTACGGTCATGATTATACCGAATAATATCTGGTCATAATCATACCAAGTCCATCTATACACTACAGGCCACAGATGACTTTCAACATTTTATAAACATGAGGATGATGACAATGATATAAGAATTCAATAAAACAAGTTCAAGAATTAATTTATCCAAGAATTAACAACGTCCAAATTGTCAACATGATACTGCTTTATGGAGTAAAATTCAAGAATGCTTAGAAGAATATTTTTATGAAAAGATACTGGATAAAACGCAATTATCAAGGATATTCCATAAATTTCATGGAGTATAGAAGTCAAAACTTAACCAACTGAGTATAATAAAGAATGGAATAACAAAAGAAATCACCATGCATGCGATAGACCGCACAGACAGGTTATTCCAACAGAATAATAAATAATGGAACCAGGTCTGGCGTAAACGTACAGACAGGATATTCCGACAGAATAATAAATAATGGAACCAGGTCCGGTGTAAAACACACAGACAAGATGTTCCAACAGAATAATAACAAGACGGAACCAGGTCCGGTGTAAAACACACAGACAGGATGTTCCAACAGAATAATAATAAAAACAGAACCAGGTCCGGTGTAAAACACACAGACAGGATGTTCCAACAAAATAATAGAAGAATATCACCAAGTATAGGGTAGACCGCGTAAACTGGTTATTCCAACAGAATAATAAAGAATGGAATAACAGAAGTTCTCTTCATGAATATAAAAGAAATAATATTCCCTACCTTAAAAGAACTGGATATTAGAAAAGTGAAGTAGCAGAATACTTTTATTCTTTCTCTCTTATTCTCTCTATACTTTCTCTCTCTATAGCTTGAATGAATTCGTGAAAAATAATGAAGCCCTAGGCCTATATTTATAGAAAAATTGAAGGTGGCTCTTGGTCTTAACGAAGGGTCAAATGACTCTTGGTCTTAACGAAGGGTCAAATGACTCTTGGTAATATTGAAGGGACAACTACTATTGACGAAAGTAATTACTATTGACCAAGGTAAATACTATTGACGAAGGTAATTACTATTGACCAAGGTAAATACTATTGACCAAGGTAAATACTATTGACGAAGGTAATTACTATTGACCAAGGTAAATACTATTGACGACGGTAATTACTATTGACGACGGTAATTACTATTGACGACGGTAATTATTATTGACGAAGAGACTCTTAGATGATGACATATGGCCCCCCCCCATAAAAATAACCAAACTTACCACAACGTCTCAATTATTGATTTAATAATATAACATATTATACAGATGATATTATGACAATAATTTAAGAGATATGATGCAGCAATTACTGTAGCAATAATTGAGTATAGCTGAGTGACTTTTTACGTAAGCATCAATAATCAATACCGTGTGCTATTATGCAACCACGCGTATTACTGTACTTTTACTACCGGGTAGTTCAACAGTTTTAACGGTAACACCTCAGCCGTTATTTTTAATAAAATATTTTTGTCATTTTTTTCAATCCGACAATAATTCTGTTGTGGGGTCCACCAATGATTGTGCCGTTGTACGAATATTCCCTGTTAAAACGAATATTCCCCGACCAATCGAATATTATATAACAACTTGCGTACTTTGCAAAATTTATAAATATTACCCACAACTATAACATTATATCAAATTAACTCCATAATATTCAAAAATGATATTTATAAAAAATTCATCTTTATTTATAAAAGTTGGGGTCTCACAGTTACAGATGGACCAGATAATAACATTAGTAGTCCTCACTATACTATGTAATAGTGTGATAATAAATGTAATGAGGACCCCATTGAGTTTGTATATTGTCTATCTGACAATATTTGTATTAAAACTCACAACATATGTTTAGTCGTATTTTACACGACTGTTGTATAATTAAGTTGTATTTGAATTTTGTACCATGTATTTGACGACTCAGAATAGGTGATGTATACCTATTTTGGGGGCGTCACAGAGGTTGAGTCGAGTAGAGAGAAGTAGATTTAACCCTATTTAAATCTTAAAGTTTAGAGGAGAACTTATGTTACGTTTGGATTGAACGAATGAAATGGAGAGTAGAATGATTCATTCATTCTAGTTGGAATGAGTTATTCCATACTCTACTCCCCCAAGGAATAAAAATCATAAATTTGAGAGGAATAAAAATAGTTCAATCCATTTCAATCGTAACCAAACACAATTTTTTTCATTTTATAGAAATTAATTATTCCATTCCCATCTTCATTACTACAATCCAAACGTACTATTAGAGAAATTAGTTAATAAACAATTATTTGACCTAAATTATAAATAGACAACTAATATAAAACATTAAAAATTAATATTTTCACAAGATTACTATCACATAAATAATGAGTAAATATATCCTACCTATATACGTGACAGAGACTCGTATAATTTAACACGTGAAAATATTATTTTCTTATAAATATATCTTCAAAGATTTGGAGAATTGATTTTGATAACTTAGTCATTTTGAGTCCTTTTATAGGGACATTTTTATTGGAGCGGATAATTGGATATTTTTATTTTTTTTTGTTTTTTTTCTTGTGACTTTCAAACAATGAATAATATTTATTTCAACTGAAATTTTTATAGAATATAGTGTTTTAGGTGTAATTTGAATACATATGGAGTAATAAAGTTGTACAGTTTGTTCAACCCTGTTCTTATATATGTATCTAAATTATACTTAAAATACTATATTCTATTAAAATTTTAGTTAAAATAAATATTATACATTTTATCAGAGTAAAAAATAAATAAAAAAATAAAAAAAATCCAATTATTCGGTCCAATAAAAAATCCGCCTAAACTTATTGAATCATTTTAGGCCAAGTGTTGGTCTAATGGTCAAGATTTGATCAGACTTGCATGGTTGCAGTAGCAGCCAGTAGGTCTATATAGCAGTAGCAGCCAGCAGGTCTAGAAATATTGAATATTTACACTTTTAGACCAACCGTACCAATGAAATGAATTCCGTACACGATTACATATATAGGGTTAGAGTAGAGTTATCCCTATTAGAAAAGGGATAGCACCCTTTCGATTACATTATTGTGGCACTAAATGCAACAAGTACAAATATTAGCTTCTTAGGAAAAGAGAAAATAAGATAGAAGCTTATATTATTATTATCTCCTTTTATTTTTAATTGCATTGTGATGTAATGCAATTAATTATACTAGTACGTGTGACACATACAATATTTGTGTAAGTAAAAAAAATTAAACTATTAAAATAAAATTTGAAATTATGGATGAGAAGAGACAGTAGGGACAAAAATAGATTTTCACCCCCTCTCTCTTTCTCTCTTGAAAAGCCGGGTTTCATGCAAGTCATAGCCGAGCCGGTGTAAGCCGACCCAACTGTAACGTCGGTACGTATTATGACGTTACCTAATTACGCATGCATGACGTGGGAATACCTTTTTAATTGTCTTGTCGCAAACTTCTGATTCGTACACCTCTCAGCTACGGCTCTGCTCACGCATTATGTTGCGCGTGCAAACATATAACTTTTTATCGATTTTTTTTTATAAAAAAAACTTGCACGTATGACGTACTGTTTATTAAATTTCAAAAAATTGGTATAAATATACAATACAGTAAATCTACAAAAAAGACTCAAACCTATCACCTTTGTCTACTTTTTATTGAACTGAAGACGACGTTCTTTGAAGTTAAATCTTTAACAAAACGAAAAACAGAAATTTGATCAAAGTTTTGCTCATCACTTTAATTTTGTCGCCCAAAAAAGGACAAAAGTGGAAGACTATAAAATTAAGTTGAATCATGTTACATATCACGATAAATTTATGTCGATATTAAATTTAAACATAACATAAATACCATGAATAGAAAAAAAATACATACATTATTATTACATTTTGTCCCTTAGAGTTACACATTTGTTAGAATCCAATTTAGTAATGAATATATATATATATATAATATTATTGAAATGTATTATACATGTATTATTGTTTCTTCAGTTCCCAAAATTTATTCCAAGATGATTTTTTGAAAAATGTAGTATAATTTTATCATGTGATGTTTACATGTTTCAAACTTTCAATTAGTAACGTTACTTAGTATTTACTTAAATTTGTGTTTCCTAAATGAATATATTAAACTTTTATACCATAACACTCATTGAAATCAAGTATCACTTGGTGTTTGATTGCATCTTAATATATTTTAAAAATCCATCTCTTAATACATTTTAATAGGTCATGCTTTTATATTAAGAGATTATCTGAATACAAAAATATAAGTTGTTAAAATGCATTAAGAGATGAGTTGTAAAGATGTATTAAGATACAATCAAACCTTTTCTTATTAGATATACTTGTAGTTTTGGTGTATATCTAGAATGTCACTTGTAATTATGTTATTTTATTTTAATCAGTTGCAATTATTTTTAAAATATTATTTACCACATTAAAAAGTAAACTAAAGAGAGTTTTCCTCTTTTTATTTAAATGAGGAGTTGTTAGATATTTTCAAATTTGAAAAGCATATAATAAATATATTATATGCTACGATTAAATTTAACACATGTGTTGGTTTTAATTTGAAAAATTATAACTTTTTGAACAATAGGAATCTTTTCGAACAAGAGATATATGGATTCGAGCTAAGAAGCAATTAAACTAATGCAATAGTTCGGGATGAAACAATTGAATCGATGCAATGGTTCAAATTGGTAAGACTGTTGGATGAATCAGTACAATTGTTTGATATACATTTTCAAAAGATTATATCTCTAATATTTAAATAACTTTTCAAATGGATGCATCTATTCAAAAGGATATGTATATCTTCAAAAGGGTACTTGGAAACCTATAAATAAGTTGTAAATCCATCCAAATTTTTTACTTCAAATCATTCTCAAGTTCTTAGAAAAAATAGCATTCTAATATTTTTCTTGTAATAATTTTCTTCTCTCATTTATAGCTTTGCATTATATATATTTGTTTCTACACAACAAATTCTAATACATAATAAATTAAATCTAGGTATGTCTTATCTTGGGAGACTAATTCACAGTAACTCTATGTAGTAAAAGTTAGGAACGAATATAATCTTAAAGAGAAAGTAGTCATGAATCATTCGATTTAGGCGATAAAATTATTATAATACGTACATCAAACTACACATCAAACTACGAAACATGTTACAACAATAGTTTCATGTCACATGCATGCTATATTGTAAAACTCAAAAACTTAGGTGTTGTTTGTTTACATCTGATTGCCTCTTAATGGATTGCCTCTTATTCGCTAAGAGGCATGATGCTGTTTGTTTTGTTTTTTGTTACCTCTGAATGCCTCTTAATCGGTAAGACAGAAAATGAAATCTTAATAATTAAGAGGTACCTCTTAATGAATTTTTTTTGATAATTTTTTTTATATAAATATATTCAACAATATTATGCACTCATTTTTATTAAATTGAATATTTAAAATTATTAAATAAAATTTTACCCTTTAAAATGGTAAAATAGTGTCATTAAGAGACAACTTACTTTTTTGTTATCAAATAATTTTTTAGATTCAGACCTCGTAACCATTCAGATGATCTAATTTATTAAGATATCATAATCATTCAGATCTTAATTCTCAGATTTATCAAACACAACCTTAGTTTTTGCAACATATGCTTCTTTTCATTTCTTGATGCATATAAGTTTTATATCTACTTAGAATTACAATCTAATAAAATTATAAAATTGACCTATTATATCATATATATTGTTAAATTATTACTAAAAATAATTATTCACGTAATTGATAATAAAAAAATTCGATGTATAAAATCACAACATATATCATTTTTTATCTGAATTTGGAAAATTTACTAGTTTTTTCTTTATATTTTTGTAATCGACGATGATGGTAAAATTTTGAAGACACTAGTTTATGTGATGCGATCCACTCACTTTACGCGCTTCAGCTGGGTTTGAGATTTGCATTCCTTCTGAACTCTTAGCATTAATTTCTTCTTCTCCTCCGAAGTCTCTACTTTGTCCAATCCCTATTTCCTAATCTCGATCTCACGGATTCCCATTTTTCCCTTTAAAATCAAAACCCTAAACCTATAAAATACTCCAGCTCTTTCCAATCCAAGCATTATAGTATTATATACCATGGATAAAGTACTCCCCGTACATCAAAAAAAGGCAACCAAACACCCCCTCAAACCCAAGAAAAAAGTAGCTGTGAAAGTTGTGTACATCTCCAACCCTATGAAAGTCAAGGCTAGTGCCTCACAATTCCGAGCCCTAGTCCAACAACTTACCGGCCGAGACGCCGATACGACGCTGGACCGAACGTACTGCGCCACGGATCGTGTCGGCGGCCGAGGCTGTGACCATCAAGAGTTGATGGTTCCTCATGCAGTGGATCAGGTCAAAGAAGAGGAGCATGCACTAGTTACAGATGAGGTACCAGTTCAATCTAGCAGTGAATTGGGTAACGGGTCGGATCTTTCATTTGATGATGATGTTTTTATACCTCAGATGCTCGACAAATATCCCGACTTCTTGCCGTCAAACTTTTGGTATGAATCTACCTATATTGGGTCGGATGAAGTGTAAGTGTGTAACTTAATTATTACAAATTGAATAAATTTACTGGCTTAATTTATCATTACGATGATAATATTTGTTATGACTTGTTATCATATGTATATGTAATTAACCGATCTTTAATGATTTTGCTTTGATTATATATGTTTGAATTAATTTTGAGCTTGGTTAATTGTTTCAATAAATAGTTGCGCAAACTTTTTTAAACATTTCGCAATAATTTTTTTCAGATATTTTCCAATAAGTTAAATCTCAACATCGTCTATTATTTTAGATGGATCAAAAATAGATTTTGGATAAACCAACTCAAAATAGTTCCACAACCAGTACCAATTGTTGGTCATCTTTCTCTCTCTCTCTCTATCTCTCTCTCTCTCTCACACACACACACAGGGATTCCATTAATTCATATAACTTAATATTGCTGGAAGTACTATTTTAGCGATTATATTTAACACCATTCATCATGATATTCAAGAGTTGGGATTAAATAAAGTTTGAACTCTGCCGCTAGGAGTAGAGCCAAGGCTATTCTTTCTAGAGCATGGCTCGATGGAGAAATTATTGTAGTGCTCTTCAATTTAAAATTCATAGCGGCACATGAACAAAACGTTGTCATTTTGACATGTCGCTAGAGGTTCTAGCGGCAGGTTAAAACAGATCTGATCGACGGGTAGCAACCGGTTGTTTGTTTTCTTTGTTTGCCGAGAAGAAGAGATAAAGAAAATAAAAGAGAGTCATGGGTCCCTTGCAAATTCAACAAAGTGCAAGGATTTTTCAAGTTCTTAGAGGTGCGATAATGTAAATTTGTTGTAAGATTATTTTTATCGATTTTAAAAAAATATATATTGTGATTTATTTTGAAAATTTTCTTGTAGACAAATTTATTTATGTGAATTTTTAGATAAAGTCAGTAACCATGTCTCTTTATACATATATGCATGTGTATTTTGGTGGAAATTAATGAGTTGTATATGTTTTTGGGTAAATATATGCATGCTATTTTTTTGTTGAAATATCGCCTATAAAATTTATGCTTAAATATAATTTATTACCATAAAGTATATGTCATATTCCACTTCGGTGATCCACCTTTCAATTTTGTCAATTAGATGATTGAACTATTAATTTTTTCCAATTCCATTCAATTGAGTTGTCACGTTAGAAATTTCTGACGTGGCTGTCTGGGTGGGGCATAACTCAGTTGATGTGTGTAAAAAATAATTTCTTATTTTGTTATTAAACATTTTTGATATATTCAAGGATAAAATCGTCACACAACAATCAAAAGCATCAAACCATCATAATCGATTAAAGTTGAAGTCCCAAAATCAAGCAAGTAACCCAAATCTGATCATTCTATAGATAGGCAATAAACCATGAAACCAGATTGAAAATGCTTCGGCAGAACTAAAGCACCCCCAAATCAGACAAGGGGGAAACAACAGTAATGACCAAATCAGACATAACAGCAGCCAAAATCACTATACCATCAATAAACTGAACATGAAAAGATTATGCAATAACAAAACATGAAAACCCCAATTCAGAAACACAAATAATTTAACTCATTGACTGCAACTGATCCCAAAAATAAATGGGAAAAAAATCATGCTAACAGGTACAAATTGGATATCAGACATCTGGAACTTACCTTATATCACTTATATCCCGATCTAAACACAATGTTGATCACCTCCTTAAGATTCCGAAAGCCAAAAATTTTTATATTCGTCATATCTAGGGTTGATAAAGATCCTCAGCTCATAACTTAATTAGGTTCCGACCAGAACAAATCAAGATCTGGAAAGAGACGAAGAAGACTACCATCACAACCAGATCCTAACAAATCCATCTTCTAAACCCCAAACACCATTAGCCTACAAGATCCGTAACCCAAAATCAGAGGCCTTAAACAAATCCTCCACACCAAATCATAACCCCCAATCCATCTAACATAATCAAAAATCTTTACATCTGGTGACTATCGTTGCGTGTCACAATCTTTCCATCTGGTGATTATACAAAACATAAATGTGAAGGATAATTTTTGTATATGTAGGTATATTCTCAAGAAGAACAAAACAAATTCTCACTAATTTATGCATATATTGTTAGGTTTGTAATATTCATGAACGCAATCAAATTACAAAAATAAGCGGAAACGTGGAAAATCAGAGTTTTAAAATTTTACAAACCTTATACCCGGATCTCCCTTTATGCACAATTATTAATTAAACGAAAATATAAAGAACAAGAATCATACCCTTGAAGATTCAAGCTTACTCAGGTACAAGTTCACCTCCAATCCTTTTCGCGTTCAACTTGAATCCACCGGGTTTGGTTCCTTCCTTTGATCAACGTTAGTCACCCAAGTGTTTGGCCTCTAGAGGTGATCCACCAAGGAAGAAGAAAGATTCAAGAAGATGGGTAGTTGGCTAAACCCTAATATTTTCTATCTCTCATAGAAAAAGAGCGTACTCTCCCAACTGTTGGAATTACGTATGTTGTGAATGTAAGACCCCGAATTTTATGAAATAAAAGTATTCAATTTTTCTTATAATTACTATTCAGTAATGGTTAAATTGATAAAAGTTTAAAGTTATGAGTGAAATATGATTTTTTTTCAAAATAAGCAAGTGGTTATAAAATAATCATTGTTGTCGGGGAATATTCGTTTGGTCGTGGAATATTCTTTCTGTCGGGGAATATTCGTACGACGGCGCTGTAAGACCCCAACTTTTATAAATAAAGATGAATTTTCTATAAATATCATTTTTGAATATTATGGAGTTAATTTGATATAATGTTATAGTTGTGGGTAATATTTATAAATTTTGCAAAGTAAGCAAGTTGTTATAAAATATTCGTTTGGTCGGAGAATATTCTTTTTGTCGGGGAATATTCGTACGACGGCACAATCATTGGTGGACCCCACAACGGAATTATTGTCGGATGGAGAAAACGACAGAATTATCTTTCTATAAAAATAACGGCGGAAATTTTACCATTGTTACTGTTGAACTACTCGGTAGTAAAAGTACAGTAATACGTGTGGTTGCATAGTAGCACACGGTATTAATTATTAATGCTTATGTGAGAAGTCACTCAGTTTGATTCTATTATTGTCAGTTAATAATATGAATTATTTAGCGATAATGACGTTTTGTTTTATTCGTATTATTAACGTAATAAAACAGAAACATCTTTTTATATAAAACAAAATACTTTATTAAAGTTATTCTATAAATAGAATATATTTTATTTTATTTAAAAGATTTTTCTTTAAATATGGACCGTCAGATTAAAGTAATCAATCTGGACCGTTCATGGATTAGTTACTATGCATTCTATTTTTTTATAAATAGCAGCTCATTCCTTCATTATTTCTTACGAATTCACTGAACTCTAGAGAGAGAAACTATAGAGAGAAACTATAGAGAGAGAGAAGAAGAGTATTCTGCTACTTAACTACTTCCTTACTTCAGCTCTTCTTTAAAACGGTAAGGGATATTATTCTTTTGTATTCAAGAAGAGAATTTCTGTTATTCCATTTCTTTATTATTCTGTTGGAATAACCTGTATATGCGGAATACCCTATACTTGGTGACATTCTTCTATTATTCTGTTGGAACATCCTGTCTGTGTGTTTTACACCGGACCTGGTTCCGTTTTTATTATTATTCTGTTGGAACATCCTGTCTGTGTGTTTTACACCGGACCTGGTTCCGTCTTTATTATTATTCTGTCGGAATATCCTGTCTGTGTGTTTTACACCGGACCTGGTTCCATTATTTATACTGTTCTTTATTATTCTGTCGGAATATCCTGTCTGTGCGTTTACGCCGGACCTGGTTCCATTATTTATTATTCTGTCGGAATATCCTGTCTGTGCGTTTATGCCGGACCTGGTTCCATTATTTATTATTCTGTTGGAATAACCTGTTTGTGCGGTCTATCGCATGCATGGTGATTTTTTTTGTTATTCCATTCTTTATTGTACTCAGTTGGTTAAGTTTTGACTTCTATACTCCATGAAATTTGTGAAATATCCTTGACAATTGCGTTTCATCCAGTATCTATTCATGAAAATATTCTCCTGATCATTCTTGAATTTTACTCCACAAAGTAGTATCATGTTGACAATTTGGACGTTGTTAATTCTTGGATAAATTAATTCTTGAACTTGTTTTATTGAATTCTTATATCATTGTCATCATCCTCATGTTTATATTCTGTTGAAAGTCATCTGTGGCCTGTAGTGCATAGATGGACTTGGTATGATTATGACCAGGGATTATTCGGTGTAATCATGACCGTAATGTTACGAATGATGTGGTAATAGTCCTCATTGGCCCGTAGTGCATTGATGGACAGTTGTTGGCATGATCATGACCATTAATGAATATACGAATATCCTTGGCCGTAGTGCAGGGGTGATTCGATGATGTGGATTATTTTATAAGCTGAGTCTCAGCGATCAAAGTGTTGGAAAATCTTTTAAATCATAAAGATAGTAGAGTTTATTTTCTACTTGACTCTTTTAATGGATTGCTTATTCCGCTACAGTTAAACTTGATGTCTATTATATTTTATCAGTTTAACATTGTTGAAGGCTAATGATAATTTATTCTGCATTATCTTAGTCATAATATTTCTTACTGGGCTAGTTGAGCTCACCCTTTCTTTCACTGTTCTCTTCAGGAAATGAGAACGTAGCTGGGACAAGTCGGGGTACGGAGTGATGGTCCGAATGATAGTATTAGTTAGTAGTCCTCACTATTCTATGTAATGGTGTGTTAATAAATATAATGAGGACTCTTTTGAGTATGAATACTCTCTAGAAGATAATATTTGTATTCAAACTCACAGTTTATGTTTTGTCGTATTGTACACGACAGTTGTATTATTAAGTTGTATTTGTATTCTGTACTATGTATCTGACGACCCAAGATGGGTGATGTATACCTAATTTTGGGGGCGTCACAGTTGGTATCAGAGCTTAGGGATATGATCCCTGGCTAAGATGTGAGAATAGAACTAGGAGGGGAGAGACGGGGAATTCCTTCGCTAGTATGACATACCTAAGTTTATTTGCATGGTATTTAATTGGTCGGTCATAATATAAGGATAATATATGACATATCAATTAATTTTTATTTTGTGGCAGTATCTGAAAATGGCATCTGAGAATGTTGAGAATAGCAATGGAGCACAGACGACTGATGATTCACCACATATCAATAATCAGGATAATGTGCATCAGGAAGGTGACAATCCTCATGCAAACAACAACACTGACCAAATGATGAATGATCAAATGTTCAGAGGCTTTATGCAATTCATGCAACAACAGGTGAAAGCGGCTCCTGTCCACAACGTAGGTGGAAATACTGGAAACTCTCAGGCGGTCACCGCTAAACAGTTTAAGGAGCTGGGACCACCGGAGTTTAAGGGAGAACCCAAACCACTTGTAGCTGAAACATGGATAAAGCAGATCACCAAGATATTTGATGTCTTGGGTTGCTCCGAGGAGCAAAAGGTTCCCTTTGCCGCCTTTATGTTGCGAGGAGAGGCAGATTACTGGTGGGAATCGATAAAGCGTACTCAACCTGCCGCACTGAAGATGTCTTGGGAGAAGTTCAAGATATGTTTAACGACAAATACTTTCCCGAGAGTATTCGTCACATGAAGGAGGTGGAGTTCATCAAATTGGAGCAGAATAATATGACCGTGTCGCAGTACGAGGCAAAATTTGCGGAGTTATCCCGGTTTGCGTCCCACCTGGTGGATAATGAAGAAAGAATGACGCGGATGTTTTTAAGAGGTTTGAAGCCGGAGATACGTCAACATCTTGTTTCTCATAAACTGTGTTTGTATTCAGATGTTGTAAATAGGGCTCAGTTGGTGGAGCGCGATAACGAGATAACGCAACCAAAAGAGAGCAGCCGGCAAAATGATAATACCAGTGAGAGCAGTCATCGAAGCGGTGACAACAAGCGTGGAGGGAATCAACAGGCCAGAAATGGTAACCACTTCGGTGGTAATCAGGGCCAAAACAATAAGAATGGACATTTTAAGAAGAGGAGATTCAACAATGATGGAAAGACGTCAGCACCAGCACCTGTCGTTAAGGAAGGAGAACGACCACCTATCATATGTTTCAAATGCGGAGGGGAGGGGCACATCAGTCCAAACTGCGCGATGCCGTCCAAAGCATGTTATAATTGTGGAAGAGAAGGTCATTTAGCCCGATTTTGTCGTTTACCGAAGACAAATTCAGCTAGGATGGAGGCACCAAAGGCCGTCCCAGAAAAGTCAAAACCGGTTGTGCAAGGGAGAGCGTTTGTTGTGACCTCCCAGAACGCAAGGAACCCGAATGAGGTCATCACGGGTAAGCTTATCATAAACTCTAACGAAGTCTATACTTTATTTGATACCGGTTCAACCCATTCTTTTATTTCTCCTACTTGCGCTCATCGATTAAATTTGATTCCGGAGAAATTAGACTTTGACTTAGCAGTTGAAACTCCATTGGGAGAAACCTTCATTACATCCACGGTTTATAAGTCTTGTTTGGTTCAAGTTGGTACCCACACATTACCTGTCGATCTTATTTCATTAAAAATACTTGCATTTGACGTGATTCTAGGGATTGATTGGTTAACTACTCATCATGCAAAAATTGATTGTTTTCGTAAGGTTGTTAGCTTTCATATTCCTAATCGACCTATTATGCGAATTCAAGCAACCAAACCATTAAAATCAATCGCTGTCATCTCAAGCCATAAAGCTATTCGTTTATTGAAAAACGGATGTCAAGCTTTCTTAGCTCATGTCACAGATCTAAACAAAAATACGTCAGTTTTGAATGATATTTCTATTGTTAATAAATTCCCTGACGTATTCCCTGAAGAACTTCCTGGCCTACCCCCAGAGCGTGAAATTGAATTTTGTATCGACCTTGAACCCGGTACAAAACCCATTTCCAAAGCCCCATATCGAATGGCTCCTATTGAACTTCAGGAGTTAAAGACCCAACTGCAGGAATTGTTAGACATTGGTTTTATTCGTCCTAGTACTTCTCCTTGGGGTGCTCCTGTTCTGTTCGTGAAGAAGAAAGATGGAAGTATGCGACTTTGTATTGATTATCGGGAGTTGAATCATGTCACCATCAAAAACAGGTACCCATTGCCACGTATTGATGACCTGTTTGACCAGTTGCAAGGAGCACAATTCTTTTCAAAGATCGATCTTCGTTCTGGATATCATCAGCTGAAGGTTAGAACTGAGGATATTCCAAAGACGGCTTTTAGAACTCGGTACGGGCATTATGAATTCCTAGTCATGTCCTTTGGATTGACTAATGCTCCTGCTGCCTTCATGGATATGATGAACCGGGTATTCAAGGAATATTTGGATCACTTTGTGGTCGTCTTTATTGATGACATCCTTATTTATTCCAAAAGCCGTGAAGATCATGAGCAACACTTGAGGCTGGTACTCCAAAAGCTTCGTGAATACAAGCTTTATGCCAAGTTGAAGAAATGCGAGTTCTGGCTGGAGGAGGTAGCATTCCTTGGGCACGTAGTATCAAGTCGTGGAATATCAGTTGACCCGGCAAAGATTGAAGCTATTCAAAGCTGGGAGCAACCTAAATCAGTGACCGAGGTACGTAGCTTTCTTGGTTTAGCTGGTTATTATCGGAGATTCGTGGAAGGATTTTCTCGAATCGCTACTCCATTAACTCAGCTGACTCGGAAAGATACAAAGTTTAGTTGGAGCGAAGAATGTGAGCAGAGTTTTCAAGAACTCAAGAGGAGACTCATTTCAGCACCTGTTCTAACAATACCATCTGGCTCGGAGGGATTTGTCATCTACAGTGATGCTTCGAGCAAAGGGTTGGGATGTTCTCATGCAACATGGAAAAGTCATAGCCTATGCATCAAGACAACTCAAGGAATATGAGAGGAATTATCCTACTCATGATCTAGAGTTGGCAGCTGTTGTCTTTGCACTTAAAATTTGGAGGCATTACTTGTATGGGGAGAAAGTGGAGATCTTTACGGATCATAAAAGCCTCAAATATTTCTTCACTCAAAAGGAACTCAACATGCGACAACGACGTTGGCTTGAACTGTTGAAAGATTATGATCATACCATTCAATACCATCCTGGAAAAGCGAACGTGGTAGCTGACGCATTGAGTAGAAGATCATATGCGGGTACAAGTGCAATATTAACAACGCAAAGGCCCATTTTGTGTGACTTGCAAAGGATGGAGATAGAGTTGAAGACTCCAGGGACCCATGTGATGATGGCGAATATACGAGTAGAACCGAATTTAATCGATAAAGTTAAAGCTGCTCAAGCTACAGACCTGGAGCTGATGCGTATGAGGAAGAAAGTGCAAGAAGGTGTTATGCCGGAAGCAAGAATCGATGAGGAAGGAATACTTCGAGTCAACTCCAGACTTTGTGTTCCTAACAACCCTGATTTAAAGTATGAAATCATGATGGAGGCGCACAACACACCGTTTGCAATCCATCCTGGAAGTACCAAAATGTATCATGATCTTCGTCATACATTTTGGTGGAGCAATATGAAGAGAGAGATAGCGTTGTTTATCTCAAGGTGTCTAACTTGTCAACGAGTCAAAGCGGAGCATCAAGTACCAAAAGGTCCATTGCAACCACTTGAAATTCCAGAATGGAAGTGGGAGCACATTACCATGGATTTCGTTACCGGTCTTCCTAGGGTTTCTCAAGGTATTGATGCGATTTGGGTCATTGTTGATAGATTGACCAAGTCTGCTCATTTCTTACCGATACGAGAAACTTATACACTTGAACGTCTTGCTCGTATGTACATAAACGAGATTGTAAGACTGCATGGTATGCCAGTATCCATAATTTCTGATCGAGACCCAAGATTCACTTCACGATTTTGGGTTAGTTTACAAAAAGCTATGGGCACGGAGTTACGATTTAGTTCAGCATATCATCCTCAGACGGACGGACAATCAGAGAGGACTATTCAAACTCTTGAAGATCTATTAAGACTCTGTGTCTTTGACTTCAAGGGAAGTTGGGACAAGTTCTTACCATTGGTGGAGTTTTCCTACAACAACAGTTATCAAGCAAGTATTGGCATGGCTCCATTCGAAGCATTGTATGGAAGAAAATGTCGTTCTCCAGTATGCTGGGATGAGGTGGGCGAAGCAACGTTGTTGGGACCGGAGTTGGTACGTATGACTACAGAAAAGATTCAAACGATCCGACAACGTATAAAAACCTCACAAGATCGACAAAAGAGTTATGCTGATCTTCATCGAAAGGACGTGGAATTTGATGTAGGAGATCATGTGTTCTTACGTGTTGCTCCATGGAAAGGAGTTACGAGATTTGGAAAGAGAGGAAAGCTAAATCCTCGATTCATCGGTCCATTTTTAATCCTCGATCGAGTAGGAACTGTGGCTTATAGACTCGCTTTACCGCCAAGTATGTCTCGTGTTCATAACGTTTTTCACATATCCATGTTACGCAAATATGTGGAAGACCCGAACCACATTATTGAGTTAGAACCGGACGAAATAGCGGAGGATTTGACGTATGAAGAAGTTCCTGTTCAAATCTTGGATAAGAAGGAACATATTCTACGCTCCAAGGTTATACCTCAAGTCAAAGTTTTGTGGAGAAACCACGATGTTGAGGAAATGACTTGGGAGTTAGAATCAGAAATGAAATCAAGGTATCCTTACCTCTTCGACATACCAGGTACGTACCCTAATTTCGAGGGCGAAATTTCATAAGAAGGGGAGGTTGTAAGACCCCAACTTTTATAAATAAAGATGAATTTTCTATAAATATCATTTTTGAATATTATGGAGTTAATTTGATATAATGTTATAGTTGTGGGTAATATTTATAAATTTTGCAAAGTAAGCAAGTTGTTATAAAATATTCGTTTGGTCGGAGAATATTCTTTTTGTCGGGGAATATTCGTACGACGGCACAATCATTGGTGGACCCCACAACGGAATTATTGTCGGATTGAGAAAACGACAGAATTATCTTTCTATAAAAATAACGGCGGAAATTTTACCATTGTTACTGTTGAACTACTCGGTAGTAAAAGTACAGTAATACGTGTGGTTGCATAGTAGCACACGGTATTGATTATTAATGCTTATGTGAGAAGTCACTCAGTTTGATTCTATTATTGTCAGTTAATAATATGAATTATTTAGCGATAATGACGTTTTGTTTTATTCGTATTATTAACGTAATAAAACAGAAACATCTTTTTATATAAAACAAAATACTTTATTAAAGTTATTCTATAAATAGAATATATTTTATTTTATTTAAAAGATTTTTCTTTAAATATGGACCGTCAGATTAAAGTAATCAATCTGGACCGTTCATGGATTAGTTACTATGCATTCTATTTTTTTATAAATAGCAGCTCATTCCTTCATTATTTCTTACGAATTCACTGAACTCTAGAGAGAGAAACTATAGAGAGAAACTATAGAGAGAGAGAAGAAGAGTATTCTGCTACTTAACTACTTCCTTACTTCAGCTCTTCTTTAAAACGGTAAGGGATATTATTCTTTTGTATTCAAGAAGAGAATTTCTGTTATTCCATTTCTTTATTATTCTGTTGGAATAACCTGTATATGCGGAATACCCTATACTTGGTGACATTCTTCTATTATTCTGTTGGAACATCCTGTCTGTGTGTTTTACACCGGACCTGGTTCCGTTTTTATTATTATTCTGTTGGAACATCCTGTCTGTGTGTTTTACACCGGACCTGGTTCCGTCTTTATTATTATTCTGTCGGAATATCCTGTCTGTGTGTTTTACACCGGACCTGGTTCCATTATTTATACTGTTCTTTATTATTCTGTCGGAATATCCTGTCTGTGCGTTTACGCCGGACCTGGTTCCATTATTTATTATTCTGTCGGAATATCCTGTCTGTGCGTTTATGCCGGACCTGGTTCCATTATTTATTATTCTGTTGGAATAACCTGTTTGTGCGGTCTATCGCATGCATGGTGATTTTTTTTGTTATTCCATTCTTTATTGTACTCAGTTGGTTAAGTTTTGACTTCTATACTCCATGAAATTTGTGAAATATCCTTGACAATTGCGTTTCATCCAGTATCTATTCATGAAAATATTCTCCTGATCATTCTTGAATTTTACTCCACAAAGTAGTATCATGTTGACAATTTGGACGTTGTTAATTCTTGGATAAATTAATTCTTGAACTTGTTTTATTGAATTCTTATATCATTGTCATCATCCTCATGTTTATATTCTGTTGAAAGTCATCTGTGGCCTGTAGTGCATAGATGGACTTGGTATGATTATGACCAGGGATTATTCGGTGTAATCATGACCGTAATGTTACGAATGATGTGGTAATAGTCCTCATTGGCCCGTAGTGCATTGATGGACAGTTGTTGGCATGATCATGACCATTAATGAATATACGAATATCCTTGGCCGTAGTGCAGGGGTGATTCGATGATGTGGATTATTTTATGAAGCTGAGTCTCAGCGATCAAAGTGTTGGAAAATCTTTTAAATCATAAAGATAGTAGAGTTTATTTTCTACTTGACTCTTTTAATGGATTGCTTATTCTGCTACAGTTAAACTTGATGTCTATTATATTTTATCAGTTTAACATTGTTGAAGGCTAATGATAATTTATTCTGCATTATCTTAGTCATAATATTTCTTACTGGGCTAGTTGAGCTCACCCTTTCTTTCACTGTTCTCTTCAGGAAATGAGAACGTAGCTGGGACAAGTCGGGGTACGGAGTGATGGTCCGAATGATAGTATTAGTTAGTAGTCCTCACTATTCTATGTAATGGTGTGTTAATAAATATAATGAGGACTCTTTTTGAGTATGAATACTCTCTAGAAGATAATATTTGTATTCAAACTCACAGTTTATGTTTTGTCGTATTGTACCCGACAGTTGTATTATTAAGTTGTATTTGTATTCTGTACTATGTATCTGACGACCCAAGATGGGTGATGTATACCTAATTTTGGGGGCGTCACAGGCGCAGTCATTTGTGGGCCCCATAACGAATAACTGTCGGATGAAGAAAACGACAAATTTGAGTTTTTTACAAATAACGACGTAGTTGTTACCGTTAACACTGTTGGAATACCCGGTGGTTAAAATACAGTAATACGCGTTATTGCACAGTAGCACACGGTATTGCATAGTATTTTTGAAATTATTGATTCTTACGTAAGAAGGCACTACTCAATAATTGTTACAGTAATTACTGTTCAATATTTTATTTTATTGATTCAATAATTGCTACGTTGAAATTTTATATTATTGTTGTTCAATAATTGTTGATGCACAGTATTTTCCTTTATCAGATCAATAATTCATATTATTTGAATAATATTATTAGATAACATTATTGGCAATGACTAGAAAGTTCTGTCTAAGGAGAGGTTTGGTCACCTAATTGCGCGCCAGTAAGAAGAAATTCTTATTGGAAAGCCCCCTCTTTCCTGGGAACGGCCTGGTTGTCATAAATGTGATTCTGTAATATTATTTGTGAATAATTAATTATTGATTCATATGATAAGGAAATATTTATATTATGTGGATATAAATGAGGGATATATTTTTGTGGTTAAAAATGAAGGAGTTAATGTTGAGATTTTTATCAGTATTTTGTCAGAATGGAGGTATTAAAAATCAGGGTTTTTAAGATATTTTGCGGGGGTTATAATTTTTAATCCGACCGTTGAATCGTGGTAATTTTTGGATATGTTATACATATATAAGTTGAGTATATGTCCATAAATTTTGAACTGTTAAAAATGAACGTATGATTTGTTATGAATTTTAAGAGGTGGCTGATTCGGAAATCAGGTTATAAATCATTTTTGGTGGAAAATTTTAGAATTGGTGGGCCCCACTTGTGGTTGGTGAAGAAATGTGCTGAATTATACTTCAAATGTGGTGGGTGGGAATAGTAGCAGGTAAAGCCATCAGGTTGCAGGTCAAACCTACCAAAATTTTCCTATAAATAGAGGGCTAAGTTAGAATTGAAAATCACACCAGAAACATAAGCTTTCTCTCTTTCTCTCTCTATATTATGAAGCATATTTTGTGAGATTTTAGATACTTGGTGAGTTGCTATTCATCAGTGCAAGTTTCCTTTAGCATCATATCCGATATCCAGTCAGAAGTACTGCTCTTTTGAGGTAAGGGATAGTAAAGGATTGTAAGGGATTGTAAGGGATAGTAAGGGATTTTAAGGGTTGTTATGTTTTTCAGTTTCGTAATTTTTCTGATCTTCAAAAATTCTGGAAAAATTTGAAATGATATTTTGATGAGTTTTATTGATTGTGTCCAAAAATGGTGATTTTTGGATGTATAGATTAAGAGTTATGAATTTTACGGGAAAAGACTATTTTAAAAGTAACCGCTTATAATTCCTTGTGGTTAACTCCAAAATTGATGAAATTTTTATTGGGAGTACATGTGTATGATAGAAGTATACTCTGTAAATTTTAGAATTTTTGGACAAAAGTATAATTTTTGATAAATATCTAAATATTCGGTGGTTTTGGCCATATGAAAAATAGTAAATGAGTTTTAAAAATTTTGAGAAAAATATATGTTCAATATTGGACTATATTATGCTAAATCCCAGAAAAGAAATATTTTTGGAAATGATTTGATATTTTTCATGAAAATGGACTAGTTATGAGTAAATGAATTAAATATGTTATGTGAAGTAAGAAAATTGGAAAAATAGAATTTTATGGCTTGAGAATCCTATATGAGGTATATGCAGATTTTTGATGAGGGTTTTGGCTATTGATGATGAAATCTTAAGAGTTGACATTTTATGATGATTAAATGCATTAATTAGTAAAGTGTAAACAATTTAAATAAATTGTTTATAAGCTTAAGAAATGTTATTCTTTCAATATCATTATACCGAAATATTGGTATAGATTTTATTGTTGAATTTCTACCTTTTTGAGTCGAGGTTACTATTCATGAGTTACTATTCACGACAAAATTGGTTTCTTTTTCTAACCAAATTATAGTTGATTTATGAATATTGCTCTTGAAATTAAATCCATGTTTTGACCATATTATTTTTATAATCATATATAACATTTTTATAACCTTGATGTTGAAATTCTCTTTCGCTTGAGTGTAAAGATGGGTAAATTATTGGTATGATCATGACTATGGGTTCTCTTTGGCCAGTAGTGCAAAGTTGAATTGTTGACTGGTATGATCATGACCATTGAATTTGTAATTGAATATCTTTAGCTTAAGTGCAAAGGTGAAATGATCAATTTGACATGTAGTGCAAAGATGAACGGTTGAGGAATATCTTTGGCCTGTAGTGCAAAGATGAATTGTAGATGAATATCTTTGGCCTGTAGTGCAAAGATGGTCTGTTGATGAATATCTTTGGCCCGTAGTGCAAAGATAAACTGTTGTTGAATATCTTTGGTCGTAGTGCAAAGATGGATTTATTAGTATGATTATGAACAGGAACTGTGATTTGGTATAACCATGATCTTTGATGTTTCAGGTAAAGACATGTGATGAAAATATTCTTCGTCCTGGGTGCGAAGAAAAATTTAGAATCACAATTATGATTATGAGTTATTCATATGATTGTGAAAAGGAACTGTTGATTGATGTTACAGGGATAAAACATTGTTGATGGATTTTTAACATGGAGAAGATAATAGACTTTATAGTCTATTTGACTCTTCTAATGGATTGCTCGTTCCGCTGCAACTATGGTTGAAATTTTTATCATTTACCATATGTTCTAAATCTCTGATTTATTGTTGATGAAGGCTATTGATAATTGAATTATCTTTAGTCATGATATTCTTTACTGAGCTAGTTGTGCTCACCCTTTTGCTTCACAATTCCTTTTAGGTAATAAGAGTGTAGCTGGGTCGAGCGGGGGTAACAAGGGAATAGAACGGTGGTCATCATTTAGTAGTTATATTTGGTGAAGAAAATAGGGTGAGGCGAACCCAACGTTGGAAGGGTGTTTTGTCACTATCATACAAGATGTCTAATGACATACAACCTCGTGTCATCATAGGACAGGGTTGTGCTCATCCACTTGCTGAGTATATATACGAGCACTACCTATATAATCTTGGTGTTTGTTTGAAGTATAATTCTCAGTTAGATACAGTGGAGATAATGATAAGTCAAGAGAAGACTCACCATTGGGAAGAATATGATAGTAATCTTCTCGTTTTTCTTTGGGGTCTATTGGGTCAACCAAGGATAATTCTGTGGCCATATGATATCTATCATAACCTAGACGCGTGGTCTCCCATGTACGAAGGTTTTCTTGAGCACTTCCCAAAGATTCTAATTTCTAAAACAGTTTTTGACTATACCTTTATGTAAGGTGTTATTGTGAGGTGATGCCCACGGTTGGAACATGAGTCACATTTAGTATATATTTGTATCCAAACTCACAGCATATGTGTTGTTGTATTTTGCACGACAATTGTTGTAATGAAGTTGTAGTTGTTTTCTGTACCATGTATTTGGCGACTCAGAATAGGTTGGATGGAATGAACCTATTTTGGGGTCGTTACATTTGGTATCAGAGCTTAGGGATATGATCTCTGGCGGAGATCGGGAAATATAACTAGGAGGGGAGAGATGAGAAAATCCTTCGCTAGTGTATCCTACCTAAGCTTATTTGTTGGTCAGTCATAATATTGGGATATTATGTGATATGTTAATTTGTTCAATTAACCCTTATTTTGAAGCTGTATTCTAGAATGATATTTGAAATACAGGAGATGAGCAATGGAGAAATCATGATGATAGGGAAGATGGAATCTGAAATGAAAGCAAGGTATTCTCAAATCTTTGAAATACCAGGTACGTAAATTTCGGGGACGAAATTTCATAAGGAGGGGAGATTGTAAGACCCCGAATTTTATGAAATAAAAGTATTCAATTTTTCTTATAATTACTATTCAGTAATGGTTAAATTGATAAAAGTTTAAAGTTATGAGTGAAATATGATTTTTTTTCAAAATAAGCAAGTGGTTATAAAATAATCATTGTTGTCAGGGAATATTCGTTTGGTCGTGGAATATTCTTTCTGTCGGGGAATATTCGTACGACGGCGCAGTCATTTGTGGGCCCCATAACGAATAACTGTCGGATGAAGAAAACGACAAATTTGAGTTTTTTACAAATAACGACGTAGTTGTTACCGTTAACACTGTTGGAATACCCGGTGGTTAAAATACAGTAATACGCGTTATTGCACAGTAGCACACGGTATTGCATAGTATTTTTGAAATTATTGATTCTTACGTAAGAAGGCACTACTCAATAATTGTTACAGTAATTACTATTCAATATTTTATTTTATTGATTCAATAATTGCTACGTTGAAATTTTATATTATTGTTGTTCAATAATTGTTGATGCACAGTATTTTCCTTTATCAGATCAATAATTCATATTATTTGAATAATATTATTAGATAACATTATTGGCAATGACTAGAAAGTTCTGTCTAAGGAGAGGTTTGGTCACCTAATTGCGCGCCAGTAAGGAGAAATTCTTATTGGATAGCCCCCTCTTTCCTGGGAACGGCCTGGTTGTCATAAATGTGATTCTGTAATATTATTTGTGAATAATTAATTATTGATTCATATGATAAGGAAATATTTATATTATGTGGATATAAATGAGGGATATATTTTTGTGGTTAAAAATGAAGGAGTTAATGTTGAGGTTTTTATCAGTATTTTGTCGGAATGGAGGTATTAAAAATCAGGGTTTTTAAGATATTTTGCGGGGGTTATAATTTTTAATCCGACCGTTGAATCGTGGTAATTTTTGGATATGTTATACATATATAAGTTGAGTATATGTCCATAAATTTTGAACTGTTAAAAATGAACGTATGATTTGTTATGAATTTTAAGAGGTGGCTGATTCAGAAATCAGGTTATAAATCATTTTTGGTGGAAAATTCTAGAATTGGTGGGCCCCACTTGTGGTTGGTGAAGAAATGTGCTGAATTATACTTCAAATGTGGTGGGTGGGAATAGTAGCAGGTAAAGCCATCAGGTTGCAGGTCAAACCTACCAAAATTTTCCTATAAATAGAGGGCTAAGTTAGAATTGAAAATCACACCAGAAACATAAGCTTTCTCTCTTTCTCTTTCTATATTATGAAGCATATTTTGTGAGATTTTAGATACTTGGTGAGTTGCTATTCATCAGTGCAAGTTTCCTTTAGCATCATATCCGATATCCAGTCAGAAGTACTGCTCTTTTGAGGTAAGGGATAGTAAGGGATTGTAAGGGATTGTAAGGGATAGTAAGGGATTTTAAGGGTTGTTATGTTTTTCAGTTTCGTAATTTTTCTGATCTTCAAAAATTCTGGAAAAATTTGAAATGATATTTTGATGAGTTTTATTGATTGTGTCCAAAAATGGTGATTTTTGGATGTATAGATTAAGAGTTATGAATTTTACGGGAAAAGACTATTTTAAAAGTAACCGCTTATAATTCCTTGTGGTTAACTCCAAAATTGATGAAATTTTTATTGGGAGTACATGTGTATGATAGAAGTATACTCTGTAAATTTTAGAATTTTTGGACAAAAGTATAATTTTTGATAAATATCTAAATATTCGGTGGTTTTGGCCATATGAAAAATAGTAAATGAGTTTTAAAAATTTTGAGAAAAATATATGTTCAATATTGGACTATATTATGCTAAATCCCAGAAAAGAAATATTTTTGGAAATGATTTGATATTTTTCATGAAAATGGACTAGTTATGAGTAAATGAATTAAATATGTTATGTGAAGTAAGAAAATTAGAAAAATAGGATTTTATGGCTTGAGAATCCTATATGAGGTATATGCAGATTTTTGATGAGTGTTTTGGCTATTGATGATGAAATCTTAAGAGTTGACATTTTATGATGATTAAATGCATTAATTAGTAAAGTGTAAACAATTTAAATAAATTGTTTATAAGCTTAAGAAATGTTATTCTTTCAATATCATTATACCGAAATATTGGTATAGATTTTATTGTTGAATTTCTACCTTTTTGAGTCGAGGTTACTATTCATGAGTTACTATTCACGATAAAATTGGTTTCTTTTTCTAACCAAATTATAGTTGATTTATGAATATTGCTCTTGAAATTAAATCCATGTTTTGACCATATTATTTTTATAATCATATATAACATTTTTATAACCTTGATGTTGAAATTCTCTTTCGCTTGAGTGTAAAGATGGGTAAATTATTGGTATGATCATGACTATGGGTTCTCTTTGGCCAGTAGTGCAAAGTTGAATTGTTGACTGGTATGATCATGACCATTGAATTTGTAATTGAATATCTTTAGCTTAAGTGCAAAGGTGAAATGATCAACATGGTTATAATTATTGTTTATATAAATTCTTAAATGATTATATATTCTTTGAGGTATTAATATATTTGACATGTAGTGCAAAGATGAACGGTTGAGGAATATCTTTGGCCTGTAGTGCAAAGATGAATTGTAGATGAATATCTTTGGCCTGTAGTGCAAAGATGGTCTGTTGATGAATATCTTTGGCCCGTAGTGCAAAGATAAACTGTTGTTGAATATCTTTGGTCGTAGTGCAAAGATGGATTTATTAGTATGATTATGAACAGGAACTGTGATTTGGTATAACCATGATCTTTGATGTTTCAGGTAAAGACATGTGATGAAAATATTCTTCGTCCTGGGTGCGAAGAAAAATTTAGAATCACAATTATGATTATGAGTTATTCATATGATTGTGGAAAGGAACTGTTGATTGATGTTACAGGGATAAAACATTGTTGATGGATTTTTAACATGGAGAAGATAATAGACTTTATAGTCTATTTGACTCTTCTAATGGATTGCTCGTTCCGCTGCAACAATGGTTGAAATTTTTATCATTTACCATATGTTCTAAATCTCTGATTTATTGTTGATGAAGGCTATTGATAATTGAATTATCTTTAGTCATGATATTCTTTACTGAGCTAGTTGTGCTCACCCTTTTGCTTCACAATTCCTTTCAGGTAATAAGAGTGTAGCTGGGTCGAGCGGGGGTAACAAGAGAATAGAACGGTGGTCATCATTTAGTAGTTATATTTGGTGAAGAAAATAGGGTGAGGCGAACCCAACGTTGGAAGGGTGTTTTGTCACTATCATACAAGATGTCTAATGACATACAACCTCGTGTCATCATAGGACAGGGTTGTGCTCATCCACTTGTTGAGTATATATACGAGCACTACCTATATAATCTTGGTGTTTGTTTGAAGTATAATTCTCAGTTAGATACAGTGGAGATAATGATAAGTCAAGAGAAGACTCACCATTGGGAAGAATATGATAGTAATCTTCTCGTTTTTCTTTGGGGTCTATTGGGTCAACCAAGGATAATTCTGTGGCCATATGATATCTATCATAACCTAGACGCGTGGTCTCCCATGTACGAAGGTTTTCTTGAGCACTTCCCAAAGATTCTAATTTCTAAAACAGTTTTTGACTATACCTTTATGTAAGGTGTTATTGTGAGGTGATGTCCACGGTTGGAACATGAGTCACATTTGGTATATATTTGTATCCAAACTCACAGCATATGTGTTGTTGTATTTTGCACGACAATTGTTGTAATGAAGTTGTAGTTGTTTTCTGTACCATGTATTTGGCGACTCAGAATAGGTTGGATGGAATGAACCTATTTTGGGGTCGTTACAGTGAAAAATTCAACAACAACTCTATCACCTATAATAAGACTCCTCTTATTTATAGATGTGGACAACCCTCTTTAACAATTAAGAAATTGAGTTTTATTTTAATTAATTAAAATCCTTTAATTAATTAGCCTCCTAATCTTATTAGGAATAATTAATTAAACTCTTTTAATTAATTAACGTCCTAATCTTATTAGGATATATGAGAGTACTTTTATTAATTAATTTACAAACTCCTTCAGGAATTAAATAATAATAATAGTAATAATAATAATAAGTCTCCTTTTATTAATTTATATTTAATATTTCTAAAATATTAAATAATAAATATTAAGCTATTTAATTTATTCTATCACCATAGATTAAATTAAATATACTTAACTTATTATTACGATAATGTCATTAACTTCTTAAATAATTATTCTTCCTTTTATGGTGTGACCCTTTAGGTTCTCCATATTAAACCGGTTGTGAATAAATCAATTAGACCAATTCTAATCTTATTTAAATAAATAAATTAAATTATTAATTTATTTAAATAAATAATATTTATTCTACAATAGAGATAAGCCTCCCAAGCGATTAACGACTTTCCAGATAATATAGATTTCAACATTAATCATAAAAGAACCTTTGAGTAAATAGTTACCGTACAATTCAATCATTCCACCATACAATGTCCCAATTAAATATAAGACATGAAATTACTGTCAAGTCTTATTTTATTTAATTATATGTATTTCGACTCTTAAATGCACAACACCAAATAATGTAAATTAGAAACTCTTTTCTAATTTTATTCTGCCTTCGCCAAGGACTACTGGGTTGTCATTTATCGAATCACATAGGACATTTCTCTTCTTTTACTAGAAGTGGTAGATTCTTTATTGATCATACATTATCTCCATGTACAACTTATTATACCCAAGCATACCCTTTGATATACCCTAAGGGTCTTAAGGAATAAGTCAAAGTATAACTCATCATACACAAGATACTATGATGATCTCAAGTCCAAGGATCACTTGTACTACTATCACTACAAGAATTTCTATTGGCAGGCAAGTAAAACTCCATTAGGTATTCCTTAGCGAGCCACGTTCATTGAACTTATTCTCTAATAAGCACCTACATACTTGCTTTAGTGTCTCCACACAAATGATCATGAGATCAATCATCCTCATCCAATGAGCAAGCAACATATGTACCAATCTATCCGGATTCACTAATCCCCAATTTAGTAATCCAACGATTGAAAACTATTTTAGTTTTAAGCTTTCTAAGAATTTAGATCTCATTAGAATGATCATCATCATTATTCTAAAAGTATTGCTTAAAATTATGGGTTTATCACATATTATAAAACAGCATCATGTAGATAATTAAAAGACTTTAATAAATTAATACTTTTTATTAATAAATGAATAAGATTGTTACAAAGTATATGCTTTATCATCAAACATGTTTGGCTTGTGTGCATTCTACTTTCAATCTCCCACTTGCACTAAAGACAATCGCCATGGTATCTCATACCCTTCTTCTCTAAGTGACGATTATCATGTTGTTGGATAAGCTTTAGTTAATGGATATGTAATGTTATTCTTGAGAGTCCAATATCTCTATAGTGATTTTCTATCTTTCAATGATTCCTATAATCAAATGAAAGTGCCACAACACATGTTTAGAGCCAAGATGAGACTTAGGAACTATTCCTAGTTTTGTAATGAACTTTTCATCCAAACAATCAACTAGCAGCTTCATTTATAGCTATATACTTTGTCTTTATCACTAAACCAGCAACTCTTTGCTGTTTGGAACCTTTCCAATTCACTGCACCACTGTTCAAGGTAACGCTTTACCTTAAAGTGAATTTTGTGTCGTCTTGGTTTGTTTAAAAAACTTGAGTCTGTTAAGCCCTCTAGTTTTAATTTAGACCCATCATAAATATGATTACATCCTTTGTGCCGGTTAAGTACTTTAAGATGTTTCTCACTGACTCATAGTGAACTTCTTCAGAATATGACTGATCAACATCATGTCTCGTATATTTCATTGCATACATGATAGTTACTCATGCGATCTCTCTTTTAGGAGTCTATGGGGACTATTAAGAGAGATACACTCCATGGCTCATCAACATGAGACAACTCTTGGAGTTTTCCATGCTAAACGACTTTAGCATCAAATGAATATACGTTCCTTGGGTTAAGTCGAGCATCCTCTTGAATCTATCTATATAGATTTTCATCCCCAATGAAGATACTCTTCCCAAATCATTCATGGAGGAATGTTTAGACAACTTTATCTTTACTGATTGTAGCATTTGTATGTTATTCCTTATCCGTAGTATATCAACATATAATACTAGGAATGTCATAACGCTTCCACTGACCCTTTTGTACACACTAGGTTCATTCTTATTTTTGATAAAATTAAACACTTTTGATTGTCTCATCAAAATAAATGTTCCATATTTGAGAAGCTTGCTTCAATCCATTTCTCAGAGTGTCTACAACTCTTACCTCATCGTATATAACTGGATCATCATCTTTTATGATACGTACCTCATCATCATCATCCATGATGAATCTATACCTCCCAGACATCTTCGGTACTATTTCAGATTTACGATTCGGTTGTGGTACAATAGGGCTATCTACAGGTTCCTCTTATTTGACTTATACTGTTTTGTGGTTCTTGAACTCTTCAAGATCTATTATCCTCCTACTAGCCCTTTCAATGATAAACACATTTATCTTAGAAGGTAGCGTGTTTTTCGTAACAAACACCTTTTGCTAAGTATGATTATAGAACATATACCCTAAACTTACTTTAGGATGTCCCACAAATCTGTACTTGTCAAATTTTATCCCAAACTTATCCTTTTGAAACTTTTTTCACATAAGTTGGACAAACCATTATCTTAACATACTTAAGATTAGGAATCCTCCCTGTCCATAACTTTTATGGAGTCTTGGGCCAAATTTTGAGGTTACCTTTTCGTAGATATCCAACCATTTCTAGGACATTATCCAGAAGGATACTGAAATGTTGGTAAAATAATTATGGACCGCATCATGTCCAACAAGGTACGATTTTTCCTTTCAGATACATCAATCAATTATTATATATCAGGAGGAGTACATTATGAGAAAATCATTTTGAGATGATCTAGAAACTTATTGCACAAGTATTTATTCCTTGATCCGATCAAAGAATCTTAATACTTTACCAATTTGTTTCACTTCTGAATTCTCTGAACCTTTCAAATAATTCACACTTATATTTATGCAAATACACACATTCAACTCTTTGAATGATCATCTCCTTTTCTTATACTAGTTTGTTCAATTTGCAAAATTATTTTCACGCAAGTCAAGTATACAAAATCCATTAAGCAATATTCCAGTTCTATACAAAACATTATTATTATAAATAGAACAACAATTGTTCTTAAATATAATACCAAAGATTTCATTGTCCAACAATAAAATGAAAATAATATTTTTTAACAAGAACTGGAGTACAATAACAACTTATTGACTTAATAGATTTGCCCGTAGGTATTGTTAAACTATAAGTTTTCATGGCTAATGTGGCAACCTTTGCTTCATTTCCCACATATAGGATTACTTATATTTGTTTAGCTTTCTACTTCTGCTTGGTCTCTTCATAAATCTATATTTATGATAACCAAAGTCGGTATCCAATACCTAAGTAGAACCTTGACTTAAAGAAAAATTTATTTTAAATCATGAATAAAAATTATATTTGTAACCGAAACTTCACTAAACTTTTTCTGGTTAGCCTCTGCAAAATGCTTATTGCAGTTTCTTTTCAGTGTCAAGACTTATTGCAGTGGAAGCAAACTCCTTTGCTATCCGCATCAGTTTTGTTCTTATTATCCTTTGTTTATGCCTTTTCTATTTACCTTTTTAGAATCGTTCTTCTTTTTAGAAGATCCTTTGGCCCCTACCAGTAAGACTTGGTCTTTCTTGGTTGGAAAGTGACTCTTAATATTTTTCAACATGTTAAGCAAATCAGCGAGGCTGATATCTAGCTTGTTCATATGAAAAATTCACAACAATTATGAAAGGAGTCCGGGAGTGAGTGCAAGATCAAATCTTGATTCAACTCTCCATCCATGACAAAACCTGTTGTTCTAATTGATCAATCAAATTGATAATGTTAAGGACTTTTATCTGTACTGTAGTGTCATCGGTCATTCTAGATCGGAGGAGCTCCTTAGATATCTGATATCTATTAGTCTTACTTTCTTCACCATCAACTACTTGACGTGCAGGAGTATAGTAGGAGCATCCATAGTTTCATACTGACGCTGAAGCTTGTTACTCATGGATGCGAGCATGATGCATTGAGTCAACTGTGCATCATCTTGCCACTTTCTAAAAGCAGCAATTTCTTCCTCAGAGGCATTGTCTGCAACCATTGCAGGGATAGGCATATTAAGGACATAAGATAGCTTTTAGCCATGAGAACTTTTCTCAATTTCCTCAACCAATCCGTTTAATACGGTCCGGTTAAATAGAATCTAATATGCTTCGCAGTGATAGTAATTTAGACATTGTAAAATTCTGTAAATGAATTTATAATTAACAACATTTTAGCATACATTCTTTTATTAATTACCAAAATAATTTAGGTCTTGTTTTAAATTGGTATCTCCCACTATTTTCTTCAAACTATATTACCCTCACTTATATAGTTCGGCAAAATCTAATTAAGATTTGCTAGTGAGAATAAGGATCCCATTTCAAATGTATATAGCCTTATGGTGACACAACAAACTATATATAAATAAATAAGTAGACAACTCTTGTAAATTACATCAACTATGCTGTGACGCACCCAAAATAGGTATACAACACCCATTCTGAGTCGCCAAATATATGGTACAGAAAGCAAACTACAACTTCAATAATACAATTGTCGTGTAAAATACGACAACACATACTGTGAGTTTAAATACAAATATTATCTTCTAGAAAATATCCACACTCAAATAAGTCCTCAATACAATTATTCAAACACTATTTTACAGAAATAGTGTGGACTGCTAAAACATCTTTCTAGAACCATCAATTCATACCCCGACTAGATCCTGCTATGTTCTCACCTCCTGAGAAGAAAAATGGAACAAAAAGGAAAAGGGTGAGCTCAACTAGCCCAGTAAAGAATATTATGACTAAGATAATATACAACAAATTATCATTAGTATTCAACAGGGAAAAATCTGATAGAATATAATCGACAACAAGTTTTAGATCAACAACTGCAGCGAAAACAACAAACCATTAGAAGAGTCAAGTAGAGAATGAATTCTACTATCTTCTAAGATTTAAAAGTTCATCATCAATATTTTATCCCTGTAACATCAATTAATAATCATCTTTATCCAAATATTCATCTTTGCACTACAGGCCAAAGATATTCATTTGTATCACCGGTCAGTCATGTTCATCTCAACACCTGTTCATCTTTGCACTACAGGCCAAAGATATTCATTGAGTAATCATACATCTTTGCACTACAGGCCAAAGATATTCAGTAATATCATCATTTAGGACTGAGGATGATGAAAAATATCTTAAAGAGAACGAATCCAGTGAGACAGAAGGACAAATAGTAGGGATTCGTATAACAGTTTATCCAAGATCAATAATACTTCATAATAATTAATTGTGAAGCAGAATTCAAAAATAAAGATCAAAACATGGATACAATCAAAGATAGTAACCATAATAGACATCTTGGACAAAAAGGGAAAATTTTATTTTTCAGTGAATAGTGCCGTATTCGTGAATAGTGCCGTATACGTGAATAGTAACCCCGACACAAAAAGTTTCAAATTTGATAAAAAATTCATATCAATATTTCAGCATAATGATATTGAAGAAAATAATATCATTAAGAAGAAAATAATATCCCTTACCTCAAAATATCAGTACTTCTGGTCGGAATATCGGTATAAAGCTGAAAGAAACTTGCTCTGATGAATAGAAACTCTCAAAGTATCTAAATACTCATAAAATACACTCAATAATCTAGAGAGAGAAAGAGAGAAAATTTGTTTCTGGTGTGATTTTTAATTCTAACTTAGCCCTCTATTTATAGGAAAATGGTAGCACGCCGAAGCAGACTTAACCTGCAACCTGATGGCTTTACCTGCTACTATTTCCATCCACCACATTTGAATAAAAATCTCAGCATATTTCTTCACCAACCAAGAGTGAGGCCCACCAATTCTAGAATTTTCTACCAAAATGATTAACTCCGAAAATTTAACAATTTTTGAACCAGTCATCTCGTAAAATTCATAATAAATCATACGTTCGTTTTTAACGGTTCAAAATTTGTGGACATATACTCAACTTATATATGTATAACATATCCAAAAATTACCACGATCCAACGGTCGGATTAAAAATTATAACCCCCGCAAAATATCTCAAAAACCCTGATTTTAATACCTCCATTCCGACAAAAATACTGATAAAAACCTCAACATTAACTCCTTCATTTTTAACCACAAAAATATATCCCTCATTTATATCCACATAAAATAAATATTTCCTTATCATATGAATCAATAATTTAATTATTCACAAATAATATTACAGAATCATATTTATGACAACCAGGTCGTTCCCAGGAAAGAGGGGGCTTTCCAATAAGGATTTCTCCTTACTGGCGCGCAATTAGATGACCAAACCTCTCCTTAGACAGAACTTTCTAGACATTTCCAATAATATTATCTAATAATATTATTCAAATAATATGAATTATTGATCTGATAATGGAAAATACTGTGCAGCAACAATTATTGAAACAACAATAATATAAAATATCAACGCAATAATTATTGAATTAATAAAATATTGAACAATAACTACTGTAACAATTATTGAGTAGTACCTTCTTACGTAAGAATCAATAATTGGTGCAATACCGTGTGCTATTGTATTTTAACCACCGGGTATTCCAACAGTATTAACGGTAACAACTAAGTCGTTGTTTATAAACAACTTATACTTGTCGTTTTCTTCATCCAATCGCTTTTTGTTATGGGGTCCACACAAGGCTGCGCCGTCGTACTAATATTCCCCGACAACAAGAATATTCCACGACCAAACGAATATTCCCCGACAAAATAAATATTTTATAACCACTTGCTTATTTTGCAAAATTTGCACATTTCACCCATAACCAAAGTATTATATCAAATTAACCCCTTATTATTCACAATAATATTTAGAGAAAATTTAATTTTATTCATTAATAAGTTGGGGTCTTACAACCTCCCCTCCTTATGAAATTTCGTCATCGAAATTGACGTACGTACCTGATATTTCGAAAAGGTGAGGATACCTCGCTTTCATTTCTGATTCCAACTCCCAGGTCATTTCTTCAATAGCATGGTTTCTCCACAAAACCTTAACTTGTGGTATAACCTTCGTGCATAGGACATGCTCTTTCCTATCCAAGATCTTAACAGGTACCTCCTCGTACGTTAAATGTTCAGCTATCTCGTCTGGTTCTAACTCAATAATGTGGTTCGGGTCTTTAACATATTTACGAAGCATAGATATGTGAAAAACATTATGAACACGAGACATGCTTGGAGGTAATGCGAGTCTATATGCCACATTTCCTATTCGCTCAAGAATCTCAAATGGACCAACAAATCTTGGATTGAGCTTTCCTCTCTTTCTAAATCTTGTAACTCCTTTCCATGGCGCAACACGTAAAAATACATGATCCCCAATATTAAATTCCACGTCCTTCCGATGAAGATCCGCATAACTCTTTTGTCGATCCTGTGCCGTTTGTATACGTTGTCGAATCGTTTGGATCTTCTCTGTAGTCATGCGTACCAACTCTGGTCCCAACAAAGTTGTTTTACCCACCTCGTCCCAGCATACTGGAGAATGACATTTTCTTCCATACAACGCCTCGAATGGAGCCACACCTATGCTCGCTTGATAACTGTTGTTGTAGAAGAATTCCACCTATGGTAGGTACTTATCCCAACTCCCTTTGAGATCTAGGACACAAAGTCTTAATAGATCTTCAAGAGTTTGAATAGTCCTCTCTGATTGTCCGTCCGTTTGAGGATGGTATGCCGAACTGAATCGTAAATCCGTACCCATAGCTTTCTGCAAGCTAACCCAAAATCGTGAAGTGAATCTTGGGTCATGATCTGAAACTATGGATACTGGCATGCCATGCAATCTCACAATCTCGTTCACGTACATACTAGCAAGACGTTCAAGGGAATAAGTCTCACGTATCGGCAAGAAATGAGCAGACTTGGTTAATCTATCGACAATAACCCAAATCGCATCTATGCCTTGAGAAACCTTGGGAAGACCCGTAACAAAATCCATAGTAATGTGTTCCCACTTCCATTTTGAAATCTCAAGTGGTTGCAATGGACCCTTTGGTACTTGGTGCTCCGCTTTTACACGTTGACAAGTTAAACACCTCGAGATAAACTCCGCGATCTCTCTTTTCATATTGCTCCACCAAAATGTATGTCGAAGATCGTGATACATTTTGGTACTCCCAGGATGGATTACAAACGGTGTGTTGTGTGCCTCCATTATTATTCTATACTTCAAGTCAAAATTGTTAGGAACACAAAGTCTGGAGTTGACTCGAAGTATTCCTTCTTCATCGATTCTTGCTTCTGGAATAACACCTTCTTGCACTTTCTTCTTCATACGCATCAACTCTATGTCCGTAGCTTGAGCATATTTAACTTTATCGATTAAAGTCGGTTCTACTCGTATATTTGATATCATCATGTGGGTACTTGGAGCCTTCATCTCTATCTCCATCCTCTGCAAGTCATACAAAATGGGCCTTTGTGTTAACAACATTGCACTCGTACCCGCATATGATCTTTTACTCAATGCGTCAGCTACTACGTTTGCTTTTCCAGGATGATATTGGATGGTATGATCGTAATCTTTCAACAGCTCGAGCCAACGTCGCTGCCGCATGTTGAGTTCCTTTTGGGTGAAGAAATATTTGAGGCTTTTATGATCTGTATAGATCTCCACTTTCTCCCCATACAGGTAGTGTCTCCAGATCTTCAACGCGAAAACGACTGCTGCCAACTCCAAATCATTAGTAGGATAATTCCTCTCATATTCTTTGAGTTGTCGCGAGGCATAGGCTATGACTTTCTCATGTTGCATGAGAACACATCCTAACCCTTTGCCTGAAGCATCGCTGTAGATAACAAATCCATCCGAACCAGATGGTATTGTCAGAACTGGTGCCGAAATGAGTCTCCTTTTGAGCTCTTGGAAACTCTTCTCGCAATCCTCGCTCCAACCGAATTTTGTATCCTTCCGAGTCAGCTGAGTTAACGGAGTAGCGATTCTAGAAAATCCTTCCATGAATCTCCAATAATAACCAGCTAAGCCTAGAAAGCTACGTACTTCGATTACCGACTTCGGTTGCTCCCAACTTTGTATGGCTTCAATCTTCGTCGGGTCGACAGATACTCCATGTTTTGACACCACGTGCCCAAGGAATGCTACTTCCTTAAGCCAGAACTCACATTTCTTCAGTTTGGCATATAGCTTGTTTTCACGAAGCCTTTGCAATACCAGCTTCAAATGACGCTCATGATCTTCACGGCTTTTGGAATAGATGAGGATGTCATCAATAAAGACAACAACGAACTGATCTAAATATTCTTTGAATACACGGTTCATCATATCCATGAAAGCAGCTGAAGCATTAGTCAATCCAAAAGACATTACTAAGAATTCATAATGCCCGTATCGATTTCTGAAGGCAGTCTTTGGAATATCCTCAGTTTTAATCTTCAGCTGATGATATCCAGAACGAAGATCGATCTTTGAAAAGAATTATGCTCCTTGCAACTGGTCAAACATGTCATCAATGCGAGGTAGCGGATACCTATTCTTTATAGTGACATGATTCAATTCTCGATAGTCGATACAAAGTCGCATACTCCTGTCTTTCTTCTTTACGAATAACACAGGAGCACCCCAAGGAGATGTACTAGGACGAATAAAATCGATGTCCAACAACTCCTGTAGTTGGACTTTTAACTCCTGAAGTTCAATTGGAGCCGTTCGATATGGGGTTTTAGAAATGGGCTTTGTACCGGGTTCAAGGTCAATAAAGAATTCAACTTCACGTTCTGGGGGTAGACCAGGAAGTTCTTCAGGAAATACATCGAAAAATTCTCTAACAATAGAAATATTATTCAAATCTGATTTGTCTTTGTTCAAATTCATAACATGGGCTAAGAAAGCTTGACATCCGTTTTTTAATAAACGAATAGCTTTGTGGCTTGATATGATAGTGACTGATTTTAGTGGTTTAGTAGTTTGAATTCGTATGACAGGTTGGTTAGGAATATGAAAACTAACAACCTTACGAAAACAATCAATTTTAGCATGATGAGTGGTTAACCAATCAATTCCTAAAATCACATCAAAAGCAAGTATCTTTAAAGAGATAAGATCAACAGGTAATGTGATAGTGCCAACTTGGATCATGCAAGATTTATAAACTGTAGATGTAACGAAGGTTTCACTCAACGGAGTTTCAACAGATAAGTCAAAGTCCAATTTCTCCGGAGTCAAGTTTAAACGTTGAGCACAAGCAGGAGAGATAAAAGAATGGGTAGAACCGGTATCTAGTAAAGTATAAACTTCGCAAGAATTCAAGATTAGCTTACCCGTGATCACCTCATTTGGGTTCCTCGCGTTTTGGCCAATCACGACAAACGCCCTTCCAGGAACCGCTGATTTCGACTTATCCGAGATAACTTTTGGAGTCACCATCCCTGCTAAACTTAGTTTTGCTACAGAACACTCTCGAGCTATATGACCCTCCTTTCCACAGTTATAACATACCTTGGATTTTTGTGGGCAGTTTGGGCTGATATGTCCCTCTTTCCCACATTTGTAACATACGACCGGTGGTCGTTCTCCTCCCCTAGAAACAGTTGATGTTTTTGCTGACGTCTTCACGTTATCATTATTGTACCTTCTCTTCTTGAAATCTCCTCCCGACTCGCTCCTTTTATTATCACGACCACGATTACCACCAGAGTGGCTACCGCTTTTGTCCGAATGTTTTCCTCCCTGCTGGTTTTCATTGCTTCGATGACTGCCGCCACCGGTATGACCCTGGTTGTGGTCCCTCGGTTGCACATACTCATTATCTCGCTCTAATAATTGAGCCCTGTTTACAACAACTGAATATAAAAAAAATTTATGAGAGATGAGATATTGTCGAATCTCGGGTTTTAGACTTCTCAGAAACATCCTTGTCATTCGTTCCTCATTTTCGACCAAATGAGGTGCAAACCTGGATAACTCTGCAAACTTCGCCTCGTACTGGGACACCGTCATGTTGTTTTGTTCCAGTCTGATAAACTCCACCTCCTTCATATGACGAATACTTTCAGGAAAGTACTTGTCATTGAACAATTTTTAAAATATTTCCCAGGACATGTTTGTAAGACCCCGAATTTTATGAAATAAAAGTATTCAATTTTTCTTATAATTACAATTTAGTAAATGGTTAAATTGATAAAAAAATTAAAGTTATGGGTGAAATGTGAAAATTGTTCAAAATAAACAAGTGGTTATAAAATAATTATTGTTGTCGGGGAATATTCGTTTGGTCGTGGAATATTCTTTCTGTCGGGGAATATTCGTACGACGGCGCAGCTATTTGTGGGCCCCATAACGAATAATTGTCGGGTGAAGGAAAATGACAAATTTGAGTTTTTACAAATAACGGCGTAGTTGTTACCGTTAACACTGTTGAAATACCCGGTGGTTAAAATACAGTAATACGCGTTATTGCACAGTAGCACACGGTATTGCATAGTATTTTTGAAATTATTGATTCTTGCGTAAGAAGGCACTACTCAATAATTGTTACAGTAATTACTGTTCAATATTTTATTTTATTGATTCAATAATTGCTACGTTGAAATTTTGTATTATTGTTGTTCAATAATTGTTGCTGCACAGTATTTTCTATTATCAGATCAATAATTCATATTATTTGATTAATATTATTAGATAGCATTATTGGCAATGTCTAGAAAGTTCTGTCTAAGGAGATGTTTGGTCATCTAATTGCGCGCTAGTAAGGAGAAATCCTTATTGGAAAGCCCCCTCTTTCCTGGGAACGGCCTAGTTGTCATAAATGTGATTCTGTAATATTATTTGTGAATAATTAATTATTGATTCATATGATAAGGAAATATTTATATTATGTGGATATAAATGAGGAATATATTTTTGTGGTTAAAAATGAAGGAGTTAATGTTGAGGTTTTTATCAGTATTTTTGTCGGAATGGAGGTATTAAAAATCAGGGTTTTTGAGATATATTTTGCGGGGGTTATAATTTTTAATCCGACCGTTGGATCGTGGTAATTTTTGGATATGTTATACATATATAAGTTGAGTATATGTCCATAAATTTTGAACCGTTAAAAATGAACGTATGATTTGTTATGAATTTTAAGAGGTGGCTGATTCGGAAATCAGGTTATAAATCATTTTTGGTGGAAAATTCTAGAATTGGTGGGCCCCACTTGTGATTGGTTAAGAAATGTGCTGAATTATATTTCAAATGTGGTGGGTGGGAATAGTAGCAGGTAAAGCCATCAGGTTGCAGGTCAAACCTACCAAAATTTTCCTATAAATAGAGGGCTAAGTTAGAATTGAAAATCACACAAAAAACATAAGCTTTCTCTCTTTCTCTCTCTATATTATGAAGCATATTTTGTGAGTATTTAGATACTTTGAGAGTTTCTATTCATCAGTGCAAGTTTCTTTCAGCCTTATACCGATCAGAAGTACTGCTCTTTTGAGGTAAGGGATAGTAAGGGATAGTAAGGGATATTAAGGGATTTTAAGGGTTGTTATAATTTTCAGTTTCGTAATTTTTCTGATTTTCAAAAATTCTGGAAAAATTTGAAATGATATTTTGATGAGTTTTATTGATTGTGTCCAAAAATGGTGATTTTTGGATGTATAGATTAAGAGTTATGAATTTTATGAGAAAAGACTATTTTAAAAGTAACTGCTTATAATTTCTTGTGGTTAACTCCAAAATTGATGAAATTTTTATTGCGAGTACATGTATATGATGGAAGTATACTCTGTTAATTTCAGAATTTTTGGACAAAAGTACAATTTTTGATAAATGTCTAAATATTCGGCTATTTTGGCCATATGAAAAATAGTAAATGACTTTTAAAAATTCTGAGAAAAATATATGTTCACTATGGGACTATATTATGTTAAATCTCAGAAAATAAATATTTTTGGAACTGATTTGGTATTTTTTTTATGAAAATGATCTAGTTATGAGTAAATGAATTAAATATGTTTTGTGAGGAAAGAAAATTGGAAAATAGGATTTTATGACTTGAGAATCCTATATGAGGTATATGCAGATTTTTGATGAGGGTTTTTGGTTATTGGTGATGAAATATTATGAGTTTGGCATTTTAAGATGATTAAATGCATTATTTAGTAAGTGTAAACAATTTAAATAAATTGTTTATAAGCTTAAGAAATGTTATTCTTTCAATATCATTATACCGAAATATTGGTATGGATTTTATTGTGAAATTTCTATCTTTTTGTGTCGGGTTTACTATTCACGAGTTACTATTTATGAGTTACTATTATATATGACATTTTTTATAACCTTGATGTTGAAATTCTCTTTCGCTTGAGTGTAAAGATGGGTAAATTATTGGTATGATCATGACTATGGGTTCTCTTTGGCCAGTAGTGCAAAGATGAATTGTTGACTAGTATGATCATGACCATTGAATTTATAATTGAATATATTTAGCTTAAGTGCAAAGGTGAATTGATCAACATGGTTATAATTATTGTTTATATAATTCTGAATTGATTATATATTTCTTTGAGATATTAATATATTTGGCATGTAGTACAAATATGAATTATTGAGGAATATCTTTGGCCTGTAGTGCAAAGATGAATTGTAGATGAATATCTTTGGCCTGTAGTGCAAAGATGGTCTGTTGATGAATATCTTTGGCCCGTAGTGCAAAGATGACCTGTTGTTGAATATCTTTGGCCAGTAATGCAAAGATGAACTGTTGACGAATATCTTTGGCCTGTAGTGCAAAGATGACTTGTTGATGAATATCTTTGGCCCGTAGTGCAAAGATGAAGTTATTAGTATGATTATGAACAGGAACTGTGATTTGGTATAACCATGATGTTTGATGTTTCAGGTGATGAAAATTATCTTTGTTCTGGATGAGAAGAGGAATTTAGAACTACAGTTATGATTATGAGTTATTCATATGATTGTGGACCAGAATTGTTGATTGATGTTACAGGGATAAAACATTGTTGATGGATTTTTATCATGGAGAAGATAATAGACTTTGTAGTCTATTTGACTCTTCTAATGGATTGCTCGTTCCGCTGCAACTATGGTTGAATTTTTATCATTTACCATATGTTCTAAATCTCTGATTTATTATTGATGAAGGCTATTGATAATTTAATTATCTTTAGTCATGATATTCTTTACTGAGCTAGTTGTGCTCACCCTTTTGCTTCACAATTCCTTTCAGGTAATAAGAGTGTAGCTGGGTCGAGCGAGGGTAACGGGAAAATAGAACGGTGGTCTCTAGCTGTGGATGTTCTCCCGAAGCAGTATAGAAAAGTTCATTTAGTAGTTATATTTGGTGAATCCAATAGGGTAAGGTGTACCCAACGTTGGAAGGGTGGTTTGCCACTATCATACAAGATGTCTAACGACATACAACCTCGTGTCATCATAAGACAGGGATGTGCTCATCCACTTGCTGAGTATATATACGAGCACTACCTATATAATCTTGGTGTTTGTTTGAAGTATAATTCTCAATTAGAGACAGTGGAGATAATGATAAGTCAAGAGAAGACTCACCATTGGGAAGAATATGATAGTAATCTTCTCATTTTTCTTTGGGGTCTATTGGGTAAACCAAGGATAATTCTGTGGCCATATGATATCTATCACAACCTAGAAGCATGGCCTCCCATGTACGAAGGTTTCCTTAAGCACTTCCCAAAGATTCTAATTTCCAAAACAGTTTTTGACTATACCTTTATGTAAGGTGTCATTGTGAGGTGATGTCCACGATTGGAACATGAGTCACATTTGGTATATATTTGTATCCAAACTCACAGCATATGTGTTGTTGTATTTTGCACGACAATTGTTGTAATAAAGTTGTAGTTATTTTCTGTACCATGTATTTGGCGACTCAGAATAGGTTGGATGGAATGGACCTATTTTGGGGTCGTTACAATGTTGAGTGCGTCAGGCTGGGTACGCTTCACAGACTCCCACCAGTAGTCTGCCTCACCGCGGAACATAAAGGTGGCGAATAGAACCTTCTGTTCCTCCGTGCATCCCAAGACATCGAATATCTTGGTAATTTGCTTGACCCACATTTCCGCCATGATCGGATCCGGCTTTCCCTTGAATTCTGGCGGTCCCAATTCTGTGAACTACTTAGCTGTGACAAACCGCGCGTTGTTATCATTTCTGCCCGTATTCTGCACACGAGTCTCCCTCGTCTGATTTTGCATGAACTGCAAAAAGCTCCTAAACATTCCATCATTCATTGTTTGCTCGGTAATGTTGTTTACAGGAGGAATATTGCCTTCCTATTGTACGTTCCCCTGGGTGGTAATCAAAGGTGTCTCCACTATCTGATTTACTCCATTATTGACGTTCTCAGCTGCCATTCTTAAATACTGCCATAAAACAAGGGTTAATAGTCATGTCATATATTATCCCTATACTCTCACCGACCAAATAAACTTAGTCAGGTCATACTAGCGAAGGAATTTCCCGTCTCTCCCCTCCTAGTTCTTGCCTCACATCTCAGCCAGGGATCATATTCCTAAGCTCTGATACCAACTGTGACGCCCCCAAAATAGGTATACAACACCCATTCTGAGTCGCCAAATATATGGTACAGAAAGCAAACTACAACTTCAATAATACAATTGTCGTGTAAAATACGACAACACATACTGTGAGTTTAAATACAAATATTATCTTCTAGAAAATATCCACACTCAAATAAGTCCTCAATACAATTATTCAAACACTATTTTACAGAAATAGTGTGCACTGCTAAAACATCTTTCTAGAACCATCAATTCATACCCCGACTAGATCCTGCTATGTTCTCACCTCCTGAGAAGAAAAATGGAACAAAAAGGAAAAGGGTGAGCTCAACTAGCCCAGTAAAGAATATTATGACTAAGATTGTAAGACCCCAACTTATTAATGAATAAAATCAAATTTTCTCTAAATATTATTGTGAATAATAAGGGGTTAATTTGATATAATACTTTGGTTATGGGTGAAATGTGCAAATTTTGCAAAATAAGCAAGTGGTTATAAAATATTTATTTTTGGTCGGTGAATATTCGGTTGGTCGTGGAATATTCTTGCTGTCGGGGAATATTCGTACGACGACGCAGCCTTGTGTGGGCCCCATAACGGAAAGCGATTGGATGAAGAAAACGACAAGTATAAGTTGTTTATTAATAATGGCGTAGTTGTTACCGTTAACACTGTTTAAATACCCGGTGGTTAAAAATACAGTAATAACGCGTGGTTGCATAGTAGCACACGGATTGCACAGTATAGTTGAATTATTGATTCGTACGTAAGAAGGCACTACTCAATAATTGTTACAGTAGTTATTATTCAATATTTTATTTTATTGATTCAATAATTGCTGCGTTGATATTTTATATTATTGTTGTTTCAATAATTGTTGCTGCACAGTATTTTCATTTATCAGATCAATAATTCATATTATTTGAATAATATTATTAGATAACATTATTGGCAATGTCTAGAAAGTTCTGTCTAAGGAGAGGTTTGGTCATCTAATTGCGCGCCAGTAAGGAGAAATCCTTATTGGAAAGCCCCCTCTTTCCTGGGAACGGCCTGGTTGTCATAAATGTGATTCTGTAATATTATTTGTGAATAATTAATTATTGATTCATATGATAAGGAAATATTTATTTTATGTGGATATAAATGAGGGATATATTTTTGTGGTTAAAAATGAAGGAGTTAATGTTGAGGTTTTTATCCATATTTTTGTCGGAATGGAGGTATTAAAAATCAGGGTTTTTGAGATATTTTGCGGGGGTTATAATTTTTAATCCGACCGTTGGATCGTGGTAATTTTTGGATATGTTATACATATATAAGTTGAGTATATGCCCACAAATTTTGAACCGTTAAAAATGAACGTATGATTTATTATGAATTTTACAAGATGACTGGTTCAGAAATTGTTGAATTTTCAGAGTTTATCATTTTGATGGAAAATTCTAGAATTGGTGGGCCCCACTTGTGGTTGGTGAAGAAATGTGCTGAATTATATTTCAAATGTGGTAGGTGGGAATAGTAGCAGGTAAAGCCATCAGGTTGCAGGTCAAACCTACCAAAATTTTCCTATAAATAGAGGGCTAAGTTAGAATTGAAAATTACACCAGAAACAAGTTTTCTCTCTTTCTCTCTCTAGATTATTGAGTGTATTTTGTGAGTATTTAGATACTTTGAGAGTTTCTATTCATCAGAGCAAGTTTCTTTCAGCCTTATACCGGTATTCCGACCAGAAGTACTGATATTTTGAGGTAAGGGATATTATTTTCTTCTTAATGATATTATTTTCTTCAATATCATTATGCTGAAATATTGATATGAGTTTTTATCAAATTTGGAACTTTTTGTGTCGGGGTTACTATTCACGTATACGGCACTATTCACGTATACGGCACTATTCACGAATACGGCACTATTCACCGAAAAATAAAATTTTCCCTTTTTGTCCAAGATGTCTATTATGGTTACTATCTTTGATTGTATCCATGTTTTGATCTTTATTTTTGAATTCTGCTTCACAATTGATTATTATGAAGTATTATTGATCTTGGATAAACTGTTATACGAATCCCTACTATTTGTCCTTCTGTCTCATTGGATTCGTTCTCTTTAAGATATTTTTCATCATCCTCAGTCCTAAATGATGATATTACTGAATATCTTTGGCCTGTAGTGCAAAGATGTATAATTACTTGATGAATATCTTTGGCCTGTAGTGCAAAGATGAACAGGTGTTGAGATGAACATGACCGACTGATGATACAAATGAATATCTTTGGCCTGTAGTGCAAAGATGAATATTTGGTTAAAGATGATTATTAATTGATGTTACAGGGATAAAATATTGATGATGGACTTTTAAATCTTAGAAGATAGTAGAATTCTTTCTCTACTTGACTCTTCTAATGGTTTGTTGTTTCCGCTGCAGTTGTTGATCTAAAACTTGTTGTCGATTATATTTTATCAGATTTTTCCCTGTTGAAGACTAACGATAATTTGTTGTATATTATCTTAGTCATAATATTCTTTACTGGGCTAGTTGAGCTCACCCTTTTCCTTTTTGTTCCATTTTTCTTCTCAGGAGGTGAGAACATAGCAGGATCTAGTCGGGGTATGGAGTGATGGTTCTAGAAAGATGTATTAGCAGTCCTCACTATTTCTGTAAAATAGTGTTTGAATAATTGTAATGAGGATTTATTTGAGTGTGGATATTGTCTAGAAGACAATATTTGTATTTAAACTCACAGTATGTGTTGTCGTATTTTGCACGACAATTGTATTATTGAAGTTGTAGTTTGCTTTCTGTACCATGTATTTGGCGACTCAGAATGGGTGTTGTATACCTATTCTGGGGGCGTCACAGTTGGTATCAGAGCTTAGGGATATGATCCCTGGCTGAGATGTGAGACAAGAACTAGGAGGGGAGAGACGGGGAATTCCTTCGCTAGTATGACCTGACTAAGTTTATTTGGTGTTTATTTGGTCGGTCAGAGTATAGGGATAATATATGACATGACTATTAACCCTTGTTTTATGGCAGTATTTAAGAATGGCAGCTGAGAACGTTAATAATGGAGTAAATCAGACCGTGGAGACACCTTTGATCACTACCCAGGGGAACGTGCAACAGGAAGGCAATATTCCTCCTGTAAACAACGTTACCGAGCAAACGATGAATGATGGAATGTTTAGGAGCTTTTTGCAGTTCATGCAAAATCAGACGAGGGAGACTCGTGTGCAGAATACGGGTGGAAATGATAACAACGCGCGGTTTGTCACAGCTAAGCAGTTCAAAGAATTGGGACCACCAGAATTTAAGGGAAAGCCGGATCCGATCATGGCGGAAACGTGGGTCAAGCAAATTACCAAGATATTTGATGTCTTGGGATGCACGGAGGAACAGAAGGTTCCATTCGCCACATTTATGTTCCGCGGTGAGGCAGACTACTGGTGGGAGTCTGTGAAGCGTACCCAGCCTGACGCACTCAACATGTCCTGGGAAACATTTCAAAAACTGTTCAATGACAAGTACTTTCCTGAAAGTATTCGTCATATGAAGGAGGTTGAGTTTATTAGACTGGAACAAAACAACATGACGGTGTCCCAGTACGAGGCGAAGTTTGCAGAGTTATCCAGGTTTGCACCTCATTTGGTCGAAAATGAGGAACGAATGACGCGGATGTTTCTGAGAGGTTTAAAACCTGAGATTCGTCAATACCTTATCTCTCATAAATTTTCTCTGTATTCAGACGTTGTCAACAGGGCCCAATTATTAGAGAGAGATAATGAGTATACTCAACCGAGGGACCACAACCAGGGTCATACCGGTGACAGCAATCATCAGAGAGATGATAACCAACGAGGAGGGAAAAATACGAACAAAGGCGGTAACCACTCGGGTGGTCATCGTGGCCATGATAATAGGAGAGGTGAGTCAAGTGGAAATTTCAGAAAGAGGAGATTCAACAATGACGGGATGACATCAGCACCAGCACCAGCACCAACAACAAATTTTAGGGGAGGAGAACGACCGCCAGTTAGATGTTACAAATGCGGGAAAGAGGGACATATCAGCCCAAACTGTCCACAACAATCCAAGGTGTGTTACAACTGTGGGAAGGAAGGCCACATCGCTCGAGATTGTACTATAGCGAAACCAAGTTCAGCGGGAGTGGTGATTCCAAGGGCTGTCCCGGATAAGGCGAAATCAGCGGTTCCTGGAAGGGCGTTTGTCGTTACTGGCCAAAACGCGAGAAACCCGAACGAGGTGATCACGGGTAAGCTAATCTTGAATTCTTGCGAAGTTTATACTTTACTAGATACCGGTTCTACCCATTCTTTTATCTCTCCTGCTTGTGCTCAACGTTTAAACTTGACTCCGGAGAAATTGGACTTTAACTTATCTGTTGAAACTCCGTTGGGTGAAACCTTCGTTACATCTACAGTTTATAAATCTTGCATGATCCAAGTTGGCACTATCACATTACCTGTTGATCTTATCTCTTTAAAGATACTTGCTTTTGATGTGATTTTAGGAATTGATTGGTTAACCACTCATCATGCTAAAATTGATTGTTTTCGTAAGGTTGTTAGTTTTCATATTCCTAACCAACCTGTCATACGAATTCAAACTACTAAACCACTAAAATCAGTCACTGTCATATCAAGCCACAAAGCTATTCGTTTATTGAAAAACGGATGTCAAGCTTTCTTAGCCCATGTTATGGATTTGAACAAAGACAAGTCAGATTTGAATAATATTTCTATTGTTAGAGAATTTTCCGATGTATTTCCTGAAGAACTTCCCGGTCTACCCCCGGAACGAGAAATTGAATTCTTTATTGACCTTGAACCCGGTACAAAGCCCATTTCTAAAACCCCATATCGAATGGCTCCTATTGAACTTCAGGAGTTAAAAGTCCAACTACAGGAGTTGTTGGACATCGGTTTTATTCGTCCTAGTACGTCTCCTTGGGGTGCTCCTGTTTTATTCGTAAAGAAGAAAGACGGGAGTATGCGACTTTGTATTGACTATCGAGAATTGAACCATGTCACCATCAAGAATAGGTATCCGCTACCTCGCATTGATGACCTGTTTGACCAGTTGCAAGGAGCACAATTCTTTTCAAAGATCGATCTTCGTTCTGGATATCATCAGCTGAAGATTAAAACTGAGGATATTCCAAAGACTGCCTTCAGAACTCGGTACGGGCATTATGAATTCTTAGTAATGTCTTTTGGATTGACTAATGCTCCTGCTGCCTTCATGGATATGATGAACCGTGTATTCAAAGAATATTTGGATCAGTTCGTTGTTGTCTTTATTGATGACATCCTCATCTATTCCAAAAGCCGTGAAGATCATGAGCGCCATTTGAAGCTGGTACTGCAAAGGCTTCGTGAAAACAAGCTATATGCCAAACTGAAGAAATGCGAGTTCTGGCTTGAGGAAGTAGCATTCCTTGGGCACGTGGTGTCAAAACATGGAGTATCTGTCGACCCGGCGAAGATTGAAGCCATACAAAGTTGGGAGCAACCGAAGTCGGTAACCGAAGTACGTAGCTTTCTGGGCTTAGCTGGTTATTATCGGAGATTTGTGGAAGGATTTTCTCGAATCGCTACTCCGTTAACTCAGCTGACTCGGAAAGATACAAAATTCGTATGGAGTGAGGAATGCGAGAAGAGTTTCCAAGAACTCAAGAGGAGACTCATTTCGGCACCTGTTTTGACAATACCATCTGGTTCGGATGGATTTGTTATCTACAGCGATGCTTCAGGCAAAGGGTTAGGATGTGTTCTCATGCAACATGGGAAAGTCATAGCCTATGCCTCACGACAACTCAAAGAATATGAGAGGAATTATCCTACTCATGATTTGGAGTTGGCAGCAGTCGTTTTTGCGTTGAAGATCTGGAGACACTACCTGTATGGGGAGAAAGTGGAGATCTATACAGATCATAAAAGCCTCAAATATTTCTTCACCCAAAAGGAACTCAACATGCGGCAACGACGTTGGCTTGAGCTGTTGAAAGATTACGATCATACCATCCAATACCATCCTGGAAAAGCAAACGTAGTAGCTGACGCATTGAGTAGAAGATCATATGCGGGTACGAGTGCAATGTTTTTAACACAAAGGCCCATTTTGTATGACTTGCAAAGGATGGAGATAGAGATGAAGGCTCCAAGTACCCACATGATGATATCAAATATACGAGTAGAACCGACTTTAATCGATAAAGTTAAAGCTGCTCAAGCTACGGATATAGAGCTGATGCGTATGAAGAAGAAAGTGCAAGAAGGTGCTATTCCAGAAGCAAGAATCGATGAAGAAGGAATACTTCGAGTCAACTCCAGACTTTGTGTTCCTAACGATTTTGACTTGAAGCATAGAATAATGATGGAGGCACACAACACACCGTTTGCAATCCATCCTGGGAGTACCAAAATGTATCACGATCTTCGACATACATTTTGGTGGAGCAATATGAAAAGAGAGATCGCGGAGTTTATCTCGAGGTGTTTAACTTGTCAACGTGTAAAGGCGGAGCATCAAGTGCCAAAGGGTCCATTGCAACCACTTGAGATCCCGAAATGGAAGTGGGAACACATTACTATGGATTTTGTTACAGGTCTTCCCAAGGTTTCTCAAGGCATAGATGCGATTTGGGTTATTGTTGATAGATTAACCAAGTCCGCTCATTTCTTGCCGATACGTGAGACTTATTCCCTTGAACGTCTTGCTAGTATGTACGTGAACGAGATTGTGAGATTGCATGGCATGCCAGTATCCATAGTTTCGGATCGTGACCCAAGATTCACTTCACGATTTTGGGTTAGCTTGCAGAAAGCTATGGGCACGGATTTACGATTCAGTTCAGCATACCATCCTCAAACGGACGGACAATCAGAGAGGACTATTCAAACTCTTGAAGATCTATTAAGACTTTGTGTCTTAGATCTCAAAGGGAGTTGGGATAAGTACCTACCATTGGTGGAATTCTCCTACAACAACAGTTATCAGGCGAGCATAGGTATGGCTCCATTTGAGGCGTTGTATGGAAGAAAATGTCGTTCTCCAGTATGCTGGGACGAGGTGGGTGAAGCAACATTGTTGGGACCAGAATTGGTACGCATTACTACAGAGAAGATCCAAACGATTCGACAACGTATACAAACGGCACAGGATCGACAAAAGAGTTATGCGGATCTTCATCGGAAGGACGTGGAATTTAATATTGGGGATCATGTATTGTTACGTGTTGCACCATGGAAGGGAGTTACAAGATTTGGGAAGAGAGGAAAGCTCAATCCAAGATTTGTTGGTCCATTTGAGATTCTTGAGCGAATAGGAAATGTGGCATATAGACTCGCATTACCTCCAAGCATGTCTCGTGTTCATAATGTTTTTCACATATCTATGCTTCGTAAATATGTTAAAGACCCGAACCACATTATTGAGTTAGAACCAGACGAGATAGCTGAAGATTTAACGTACGAGGAGGTACCTGTTAAGATCTTGGATAGGAAAGAGCATGTCCTACGCACGAAGGTTATACCACAAGTTAAGGTTTTGTGGAGAAACCATGCTATTGAAGAAATGACCTGGGAGTTGGAATCAGAAATGAAAGCGAGGTATCCTCACCTTTTTGAAACATCAGGTACGTACGTCAATTTCGAGGACGAAATTTCATAAGGAGGGGAGGTTGTAAGACCCCAACTTATTAATGAATAAAATCAAATTTTCTCTAAATATTATTGTGAATAATAAGGGGTTAATTTGATATAATACTTTGGTTATGGGTGAAATGTGCAAATTTTGCAAAATAAGCAAGTGGTTATAAAATATTTATTTTTGGTCGGTGAATATTCGGTTGGTCGTGGAATATTCTTGCTGTCGGGGAATATTCGTACGACGACGCAGCCTTGTGTGGGCCCCATAACGGAAAGCGATTGGATGAAGAAAACGACAAGTATAAGTTGTTTATTAATAACGGCGTAGTTGTTACCGTTAATACTGTTTAAATACCCGGTGGTTAAAAATACAGTAATAACGCGTGGTTGCATAGTAGCACACGGATTGCACAGTATATTGAATTATTGATTCGTACGTAAGAAGGCACTACTCAATAATTGTTACAGTAGTTATTATTCAATATTTTATTTTATTGATTCAATAATTGCTGCGTTGATATTTTATATTATTGTTGTTTCAATAATTGTTGCTGCACAGTATTTTCATTTATCAGATCAATAATTCATATTATTTGAATAATATTATTAGATAACATTATTGGCAATGTCTAGAAAGTTCTGTCTAAGGAGAGGTTTGGTCATCTAATTGCGCGCCAGTAAGGAGAAATCCTTATTGGAAAGCCCCCTCTTTCCTGGGAACGGCCTGGTTGTCATAAATGTGATTCTGTAATATTATTTATGAATAATTAATTATTGATTCATATGATAAGGAAATATTTATTTTATGTGGATATAAATGAGGGATATATTTTTGTGGTTAAAAATGAAGGAGTTAATGTTGAGGTTTTTATCCATATTTTTGTCGGAATGGAGGTATTAAAAATCAGGGTTTTTGAGATATTTTGCGGGGGTTATAATTTTTAATCCGACCGTTGGATCGTGGTAATTTTTGGATATGTTATACATATATAAGTTGAGTATATGTCCACAAATTTTGAACCGTTAAAAATGAACGTATGATTTATTATGAATTTTACAAGATGACTGGTTCAGAAATTGTTGAATTTTCGGAGTTTATCATTTTGATGGAAAATTCTAGAATTGGTGGGCCCCACTTGTGGTTGGTGAAGAAATGTGCTGAATTATATTTCAAATGTGGTAGGTGGGAATAGTAGCAGGTAAAGCCATCAGGTTGCAGGTCAAACCTACCAAAATTTTCCTATAAATAGAGGGCTAAGTTAGAATTGAAAATTACACCAGAAACAAGTTTTCTCTCTTTCTCTCTCTAGATTATTGAGTGTATTTTGTGAGTATTTAGATACTTTGAGAGTTTCTATTCATCAGAGCAAGTTTCTTTCAGCCTTATACCGGTATTCCGACCAGAAGTACTGATATTTTGAGGTAAGGGATATTATTTTCTTCTTAATGATATTATTTTCTTCAATATCATTATGCTGAAATATTGATATGAGTTTTTATCAAATTTGGAACTTTTTGTGTCGGGGTTACTATTCACGTATACGGCACTATTCACGTATACGGCACTATTCACGAATACGGCACTATTCACCGAAAAATAAAATTTTCCCTTTTTGTCCAAGATGTCTATTATGGTTACTATCTTTGATTGTATCCATGTTTTGATCTTTATTTTTGAATTCTGCTTCACAATTGATTATTATGAAGTATTATTGATCTTGGATAAACTGTTATACGAATCCCTACTATTTGTCCTTCTGTCTCATTGGATTCGTTCTCTTTAAGATATTTTTCATCATCCTCAGTCCTAAATGATGATATTACTGAATATCTTTGGCCTGTAGTGCAAAGATGTATAATTACTTGATGAATATCTTTGGCCTGTAGTGCAAAGATGAACAGGTGTTGAGATGAACATGACCGACTGATGATACAAATGAATATCTTTGGCCTGTAGTGCAAAGATGAATATTTGGTTAAAGATGATTATTAATTGATGTTACAGGGATAAAATATTGATGATGGACTTTTAAATCTTAGAAGATAGTAGAATTCTTTCTCTACTTGACTCTTCTAATGGTTTGTTGTTTCCGCTGCACTTGTTGATCTAAAACTTGTTGTCGATTATATTTTATCAGATTTTTCCCTGTTGAAGACTAACGATAATTTGTTGTATATTATCTTAGTCATAATATTCTTTACTGGGCTAGTTGAGCTCACCCTTTTCCTTTTTGTTCCATTTTTCTTCTCAGGAGGTGAGAACATAGCAGGATCTAGTCGGGGTATGGAGTGATGGTTCTAGAAAGATGTATTAGCAGTCCTCACTATTTCTGTAAAATGGTGTTTGAATAATTGTAATGAGGATTTATTTGAGTGTGGATATTGTCTAGAAGACAATATTTGTATTTAAACTCACAGTATGTGTTGTCGTATTTTGCACGACAATTGTATTATTGAAGTTGTAGTTTGCTTTCTGTACCATGTATTTGGCGACTCAGAATGGGTGTTGTATACCTATTCTGGGGGCGTCACAAAGATAATTTACAACAAATTATCATTAGTATTCAACAAGGAAAAATCTGATATAATATAATCGATAACAAGTTTTAGATCAACAACTGCAGCGAAAACAGTAAACCATTAGAAGAGTCAAGTAGAGAATAAATTCTACTATCTTCTAAGATTTAAAAGTCCATCATCAATATTTTATCCCTGTAACATCAATTAATAATCATCTTTATCCAAATATTCATCTTTGCACTACAGGCCAAAGATATTCATTTGTATCACCTGTCATTCATGTTCATCTCAACACCTGTTCATCTTTGCACTACAGGCCAACGATATTCATCAAGTAATCATACATCTTTGCACTACAGGCCAAAGATATTCAGTAATATCATCATTTAGGACTGAGGATGATAAAAAATATCTTAAAGAGAACGAATCCAGTGAGACAGAAGGACAAATAATAGGGATTCGTATAACAGTTTATCCAAGATCAATAATACTTCATAATAATCAATTGTGAAACAAAATTCAAAAATAAAGATCAAAACAGGGATACAATATAAGATAGTAACCATAATAAACATCTTGGATAAAAAGGAAAAATTTTATTTTTCGATGAATAGTGTCGTATACGTGAATAGTGCCGTATACGTGAATAGTAACTCCGACACAAAAAGTTCCAAATTTGATAAAAAAAAACTCATATCAATATTTCAGCATAATGATATTGAAGAAAATAATATCATTTAAGAAGAAAATAATATCCCTTACCTCAAAATATCAGTACTTCTGGTCGGAATATCGGTATAAAGCTGAAAGAAACTTGCTCTGATGAATAGAAACTCTCAAAGTATCTAAATACTCACAAAATACACTCAATAATCTAGAGAGAGAAAGAGAGAAAACTTGTTTCTGGTGTGATTTTCAATTCTAACTTAGCCCTCTATTTATAGGAAAATGTTAGCACGCCGAAGCAGACTTAACCTGCAACCTGATGGCTTTACCTGCTACTATTCTCACCCACCACATTTGAATAAAAATCTCAGCACATTTCTTCACCAACCAAGAGTGGGGCCCACCAATTCTAGAATTTTTCACCAAAGTGATTAACTCCGAAAATTCAACAATTTCTGAACCAGTCATCTCGTAAAATTCATAATAAATCATACGTTCATTTTTAACGGTTCAATATTTGTGGACATATACTCAACCTATATATGTATAACATATCCAAAAATTACCACGATCTAACGGTCGGATTAAAAATTATAACCCCCGCAAAATATCTCAAAAACTCTGATTTTTAATACCTCCATTCCGACAAAAATACTGATAAAACCTCAACATTAACTCCTTCATTTTTAACCACAAAAATATATCCCTCATTTATATCCACATAAAATAAATATTTCATTATCATATGAATCAATAATTTAATTATTCACAAATAATATTACAGAATCACATTTATGACAACTAGGCCGTTCCCAGGAAAGAGGGGGTTTTCCAATAAGGATTTTTGTGAGAACCCAGAATTTTAAATAATTTAAAATTTTTAAATATTTTTTTTTATGAAAGTATTTGAATCATATAAGTGTATATGATAATTAAGCTAGATAGTTAAACTAAGAAGTATACTTAATCATTTTCAAGGAAGAGTAATGAAAGTTATGTAAGAAATTAACATAGCTTGAATGTTAGCATTGATTACTAAATTAAAAGGATTTACAATCCTTAAGTAATTGATTATTGATATGAGTATGTATGTGTTTATAATTTATTAAGTCAATTTGTGATAATAAGTTAATAAACTAGGATAAATATGTTAGGACATATGTGAATTAGGTACGTGATTGCGTAAATATGTATTATATAATGTGTGTACATTTATTTTGTAAAGAGATGAAGAATAAAGTTATGTAACCTAATACATATGTTAGGTATGATAATTAAATAACCTAATGAGTTATGATTTAAGAGAATGATAGTATATAAAAACATATACTAATCCTTAGAGATTTATTTTATACGTCTTTATTAATTAATTTTATAACCTAAGAATAGCAAGTCTAATTGGGTTATGAAAATTAAAGATATGTGAGTAAGGAATTAAATTACTAATGTGTGTAAGGAGACCCTAACTAAATGATTAGGGTATGATCAAGATTAAAATATGGGACTAATATGATATTAAGGCCCAAAGAATTTATTTGTGGCCCAAGTGTTTATTTGAGCAAGAGGCTTGTGGCTATTTGATTTAATAGCAATTAAATTGTTGAGCTAGCCCAATATTTGATAGTGGCCCAATCAATTGGAGATGGTGGCCCAAGTGTATTTTAATTAGTGGCTAAAAGAATTAGCCCAAGAGAATTAATTAGCAAGGCCCAAGCTTGGCCCAATCTAAATCCACATATGGAGGGTTAGTTTAGTCATTGATTAAAGCATAAATAAAATAAATGTTATGTAAGATAGCAAGGCCATGTGGCCGGTCAATGCAAGGAAAGGAATGGGAGATGCATGTAATGATTAGTTTGCTTTAGTTGGTGATTATCTTTGTGTGGTGTCACCTTATGGATGGAGTCACCAATTTTATTTATTCTTGCAAGTAACCACTAACTTGTTGAGAGAGAGAAGTCAAGGATGTGGTGTAATGATTTCATTTTACTAACTCACACCAACTCTTCACATGTGTCAAGTTTATATTAAACCAACATCTTTTACCAAGCTTACAAGCAACCTCAAGCTTGCAAGAAACACCTTAATGATTAAAGAGAGAATGTGGGGGAATTTATATAGATATACATAATATATCTATACTTAATTTATTAACAAAAATTTATTTAATTCTTTTCTTTCATTTTATTTCCTAGAAAGCTAACAAAACAAAGTAAGAGAGAGAGAGAGCCAAGAGAGTTTCGGCCATAATAGGGAAAGAGATAGGGAGAGTTTTGATAGTTTCCAAGTTCCATAATCTAAGTATTAGGAAGAAGAAGAAGAAGAGGAATCAAGAGAAGGTATAAGAAATCCCTACTTTTATAGTTTAATTTCTCTTTGTGGTGATTTGAGTTTTGATTTTTGTAAAACTATGATCTTGAGGCTTAAAACATTAGATCTTGGTGTTTAAAAGTGTTTTATATTTATATCCAACTCTTTTGTAGATCAAAAGTGGAAGCTAAACTAAGAAATATGAGTTAGGTTTTTCAAAAGATAGAAAATCAAATTTTTCTTAGCTTTTGTTGTGTTTGAGCTTATGATTGTTGATTATTTGGTGAATTAAACCATGGATCATGTTAGATCCATGAGTATATGAGTTATTTTAAGTATTATGTTGAACTATGTTGATTTTATGTGAAAATATAGAAGTTTTCTTAAAAGTCACCAAATGTTGACAAACAAATTTTTGAGAAAACAAAGTATGATATGGAAATGACCATATCTCTTATTCTACTTTAAATTTTTGAGTGTGGTCAATTTCTGGAGTTAGATTTATGAGTCTTCTAATATATCTAAGTGGAATCACTGAAAAATGATTTGTAGATTTTCGTGTGGAATGATTTTAGTAAACGATGAAAAATAAGAAAATGTTTAAAAAGCTGCTGCTCAAAATATTGGAAGGGATGTTTTGGCCACTTATTTAATGAGATAAAATCCGGCCTTTTGGGAGATGAAAATATATGGGATAAAGTAGGTTGTGTCCAAAAATGAGCTTATTCCGACTTAAAATGAGCAAGTTATGACTATTTCAATTTTTGCGTTTTCCCGACGAAAATAGCTATAACCGGAGTTGTATAACTCCGATAGCCTTGAAATTTAAACTGTAAGCTCATGTTAACATGTGTAAGATCCCGCCAAGAGTTGGGAATTTTTGGAGTTAAGTATGAGGTAGATAATTTCTTAAAGAATTAACTAGAAATTGATTTTTGAAAAATACTTGAGGGAGTTGAAAAATTTCTGAAAAATACTTTTTTTGTATGGAATATATGTATATATGATTGGCCAAAAGATTAGAAAAAAATAAGTTGATTTCATATTTTCGCGAATATTGTATTTCAGCTTCCCGAAATGAACATTTCAGGTTACTGAAAAGGGAAACTGAAATGTCAGGAAGTGAAGTCAGTTTTGTTTTTGCTTGCTGAAATAGAAACTGAAATGATATATTAAGTCTACTGAGTTCATAAATAGTTTTTCAAGTTATATTACAAACTTATAAATGAACGAGTAAGTGTTAAGTCTAAGATATTATAGTGTACTCACTAATGATAGGTTATGTGATTTCATGTTAAATTGCTATGAGTAAGATATGTGATGCTAATTAAGAGATTGATTTTATCAATGATAGGTCTTACAAAAGAAGTTAACTTAAATTGCGTAGCAGTAGTCAACGAATCAGGCAAGTTCCTAACTCAACTTGAGTTACTATTTTTCAAGCATGGTAGTGAATAATTATTGATAGTTATTCACATCTATAATGATTATTGTAATTAGCACGTAGTGCAATTGATTCTTGTTCTATTATTTGAACTATTTATAAATCATGTCTCAGCTAATTGTTTTGGCGAGACTAATATTTGTTAAAGCATGAAATGTTCTATTTATTATGAACTGAATTGTTATTGGAAGATCTATGCAATTGGTTTCGGCTAGATTAGTATTGTTATTAATTATTGAAATCATAGTATTTCTTTGAAAATAATCCAAACCATATTGTTGTGGTACGGACTCGTGATGTAAGACTGAGATGAACAAAATTTTAATGTCATAAATCGACCTATGCGCTATTATTGAGTATTATGCATAATATAGGGTACAAAGGAGTTGGCCACTCCAGGTACTTGCAGAAGAGTATAGTTTAGTTTTTATAATTAATTTATATTCTTGTGGAATAATTTAGTTTTAATAACTAAATGACTCCTCTAGTAGTTCATGATCCTTTTGTGATCACTCAGCATGAAATATGGGTATATCTCACTTTATTGAATATTGTTGCAGTATTGTTAATTCTTATTATTCAATTGAATATTATTGAATCTTTGAAAAAAATTTACTCTTTCATCTCTGATATGTTATTCAGTATGAAATGGGAGAAAGTTTTATTATTGAGATTGAATTATTATTCAGCTACTTCGAAAACTTTTGATTATTGTTGAAGTTCTAAAGAAGCTAGACTCTTCTATTCATGATATATATCATTTGTTGTATATTTTAACTTATTGGGCAAACTCGTTGCTCACTCTTGCTTAAATAAAATATTTCAATTAATGTCGATGTAGCAGAAGGTTCTAATAGAAACAAAGGCAAAGGCAAGGCTCAGGAGTAGTTAGTGTCAACTTTTAATGGTTATGTTTTATTATGTAATTAATTATGTAAACCTTTTGATTATATAAGGGTATGTAAGTTATGTCAAGGTTAGTTAACCTGGGATATTGTTATAAGTTGTATTAAAGAATATTATGAATGATGTTTTTCATTAACGAATGAGTAGTTAGATGTGATATATATGATGGATCGTGAGCACCAAACCCGAGGTTAGGGAACTCGAATTTGGAGGCGTCACAATTTCTCCTTACTGGCGCGCAATTAGATGACCAAACCTCTCCTTAGATAGAACTTTCTAGATATTGCCAATAATGTTATCTAATAATATTATTCAAATAATATGAATTATTGATCTGATAAAGGAAAATACTGTGCAGCAACAATTATTGAAACAACAATAATATAAAATATCAACGCAGCAATTATTGAATCAATAAAATAAAATATTAAACAATAACTACTGTAACAATTATTGAGTAGTGCCTTCTTACGTAAGAATCAATAATTGGTGCAATACCATGTGCTACTGTATTTTAACCACCGGGTATTCCAACAGTATTAACGGTAACAACTACGCCGTTATTTAAAAATAACTTATACTTGTCGTTTTCTTCATCCAATCGCTTTCCGTTATGGGGCCCACACCAGGCTGCGCCGTCGTACGAATATTCCCCGACAGCAAGAATATTCCACGACCCAACGAATATTCCCCGACAAAATGAATATTTTATAACCACTTTCTTATTTTGCAAAATTTGCACATTTGACCCATAACCAAAATATTATATCAAATTAACCCCTTATTATTCACAATAATATTTAGAGAAAATTTGATTTTATTCATAAATAAGCTGGGGTCTTACACTACCTGTATGGGGAGAAAGTGGAGATCTATACAGATCATAAAAGCCTCAAATATTTCTTCACCTAAAAGGAACTCAACATGCGGCAGCGACGTTGGCTCGAGCTGTTGAAAGATTACGATCATACCATCCAATATCATCCTGGAAAAGCAAACGTAGTAGCTGACGCATTGAGTAGAAGATCATATGCGGGTACGAGTGCAATGTTGTTAACACAAAGACCCATTTTGTATGACTTGCAAAGGATGGAGATAGAGATGAAGGCTCCAAGTACCCACATGATGATATCAAATATACGAGTAGAACCGACTTTAATCAATAAAGTTAAAGTTGCTCAAGCTACGGACATAGAGCTGATGCGTATGAAGAAGAAAGTGCAAGAAGGTGCTATTCCAGAAGTAAGAATCGATGAAGAAGGAATACTTCGAGTCAACTCCAGACTTTGTGTTCCTAACGATTTTGACTTAAAGCATAAAATAATGATGGAGGCACACAATACACCGTTTCCAATCCATCATGAGAATACCAAAATGTATCACGATCTTCGACATACATTTTGGTGGAGCAATATGAAAAGAGAGATCGCGGAGTTTTTCTCGAGGTGTTTAACTTGTCAACGTGTAAAGGCGGAGCATCAAGTGCCAAAGGGTCCATTGCAACCACTTGAGATCCCGAAATGGAAGTGGGAACACATTACCATGGATTTTGTTACAGGTCTTCCCAAGGTTTCTCAAGGCATAGATGCGATTTGGCTTATTGTTGATAGATTAACCAAGTCTACTCATTTCTTACCGATACGTGAGACTTATTCCCTTGAACGTCTTGCAAGTATATATGTGAACGAGATTGTGAGATTGCATGGCATGTCAGTATCCATAGTTTAGGATCGTGACCCAAGATTCACTTCACGATTTTGGGTTAGCTTGCAGAAAGCTATGGGCACGAATTTACGATCCAGTTCAGCATACCATCCTCAAACGGACGGACAATCAGAGAGGACTATTCAAACTCTTGAAGATCTACTAAGACTCTGTGTCCTAGATCTCAAAGGGAGTTGGGATAAGTACCTACCATTGGTGAAATTCTCCTACAACAACAGTTATCAGGCGAACATAGGTGTGGCTCCATTCGTGGCGTTGTATGGAAGAAAATGTCATTCTCCAGTATGCTGGGATGAGGTGGGTGAAGCAACATTGTTGGGACCAGAGTTGGTACGCATGACTACAGAGAAGATCCAAACGATTCGACAACGTATATAAACTGTGACAACCTCAAAATAGGTCCATTCCACCCAACCCATTCTGAGTCGTCAAATACATGGTACAGAAAATAACTACAACTTTATTTCAACAATTGTCGTGCAAAATACAACAACACATATGCTGTGAGTTTGGATACAAATATATACCAAATGTGACATTGGACACCATCATGTATCAGCACCTCACAAAGGTACCTTACATAAAGGTACAGTCAAAAACTGTTTTAGAAACTAGAATCTTTGGGAAGTGCTCAAGGAAACCTTCGTACATGGGAGGCCATGCTTCTAGGTTATGATAGATATCATATGGCCACAGAATTATCCTTGGTTGACCCAATAAACCCTAAAGAAAAACGAGAAGATTACTAACATATTCTTCCCAATGGTGAGTCTTCTCTTGACTTATCATTATCTCCACTGTCTCTAATTGAGAATTATACTTCAAACAAACACCAAGATTATATAGGTAGTACTTGTAGATATACTCAGCAAGTGGATGAGCACAACCCTGTCTTATGATAACACGAGGTTCTATGTCATTAGACATCTTGTATGATAGTGACGAAACACCCTTCCAACGTTGGGTTCGCCTCACCCTATTTTCTTCACCAAATATAACTACTAAATGATGACCACCGTTCTATTCTCTTGTTACCCCCGCTCGACCCAGCTACACTCTTATTACCTGAAAGGAATTGTGAAACAAAAGGGCGAGCACAACTAGCCCAGTAAAGAATATCATGACTAAAGATAAATTATCAATAGTCTTCATCAGTGATAAATCAGAGATTTAGAACATATGGTAGATGATTAAAATTTCAACCATAGTTGCAGCGGAACGAGCAATCCATTAGAAGAGTCAAATAGACTATAAAGTCTATTATCTTCTCCATGTTAAAAATCCACCAACAATGTTTTATCCCTTTAACATCAATCAACAATTCTGGTCCACAATCATATGAATAACTCATAATCATAACTGTAGTTCTAAATTCCTCTTCTCATCCAGGACGAAGATAATTTTCATCACCTATCTTTACCTGAAACATCAAAGATCATGGTTACACCAAATCATATTTCATGTTTATAATCATACTAATAACTTCATCTTTGCACTACGGCCAAAGATATTCATTTGTATCACCAGTTGGTCATGTTCATCTCAACATCTGTTCATCTTTGCACTACTGGCCAAAGATATTCAACATGTCATCTTTGCACTACGTGTGACAACCCCAAAATAGGTCCATTCCATCCAACCCATTCTGAGTCGTCAAATACATGGTACAGAAAACAACTACAACTTTATTACAACAATTGTCGTGTAAAATACAACAACACATATGCTGTGAGTTTGGATACAAATATATACCAAATGTGACATTGGACACCATCATGTATCAGCACCTCACAAAGGTACCTTACATAAAGGTACAGTCAAAAACTGTTTTAGAAACTAGAATCTTTGGGAAGTGCTCAAGAAAACCTTCGTACATGGGAGGCCATACATCTAGGTTATGATAGATATCATATAGCCACAGAATTATCCTTGGTTGACCCAATAGACCCCAAAGAAAAACGAGAAGATTACCATCATATTCTTCCCAATGGTGAGTCTTCTCTTGACTTATCATTATCTCCACTGTCTCTAATTGAGAATTATACTTCAAACAAACACCAAGATTATATAGGTAGTACTTGTAGATATACTCAGCAAGTGGATGAGCACAACCCTGTCTTATGATAACACGAGGTTCTATGTCATTAGACATCTTGTATGATAGTGACGAAACACCCTTCCAACGTTGGGTTCGCCTCACCCTATTTTCTTCACCAAATATAACTACTAAATGATGACCACCGTTCTATTCTCTTGTTACCCCCGCTCGACCCAGCTACACTCTTATTACCTGAAAGGAATTGTGAAACAAAAGGGCGAGCACAACTAGCCCAGTAAAGAATATCATGACTAAAGATAAATTATCAATAGTCTTCATCAGTGATAAATCAGAGATTTAGAACATATGGTAGATGATTAAAATTTCAACCATAGTTGCAGCGGAACGAGCAATCCATTAGAAGAGTCAAATAGACTATAAAGTCTATTATCTTCTCCATGTTAAAAATCCACCAACAATGTTTTATCCCTTTAACATCAATCAACAATTCTGGTCCACAATCATATGAATAACTCATAATCATAACTGTAGTTCTAAATTCCTCTTCTCATCCAGGACGAAGATAATTTTCATCACCTATCTTTACCTGAAACATCAAAGATCATGGTTACACCAAATCATATTTCATGTTTATAATCATACTAATAACTTCATCTTTGCACTACGGCCAAAGATATTCATTTGTATCACCAGTTGGTCATGTTCATCTCAACATCTGTTCATCTTTGCACTACTGGCCAAAGATATTCAACATGTCATCTTTGCACTACGTGTGACAACCCCAAAATAGGTCCATTCCATCCAACCCATTCTGAGTCGTCAAATACATGGTACAGAAAACAACTACAACTTTATTACAACAATTGTCGTGTAAAATACAACAACACATATGCTGTGAGTTTGGATACAAATATATACCAAATGTGACATTGGACACCATCATGTATCAGCACCTCACAAAGGTACCTTACATAAAGGTACAGTCAAAAACTGTTTTAGAAACTAGAATCTTTGGGAAGTGCTCAAGAAAACCTTCGTACATGGGAGGCCATACATCTAGGTTATGATAGATATCATATAGCCACAGAATTATCCTTGGTTGACCCAATAGACCCCAAAGAAAAACGAGAAGATTACCATCATATTCTTCCCAATGGTGAGTCTTCTCTTGACTTATCATTATCTCCACTGTCTCTAATTGAGAATTATACTTCAAACAAACACCAAGATTATATAGGTAGTGCCCATAGATATACTCAGCAAGTGGATGAGCACAACCCTGTCTTATGATGACACGAGGTTGTATGTCATTAGACATCATGTATGATAGTGACAAAACACCCTTTCAACGTTGGGTTCGCCTCACCCTATTTTCTTCACCAAATATAACTACTAAATGATGACCACCGTTCTATTCCCTTATTACCCCCGCTCGACCCAGCTACACTCTTATTACCTGAAAGGAATTGTGAAGCAAAAGGGTGAGCACAACTAGCTCAGTAAAGAATATCATGACTAAAGATAATTCAATTATCAATAGCCTTCATCAACAATAAATCAGAGATTTAGAACATATGGTAAATGATAAAAATTTCAACCATAGTTGCAGCGGAACGAGCAATCCATTAGAAGAGTCAAATAGACTATAAAGTCTATTATCTTCTCCATGTTAAAATTCCACCAACAATATTTTATCCATGTAACATCACTCAACAGTTCCTTTCCACAATCATATGAATAACTCATAATCATAATTGTGACTATAAATTTTTCTTCGCACCCAGGACGAAGAATATTTTCATCACCTGTCTTTACCTGAAACATCAAAGATCATGGTTATACCAAATCACAGTTCCTGTTTATAATCATACTAACAAATCCATCTTTGCACTACGGGCCAAAGATATTCATCAACAAACCATCTTTGCACTACGGGCCAAAGATATTCAACAACAGTTCATCTTTGCACTACAGGCCAAAGATATTCATCAACAGACCATCTTTGCACTACATGCCAAAGATATTCATCAACAATTCATATTTGCACTACAGGCCAAATATATTCATATCTCAAAGAAATATATAATCATTTCAGAATTTATATAAACAATAATTATAACCATGTTGATCAATTCACCTTTGCACTTAAGCTTAAGATATTCAATTATAAATTCAATGGTCATGATCATACCAGTCACAATTCAACTTTGCACTACAGGCCAAAGAGAACCCTAGTCATGATCATACCAATAATCTACCCATCTTTACACTCCAGTGAAAGAGAATTTCAACATCAGGGTTATAAAAATGTTATATATGATGATAAAAATAATATGATCAACATATAGTTTTAATCTCAAGAGTAATATTCGTAACTCATGAATAGTAACCCCGACACAAAAGATAGAAATTCTACAATAAAATTCATACCAATATTTCGGTATAATGATATTGAAAGAATAACATTACTTAAATTTATAAACAATTTATTTTAATTGTTTACACTTTACTAATTAATGCATTTAATCATCATAAAATGCCAACTCTTATAATTTCATCATCAATAACCAAAACTCTCATCAAAAATCTGCATATACCTCATATAGGATTCTCAAGCCATAAAATCCTATTTTCCAATTTTCTTTCTTCACAAAACATATTTAATTCATTTACTCATAACTAGATCATTTTCATGAAAAATACCAAATCAGTTCCAAAAATATTTCTTTTCTGAGATTTAGCATAATATAGTCCCATAGTGAACATATATTTTTCTCAGAATTTTTAAAAGTCATTTACTATTTTTCATATGGCCAAAATAGCCGAATATTTAGACATTTATCAAAAATTGTACTTTTGTCTAAAAATTCTAAAATTTACAGAGTATACTTCTATCATATACATGTACTCCCAATAAAAATTTTATCAATTTTGGAGTTAACCACAAGGAATTATAAGCGGTTACTTTTAAAATAGTCTTTTCTCATAAAATTCATAACTCTCAATCTATACATCCAAAAATCACCATTTTTGGACACAATTAAGAAAACTCATCAAAATATCATTTCAAATTTTTCCAGAATTTTTGAAGATCAGAAAAATTACGAAACTGAAAATCATAACAACCCTTAAAATCCCTTAATATCCCTTACTATCCCTTACAATCTCTTACAATCCCTTACCTCAAAAGAGCAGTACTTCTGACTGGAATGCAAAGTCGAAGGAAACTTGCACTGAATAGCAACTCTCAAAGTATCTAAATACTCACAAAATATGCTTCATAATATAGAGAGAGAAAGAGAGAAAGCTTATGTTTTTGGTGTGATTTTCAATTCTAACTTAGCCCTCTATTTATAGGAAAATTTTGGTAGGTTTGACCTGTAACCTGATGGCTTTACCTGCTACTATTCTCACCCACCACATTTGAAATATAATTCAGCACATTTCTTCACCAACCACAAGTGGGGCCCACCAATTCTAGAATTTTCCACCAAAAATGATTTATAACCTGATTTCCGAATCAGCCACCTCTTAAAATTCATAACAAATCATACGTTCATTTTTAACGGTTCAAAATTTGTGGACATATACTCAACTTATATATGTATAACATATCCAAAAATTACCACGATCCAACGGTCGGATTAAAAATTATAACCCCCGCAAAATATCTCAAAAACCCTGATTTTTAATACCTCCATTCCGACAAAAATACGGATAAAAATCTCAACATTAACTCCTTCATTTTTTAACCACAAAAATATATCCCTCATTTATATCCACATAAAATAAATATTTCCTTATCATACGAATCAATAATTAATTATTCACAAATAATATTACAGAATCACATTTATGACAACCAGGCCGTTCCCAGGAAAGAGGGGGCTTTCCAATAAGGATTTTTCCTTACTGGCGCGCAATTAGATGACCAAACCTCTCCTTAGACAGAACTTTCTAGTCATTGCCAATAATGTTATCTAATAATATTATTCAAATAATATGAATTATTGATCTGATAATGGGAAATACTGTGCAGCAACAATTATTGAACAACAACAATATAAAATTTCAACGTAGCAATAATTGAATCAATAAAATAAAATATTGAACAGTAATTACTGTAACAATTATTGAGTAGTGCCTTCTTACGTAAGAATCAATAATTTTAAAAATACTGTGCAATACCGTGTGCTACTGTGCAATAACGCGTATTACTGTATTTTAATCACCGGGTATTCCAACAGTGTTAACAGTAACAACTACGTCGTTATTTGTAAAAACTCAAATTTGTCGTTTTTTTCACCCGACAGTTATTCTGTTATGGGGCCCACAAATGGCTGCGCCGTCGTACGAATATTCCCCGACAGAAAGAATATTCCACGACCAAACGAATATTCCCCGACAACAATGATTATTTTATAACCACTTGCTTATTTTGAAAAAAAAATTCATATTTCACCCATAACTTTAAACTTTTATCAATTTAACCATTTACTGAATAGTAATTATAAGAAAAATTGAATACTTTTATTTCATAAAATTCGGGGTCTTACACTACGGGCCAAAGATATTCATCAACAATTCATCTTTGCACTACAGGCCAAAGATATTCCTCAACAGTTCATATTTGTACTACAGGCCAAATATATTAATTTCTCAAAGAAATATATAATCATTTCAGAATTTATATAAACAATAATTATAACCATGTTGATCAATTCACCTTTGCACTTAAGCTAAAGATATTCACTTATAAATTCAATGGTCATGATCATACCAGTCAACAATTTAACTTTGCACTACTGGCCAAAGAGAACCCATAGTCATGGTCATACCAGAAATCTACCCATCTTTACACTCAAGTCAAAGAGAAATATCATCATTAGGGTTATAAAAATGTTATATATGATAATAAAATCAATATAATCAACATATAGATTTAATCTTAAGAGTAATATTCATAAACCAACTATAATTTGGTCAGAAAAAGAAACCAATGTTATTGTGAATAGTAACTCGTGAATAGTAACTCGTGAATAGTAAACTCGACACAAAAAGGTAGAAATTCCACAATAAAATATATACCAATATTTCGGTATAATGATATTGAAAGAATAATATTTCTTAAGCTTATAAATAATTTATTTTAATTGTTTACACTTTACTAAATAATGCATTTAATCATCCTAAAATGTCAAACTCATAAGAGTTCATCACCAATAACCAAAAACCCTCATCAAAAATCTGCATATACCTCATATAGGATTCTCAAGCCATAAAATCCTATTTTCTAATTTTCTTACTTCACAAAACATATTTAATTTATTTACTCATAACTAGACCATTTTCATGAAAAAAATACCAAATCAGTTCTAAAAATATTTCTTTTCTGAGATTTAGCATAATATAGTCCCATAGTGAACATAATTTTTTCTCAGAATTTTTAAAAGTCATTTACTATTTTTCATATGGCCAAAATAGCCGAATATTTAGATATTTATCAAAAATTGTATTTTTATCTAAAAATTTTGAAATTCACAGAGTATACTCTTATTATATACATGTACTCCCAATAAAAATTTTATCAATTTTGGAGTTAACCACAAGAAGTTATAAGCGGTTACTTTTAAAATAGTATTTTCCCGTAAAATTCATAACTATTAATCTAGACATCCAAAAATCACCATTTTTGGACACAATCAATAAAACTCATCAAAATATCATTTCAAATTTTTCCAGAATTTTTGAAGTTCAGAAAAATTACGAAACTGAAAATCATAACAACCCTTAAAATCCCTTACTATCCCTTACCTCAAAAGAGCAGTACTTCTGACTGGAATGCAAAGCAGAAGGAAACTTGCACTGAATAGCAACTCGCAAAGTATCTAAATACTCACAAAATATGCTTCATAATATAGAGAGAGAAAGAGAGAAAGCTTATGTTTCTAGTGTGATTTTCAATTCTAACTTAGCCCTCTATTTATAGGAAAATGTTAGCACGCCGAAGCAGACTTAACCTGTAACCTGATGGCTTTACCTGCTACTATTTCCACCACCACATTTGAATAAAAATCTCAGCACATTTCTTCACCAACCAAGAGTGGGGCCCACCAATTCTAGAATTTTCCACCAAAATGATTAACTCCAAAAAATTAACAATTTCTGAACCAGTCATCTCGTAAAATTTATAAAAAATTATACGTTCATTTTTAACGGTTCAAAATTTGTGGACATATACTCAACTTATATATGTATAACATATCCAAATATTACCACGATCCAACGGTCGGATTAAAAATTATAACCCTCGCAAAATATCTCAAAAACCCTAATTTGATTTTCAATACCTCCGTTCCGACCAAAATATAGATAAAATACCTCAACATTAAATCCTTCATTTTTAACCACAAAAATATATCCCTCATTTATATCCACATAAAATAAATATTTCCTTATCATATGAATCAATAATTAATTATTCACAGATAATATTACAGAATCACATTTATGACAACCAAGCCGTTCCCAGGAAAGAGGGAGCTTTCTAATAAGGATTTATCTTTATTGGCGCGCAATTAGGTGACCAAACCTCTCCTTAGACAGAACTTTTTAGACATTGCCAATAATATTATCTAATAATATTATTCAAATAATATGAATTATTGATCTGATAATGGAAAATACTATGCAGTGACAATTATTGAACAACAATAATATAAAATTTTAACGTAGCAATTATTGAATCAATAAAATAAAATATTGAACAGTAATTACTGTAACATTTATTGAGTAGTGCCTTCTTACGTAAAAATCAATAATTTTAAAAATATTGTGCAATACCGTGTGCTACTATGCAATAACGCGTATTACTGTATTTTAACCACCGGGTATTTCAACAGTATTAACGGTAACAACTACGTCGTTATTTATAAAAACTCAAATTTATCGTTTTCTTCATCCGACAGTTATTCATTATGGGGCCCACAAATAGCTGCGTCGTCGTACGAATATTCCTCGATAGAAAGAATATTCCACGACCAAACGAATATTCCCCGACAACAATGATTATTTTATAAAAACTTGCTTATTTTGAAAAAAAATTCACATTTCACCCATAACTTTAAACTTTTATCAATTTAACCATTTACTGAATAGTAATTATAAGAAAAATTGAATACTTTTATTTCATAAAATTCGGAGTTTTACAATCTCCCCTCCTTATGAAATTTCGTCCCCGAAATTTACGTACCTGGTATTTCAAAGAGTTGAGAATACCTTGCTTCCATTTCAGATTCTATCTCTCAGATCATCATGATTTCTCCATTGCTCATCTCCCATGATAACTTCATTTGGGTTCCTCATTTGTTGGGAAGTCATGACAACCGCCATCCCTCGAACTACTCGGCTTTGACTTGTCTGGAATAGCATTTGGCGTCATCATTACAGTTGGAATATACTTTTCTATAGGACATATTCCCCCCTCAGCTGCCTCTTCGTACTCCTCATTCATGATCTGAATCATCAATCTTCGATCCATATCGGATTCAGGTTGACCGCTATGTACAGGGTAATTCAAAACTCGATGTTGGGTTCTCCCAATTACTTTCCAAAAAGAGAAATTCATATAATCTATTTTAGCCTTCTTAGATCGAACATCTCTTTCCACAATATCCACGTGTCGTGCGGCTTTTGCCCATGCATCACTTATTCTCACTCGTTTAGTTTTTTTCTTCTTTCAGCTCAGATTCCATCTTTATCATCTTATACTCTGCCAAAGAATGCTTCTGTTCAAGCATCACATATCGGGTAACACAAGCTTGATTTGTTGCATCCTTTTGCTCTACGACCGCCTGTCGTTCTTCAGCCTGCTCTTCTAACTAATGAATACGATTTTGAAATTCTACATTTTGATCATATAATACCTCTAACAAACTCTCCTTAGGTACCTCTTCTTCCTCTTCTTCCTCACTCTCAGCTGTTACCTCTGCGACCATTTCGGGTGCAACTATCAATTCTTCACTCACCACATGGATATCTCTAATTCCTTCTTCGTCTGACATCACATTATCACGGTTAGTGATTAGAGGTATCCCCACAGTCTCATTCACTCCATTGTTAGCATTCTCAGCTGCCATTCTCAAATACTGCCATAAAACAAGGGTTAATTAAACAAATTAACATATCACATAATATCCCGATATTATGACTGACCAACAAATAAGCTTAGGTAGGACACACTAGCGAAGGATTTACTCATCTCTCCCCTCCTAGTTGTATTCCCCGATCTCCGCCAGAGATCATATCCCTAAGCTCTGATACCACCTGTGACAACCCCAAAATAGGTCCATTCCACCCAACCCATTCTGAGTCGTCAAATACATGGTACAAAAAATAACTACAACTTTATTTCAACAACTGTCATGCAAAATACAACAACACATATGCTGTGAGTTTGGATACAAATATATTCCAAATGTGACATTGGACACCATCATGTATCAGCACCTCACAAAGGTACCTTACATAAAGGTACAGTCAAAAACTGTTTTAGAAACTAGAATCTTTGGGAAGTGCTCAAGGAAACCTTCGTACATGGGAGGCCATGCTTCTAGGTTATGATAGATATCATATGGCCACAGAATTATCCTTGGTTGACCCAATAGACCCCAAAGAAAAACGAGAAGATTACTATCATATTCTTCCCAATGGTGAGTCTTCTCTTGACTTATCATTATCTCCACTGTCTCTAATTGAGAATTATACTTCAAACAAACACCAAGATTATATAGGTAGTGCTCGTAGATATACTCAGCAAGTGGATGAGCACAGCCATGTCTTATGATGACACAAGGTTGTATGTCATTAGACATCTTGTATGATAGTGACGAAACACCCTTCCAACGTTGGGTTCGCCTCACCCTATTTTCTTCACCAAATATAACTACTAAATGATGACCACCGTTCTATTCTCTTGTTACCCCCGCTCGACCCAGCTACACTCTTATTACCTGAAAGGAATTGTGAAACAAAAGGGTGAGCACAACTGGGCTAGTTGAGCTCACCCTTTTCCTTTTTGTTCCATTTTTCTTCTCAGAAGGTAAGAACATAGCAGGATCTAGTCGGGGTATGGAGTGATTATTCTAGAAAAATGTTTTAGCAGTCCTCACTATTTCTGTAAAATAGTGTTTGAATAATTGTATTGAGGACTTATTTGAGTGTGGATATTGTCTAGAAGACGATATTTGTATTTAAACTCACAGTATGTGTTGTCGTATTTTGCACGATAATTGTATTATTGAAGTTGTAGTTTGCTTTCTGTACCATGTATTTGACGACTCAGAATGAGTGTTGTATACCTATTTTGGGGGCGTCACAGATACAATCAAAGCTAGTAACAAAAATAGACATACGGGACAAAGAAGAAATTTTTTTATTTTTTTGTGAATAGTGCCGTATTTGTGAATAGTGTCGTATACGTGAATAGTATCGTATACGTGAATAGTAACCCCGACACAAAAATATAAGAATTTCTCAAGAAAAATCTTACCAATATTCCGGCATAATGATATTGAAAGAAATAATATCATTAAAACAAAAATAACATCCCTTACCTCCAAAAAGACAGTACTTCTGACTGGAATACTGGATATAGTGCTAAAAAAACTTGCACCGTATAGAAACACTCAAAGTATCAAAATACTCACAAGAATACGCTCGATAATATAGAGAGAAAATTTCAGTTTCTGATGTGATTTTCAATTCTAACCTAAGCACCCTATTTATAGGAAAATGCTTAGAACACCAAAGCAGAAAATTTAATAAAATATTAATATATATTAAAAATTTTCCTTCGCACACCAAAGAAACTGAATTCAGCATGCTTTCAATACTAGTGGGGCCCACCAACATAATAAAAACGTTTTTCTTAAAAAAAATAATTAAAACTTCAAAAATTAATTATTCCAGAACTTCAATAATTCATAATAAATGGCCCTTTTATCAGAAAAATTTAAATCTTATGTTCATTCCATAGGAAATTTAATTTTTTACAACTTTGTAAGTTTAAGTTTTTCCAAATTTCAAACAGAAATTGACCGAAATCCACATACGAACTTTTTTACAGGCTATAATCACATTTCAGTCAAGAAATGGGGTCCACAAACATGTTTTAAATATTTTTAATAACAAAACTACTCTTCTTCCTCATTTATTCATATATCCCATATTAATTGTAAAAATATCACCATTATTATATTATTATAATATAATAATATATTTAAATGAATTATTTTATCAAACAAGATAAAATATCAATTTTCAACAATTGTCACATTAAAAATTTTCTCCATCTATATCCTCATAAAATGAATATCTTTCTTATCATATAAATCAATAATTAATTATTCGTAAATAATATTACAGAATCACAATATTGACAACCAGACCGTTCTCAAGAAAGAGGGGGATTTTCAATAAGGATTTCTCCTTACTAGCGAGCAATTAGATGACCAAACCTCTCCTTAGACAGAACTTTATAGATATTGCCAATAATACTATCTAATAATATTATTCAAATAATATGAATTATTGATCTGATAATAGAAAATATTGTGTAGTGACAATTATTGAAACAACAATAATATAAAATATCAACGTAGCAATTATTGAATCAATAAAATAAAATATTGAACAGTAATTACAGTAACAATTATTGAGTAGTGCCTTCTTACGTAAGAATCAATAATTGGTGCAATACAGTGTGCTACTGTGTTTTAACCACCGGGTATTCTAACAATATTAACGGTAATAACTACGTCGTTATTTATAAACAACTTATACTTGTCGTTTTATTTATTCAATCGCTTTCCGTTATGGGGCCCACACAAAGCTGCGTTGTCGTACGAATATTTCCCGACAGTAAGAATATTCCCTGACAACAATGAATATTTTATAACCACTTGCTTATTTAAGATATTAGCGCATTTTACTCATAACTAACCACATTATTCAAATCAACTCTTAATATTTCAAAATAATAAATAGAAGAAATTTAATTTTATTTATAAAAAGTTGGGGTCCTACAACCTCCCCTCCTTATGAAATTTCGTCCTCGAAATTGATGTACGTACCTGGTATTTTGAAAAGATGAGGGTACCTCGCTTTCATTTTCGTTTCCAATTCTCAGGTCATTTCCTCAATAGCATGGTTCCTCCACAAAACTTTGACTTGTGGTATGACCTTTGTGCGTAGGACATGCTCTTTCCTATCTAAGATCTTAACAGGTACCTCCTCGTATGTTAAGTCTTCAGCTATCTCGTCTGGTTCTAACTCAATAATGTGGTTTGGGTCTTTCATATATTTACGAAGCACAGATATATGAAAAATATTATGAACACGAGACATGCTTGGAGGTAACACAAGTCTATACGCCACATTTTCTACTAGATCAAGAATTTGAAATGGACCAATAAATCGTGAATTGAGCTTTTCTCTCTTTCCAAATCTTGTAACTCCCTTCCATGGAGCAACTCGCAACAATACATGATCCCCAATACTAAATTTCATGTCCTTTCGATGAAGATCCGCATAACTCTTTTGTTGATCCTGTGCCATTTGTATACGTTGTCAAATCATTTAGATTTTTTTGTAGTCATACGTACCAACTCTGGTCCCAATAATGTTGCTTCACCCACCTCATCCTAACATACTGGAGAGTGACACTTTCGTCCATACAATGCTTCGAATGGAGCCACACATATACTTGCCTAATAACTGTTGTTGTAGAAGAATTCCACCAATGGTAAATACTTATCCCAACTCCCTTGAAGTCTAGGACACAGAGTCTTAATAGGTCTTCAAGAATTTGAATAGTCCTCTCTGATTGTCCGTCCGTCTGAGGATGGTATGCCGAACTGAATTCCAAATTCGTGCCCATAGCTTTCTGCAAGCTAATCCAAAATCGTGAAGTGAATCTTGGGTCACAATCCAAAACAATGAATACTGGCATGCCATACAACCTCACAATCTCATTCACGTACATAAGAGCAAGACGTTCAAGGGAATAAGTCTCCCGTATCGGCAAGAAATTAGCAGACTTGTTTTCATGGATATGATGAACCGAGTATTCAGGGAATATTTGGATCAGTTTGTTGTTGTCTTTATTGATGACATCCTCGTCTATTCTAAAAGCCGTGAAGATCTTGAGCACCATTTGAAGCTGGTACTTCAAAGGCTTCGTGAAAATAAGCTATATGCCAAGTTAAAGAAATGTGAGTTCTGACTTGAAGAAGTAGCATTTCTTGGGCACGTGGTGTCAAAACATGGAGTATCTGTTGACCCGACGAAAATTGAAGCAATACAAAGTTTGGAGCAACCGAAGTCGGTGACCGAAGTACGTAGCTTTCTGGGTTTAGCTGGCTATTATCGAAGATTCGTGGAAGGATTTTCTCGAATCGCTACTCCGTTAACTTAACTGACTTGGAAAGATACAAAATTTTTATGAAGCGAGGATTACGAAAAGAGTTTTCAAGAGCTTAAGAGTAGACATTTCGGCTCCTGTTCTGACAATACCATCTGGTTCGAATGGATTTGTTATCTACAACAATACTTCAGGCAAAAGGTTAGGATGTGTTCTCATACAGCATGGGAAGGTCATAACCTATGCCTCGCGACAACTCAATGAATATGAGAGGAATTACCCTACTCATGATTTAGAGTTGATAGCAGTCGTTTTCGCGTTAAAAATCTAGAGGCACTATCTATATGGAGAGAAAGTGGAGATATATTCAGACTATAAAAGCCTCAAATATTTCTTCACCCAAAAGGAACTCAACATGAGGCAATGACGTTGGCTCGAGCTGTTGAAAGACTACGACCATACCATTCAATACCATCCTAGAAAAGCAAACATGGTAGCTGACGCATTAAATAGAAGATCATATGCAGGAACGAGTGCGATGTTGTTAACACAAAGGCCCATTTTGTGTGATTTACAAAAGATGAAGATAGAATTCTAGACTCCGGGGACCCATGCGATGATGTCAAGTATACTCATAAAACCAACTGTAATCGATAAAGTTAAAGTTGCTCAAGCCACAGACCCAGAGCTGATGCGTATGAAGAAGAAAGTGCAAGAAGGTGTTATTCCAGAAGCAAGAGTCGATGAAGAAGGAATACTTCGAGTCAACTCCAGACTTTGCGTTCTTAACGATTCTGACTTGAAACATAGAATCATGATGGAGGCACACAACACACCGTTTGCAATTCACCCTGGAAGTACCAAAATGTATCGTGATTTTTGACATACATTTTGGTGGAGCACTATGAAGAGAGAGATCGTGAAGTTTATCTCGAGGTGTTTAACTTGTCAACGTGTAAAGGCGGAGCATCAAGTGCTAAAAGTTCCATTGCAACCACTTGAGATTCCGAAATGAAAGTGAGAACACGTTACCATGGATTTCGTTACGGGTCTTCCGAAGGTTTCCCAAGGCATATATGCTATTTGGGTTATTATTGATAGATTAATCAAGTCTGCTCATTTCTTGCCGATATGGAAGACTTATTCCCTTGTACGTCTTGCTCTTATGTACGTGAATGAGATTGTGAGGTTACATGGCATGCCAGTATCCATTATTTCAGATCGTGACCCAAGATTCACTTCACGATTTTGGGTTAGCTTGCAGAAAGCTATGGGCATGGATTTGCGATTCAGTTCGGCATACCATCCTCAGACGGATGGAAATCAGAGAGGACTATTCAAACTCTTGAAGATCTATTAAGACTCTGTGTCCTAGACTTCAAAGGGAGTTGGGATAAGTATTTACCATTGGTGGAATTCTCCTACAACAACAGTTATCAGGCAAGTATAGGTGTGGCTCCATTCGAAGCATTGTATGGACGAAAGTGTCGCTCTCCAGTATGTTGGGATGAGGTGGGTGAAGCAACATTATTGGGACCAGAGTTGGCACGTATGACTACAAAAAAGATCCAAATGATTCGACAACGTATACAAACGGCACAGGATCGACAAAAGAGTTATGCGGATCTTCATCAAAAGAACGTGAAATTTAGTATTGGGGATCATGTATTGTTGCGAGTTGCTCCATGGAAGGTAGTTACAAGATTTGGGAAGAGAGAAAAGCTCAATCCACGATTTATTGGTCCATTTCAAATTTTTGACCGAGTAGGAAATGTGGCCTATAGACTTGCGTCACCTCCAAGCATGTCTCGTGTTCATAATATTTTTCACATATCTGTGCTTCATAAATATGTGAAAGACCCAAACCACATTATTGAGTTAAAACCAGACGAGATAGCTGAAAACTTAACATACGAGGAGGTACCTGTTAAGATCTTGGATAGGAAAGAGCATGCCCTACGCACAAAGGTCATACCACAAGTCAAAGTTTTGTGGAGGAACCATGCTATTGAGGAAATGACCTGGGAATTAAAAACGGAAATGAAAGCGAGGTACCCTCATCTTTTCAAAATAACAGGTACGTACATCAATTTCGAGGACGGAATTTCATTAGGAAAGGAGGTTGTAAGACCACAACCTTTTATAAATGAAATTGAATTTCCTCTATTTATTATTTTGAAATAGTAAGAGTTGATTAATGTGGTTAGTTATGGGTAAAATACGCTAATATCTTAAATAAGCAAGTGGTTATAAAATATTCATTGTTGTCGGGGAATATTCGTTTGTTCGTGGAATATTCTTACTGTCGGGGAATATTCGTACGACGGTGCAGCCTTGTGTGGGCCCCATGACGAAAAGCGATTGGATGAAGAAAGCGACAAGTATAAGTTGTTTATATATAACGGCGTAGTTGTTACCGTTAATACTGTTGGAATACCAGGTGGTTAAAACACAGTAGCACACGGTATTGCACCAATTATTGATTCTTACGTAAGAAGGCACTACTTAATAATTGTTACAGTAATTACTGTTTAATATTTTATTTTATTGATTCAATAATTGCTACGTTGATATTTTATATTATTGTTGTTTCAATAATTGTCACTACACAGTATTTTTTATTATCAGATCAATAATTCATATTATTTGAATAATATTATTAGATAGCATTATTGGCAATGTCTACAAAGTTCTGTCTAAGGAGAGGTTTGGTCATATAATTGCGCGCCAGTAAGGAGAATTTATCCTTATTGGAAAGCCCCCTCTTTCCTAGGAACGGTCTGGTTGTCAGTATTGTGATTCTGTAATATTATTTGTGAATAATTAATTATTAATTTATATGATAAGAAAAGTATTCATTTTATGAGGATATAGATGGAAAAAAATTTTAATGTGATAATTGTTAAAAATTAATATTTTATCTTGTCTGATAAAATAATTTATTTAAATATATTATTATATTATAATAATATAATAATGGTGATATTTTTACAATGAATGTGGGATATATGAATAAATGAGGAGGAAGAGTATTTTTGTTATTAAAAATATTTAAAATATATTTTTCATGTTTGTGGACCCCATTTCTTGATTGAAATGTGATTATAGCCTGTAAAATCATCCGTATGTGGATTTTGATCAATTTTTGTTTGGAATTTGAAAAAACTTAAACTTACAAAGTTGTAAAAAAATTAATTTTCTATGGAATGGACATAAGATTTGAATTTTTCTGATAAAAGAGTCATTTGTTATGAATTATTAAAGCTCCGAAATAATTAATTTTTGAAGTTTTAATTATTTTTTTTAAGAAAAACGTTTTTATTATATTGGTGGACCCCACTAGTATTGAAAGCATGCTGAATTCAGTTTCTTTGGTGTGCGAAGGAAATTTTTTAATATATATTAATATTTTATTAAATTTTCTGCTTTGGTGTTCTAATCATTTTTCTATAAATAAGGTGCTTAGGTTAGAATTGAAATCACACCAGAAACTAAAATTTTCTCTCTCTATATTATCGAGCGTATTCTTATGTGTATTTTGATACTTTGAGTATTGTTATACGGTGCAAGTTCCTTCAGCACTATATCCAGTATTCCAATCAGAAGTACTGTCTTTTTAGAGGTAAGGGGTGTTATTTTTTTTAATGATATTATTTCTTTTAATATCATTATGCCAGAATATTGGTAAGATTTTTCTTGTGAAATTCTTATTTTTTTGTGTCGGGGTTACTATTCACGTATACGATACTATTCACGTATACGGCACTATTCACAAATACGGCACTATTCACAGAAAAATAAAATTTTCTCTTTTTTGTCTCGGATGTCTATTTTTTGTTACTAACTTTGATTGTATCTATGTTTTAATCTTTATTCTTGAATTTTACTCCACTATGATATATTATGAGGTATTTGTGAACATGGATAAACCGAAGTACGAATCCCTAATATTTATTCTTTTGTGTCACTCGATTCGTTTTCTCTGGATTCGTTTCCATTAAAATATTTTTTATCATCCTCAGTCCTAAATGATGATATTATTGAATATGTTTGGTCTGTAGTACAAAGATGAAAGATTAACTGATGAATATCTTTGGCCCGTAGTGTAAAAATGAACAGGTGTATAGATGAACATGACCAACTGGTGATACAAATGAATATCTTTGACATGTATTGTAAAGATGAATATTTGATTCAAGATGTATATTGATTGATGTTACAAGGATAAAATATTGATGATGGACTTTTAAATCTTAGAAAATAGTAGAATTCATTCTCTATTTAACTATTCTAATGAATTACTGTTTCCGCTGCAGTTGTTGATCTAAAATTTGTTGTCTATTATATTCTATCAGATTTTTTCCTGTTGAGGACTAATAATAATTTGTTCTATATTATCTTAGTCATAATATTTTTTACTGGGCTAATTGAGCTCACTCTTTCCTTTTTGTTCCATTTTTCTTCTCAAGAGGCGAGAATGTAGCGAGTACTAGTCGGGGTATGGAATGATGGTTCTAGAAAGATATTTTAGTAGTCCTCACTATTTTTATAAAATAAAGTATCAATAATTGTAATGAGAACTTATTTGAGTGTGGATATTGTCTAAAAGACAATATTTGTATTTTAAACTCACAATTTAAGTGTTGTCGTATTTTGCACGATAATTGTATTAATAAAGTTGTAGTTGTATCTGTACCATATATTTAGCGACTCAGAATGGGTGTTGTATTCATATTTTGGGGACGTCACAGTTGGTATCAGAGCTTAGGTATATAGTTTTTGACGGAGATCGGGGAATAGAACTAGGAGGAGAGAGATGAGTAAATCTTTCGCTAGTATATCCCACCTAAGCTTATTTGTTGATCGGTCAAAGTATACGGTTATTATGTTGCATGTCAATTTCTTTAATTAACCTTTGTTTTGTGGCAGTATTTAAGAATGACAACTGAAAATGTTAACAGTGGAGTAAATGAGATTGTGAAGGCTCGGCTCGGCCCGTGCCCCGTGACTTATTTTTTTAAAAACTTAAAGTGTTGCTACTTGTGGGTTGTGAGGCTCGAACACAAGACTTATAAGTAAATAAATAAGAGTTCAAACCAACTGAGCTACAACAACTATTTATTTTTAATGCAATCTTCAATATATTTAACTATAATTAAGATATATAGTTAATGTAGGTAATTAATTAATAATACTAATTTATAATACTATTAAAATTTTAATTGATCGAGATATGTAGTTAATGTAGGTAATTAATTAATCGTGTCTGTTTGTATTATTATTTATTATTAATTATTTTATTATTTTTAATATTTATTATTATTACTATTTCTGGTGTAGCAATGAGTTTGCAAAAAAAAAATTTAAAGGGAGAAGCCCGCTGTAAGACCCCAACTTATTATTAAATGAAATTAAATTTTCTCTATTTATTATTTTGAAATAGTAAGGGTTGATTTGATTAATGTGGTTAGTTATGGTTAAAATGTGTAAATATTTCAAATAAGCAAGTGGTTATAAAATATTTATTTTTATCGGTGAATATTCATTTGGTCGTGAAATATTCTTATTGTCGGAGAATATTCGTACAACGGCGCAGCCTTGTGTGAGCCCCATAACGGAAAGCGATTGGATGAAGAAAACGACAAGTTGTTTATAAATAACGGCGTAGTTGTTACCGTTAATACTGTTGGAATACCCGGTGGTTAAAACACAATAGCACACGGTATTGCACCAATTATTGATTCTTACGTAAGAAGATACTACTCAATAATTATTACAGTAATTACTGTTCAATATTTTATTTTATTGATTCAATAATTGCTACGTTGATATTTTATATTATTGTTATTTCAATAATTGTCGCTGCACAGTATTTTTCATTATCAGATCAATAATTCATATTATTTGAATAATATTATTAGATAGCATTATTGGTAATATCTAGAAATTTTTATCTAAGGAGAGGTTTGGTCATCTAATTGCTCGCCAGTAAGGAGAAATCCTTATTAGAAAGTCCCTTCTTTTCTGGGAACGGCCTGGTTGTCATAATTGTGATTCTATAATATTATTTGTAAATAATTAATATTTATTTGATGTGGATATAAATGATGGATTTATTTATATGGTTATAAATAAAGGAATTAGTGTTAAGGTATTTTATCATTATTTTATCTAATTGGAGGTATTAAAAGATCAAATCGGTGTTCTTAAAGCTCTACTGCGTGAGTTATAATTTTAATCCGACCATTGAATCGTTGTGATTTTTGAATATGTTATATATATATATATAAGTTGAGTATATATTCACAAATTTTGAACCGTTAAAAATTAACGCATGATTTGTTATGAATTTTAAAAGGTGTTGAAAATTATCCGTTTGTAGATTTCGGATATTTTTTGTCTGAAATTTAGAAAAACTTAAAGCTACAAAGTTGTAGAGAATTCAATTTCGTATGGAATGGACATAAAATTCGTATTTTTCTGATAAACGGGCTATTTTTTATGAATTATTGATGTTTCAAAAAATAAAATAATTTTTATTAAATTATGGGTGGGATCCACTTTTGTTTTAACATGTGGGCTGCTGGGATTTTTTTCAAGAATAGCATGCTAGATGGCTGGTCTTTGCATGCGTAGGAAAAAAGGAAAGAAAAAATAATATTTTATTATTTTAGTCTCCTTTGGCGTTCTAGCATTTTTCTATAAATAGGGTGCTTAGTTAGAATTGAAAATCACACCAGAAATAAGTTTTCTTTCTCTCTAGATTATCGAGCATATTTTGTGAGTATTTTGATACTTTGAGAGTTGCTATTCAGTACATGTTTCTGTCAGCACTATATCTAAAATTCAGTCAGAAGTACCGTTATTTTGAGGTAAGGGGTGTTATTTTCTTCGTAAATGATATTATTTCTTTCGATATCATTATGCCAAAATATTAGTTTGAACTTTTTATCAAATCTGAAACTTTTTGTGCCGGGGTTACTATTCACGTATACGGCACAATTAACGTATACAGCACTATTCACGAATACGTCACTATTTACCGAAAAAATAAAATTTTCTCTTTCTGTCCAATATATTTATTATGGTTACTATCTTTGATTGTATCAATGTTTTGATCTTTATTTTTGAATTCTGCTTCACAATTGATTATTATGAAGTATTATTGATTTTGGATAAACTGTTATACGAATCTCTACTATTTGTCCTTCTGTCTCACTGGATTCGTTTTTTTTAAAATATTTTTCATCATCCTCAGTCTTAAATGATGATGTTACTGAATATCTTTGGCCTGTAGTGCAAAGATGAATGATTAATTGATGAATATCTTTGGCCCGTAGTGCAAAGATGAACAGGTGTTGAGATGAACATGACCGACTGGTGATACAAATAAATATCTTTGGCCTGTAGTGCAAAGATGAATATCTTATTCAAGATGTATATTGATTGATGTTACAGGGATAAAATATCGTTGATGGGCTTTTAAATCTTAGAAGATAGTATAATTCATTCTCTACTTGACTCTTCTAATGGTTTGCTGTTTTCGCTGCAGTTGTTGGTCTAAAATTTGTTGTCTATTATATTTTATCAGATTTTTTCCTGTTGAAAACTAATGATAATTTGTTGTATATTATCTTAGTCATAATATTCTTTACTGGGCTAGTTGAGCTCACCCTTGTCCTTTTTGTTCTATTTTTCTTCTCAGGAGGTGAGAACATAGCAGGATATAGTCGGGGTATGGAGTGACAGTTCTAGAAAGATATTTTAGCAGTCCTCACTATTTTTGTAAAATAGTGTTTGAATAATTGTAATGAGGACTTATCTGAGTGTGGATATTGTCTAGAAGATAATATTTATATTTAAACTCACAGTATTTGTGTTGTCGTATTTTGCACGACAATTGTATTATTGAAGTTGTAGTTTGCTTTCTGTACCATGTATTTGGCGACTCAGAATGGGTGATGTATACCTATTTTGGGGGCGTCACACCCGCGGGCCGGTCCTGACCGGCCCAACCCGAGCCACGGGCCTCACATTTCCAGCCTACCAAAACTCGGACCATTTTGGCCTGGCCCGGCCCGCCCATTTGCCAGGTCTAGTCCCAAGATAAAAGTCCTGGTGGACTTTTCACGCATATTAAGAATAAGAATAAAATGGCAAAATTGTCCATAATAATATGTCATTAATTATTTTTAATATAGGTGAGAGAGTGATTTTCTAGCTATTCAATTCAAAATATTCTCTCTATACTTATTAAATATAGAGAGAGAATTAGAATAAGAAAAGTATAAGATATTTAATGATTTGGGCATAATAGGAAAAAAATGTGTAAAAGTTTGGTTATTAAAAGAAAGTAGACATTTAACATGAGACTACCCAAAATAGTAATAAAGACTTTTATCATGGGACGGATGGAGTATATAATTTTATTTCTTTGTTTCAATTGCTAATAGATACTATATTTTCATTCAAGATCTAGCTAATTTGGTGTGTGAAAATATATACGAGTGACTAGTGGTTTTTTTACATTTAATGTGAGGAGTTGGGAAGGGCGGCCAAAAAGGTTGAAAAAATATTTTCACATAAAAAATTGATATTTTCACATGATTCTTGTCATATAAATAATAAATGGTAAATCCTAACTTCATGTAAGAGAGACTCAGGAGAAAATATCATTTTAACATGTAAAAATATCAATTTCAAATATTATCACATGAGAAAATATTATTTTAACATATAAAAATAGAGTGATGCTACAGACACAAACTATTTTATAAATATTTTACAAATTATTAATGTAACATACTCCACCTCAGCATATTGATCAACAAATTGCTTCAATATAGTTTTCGGCCCCACACAATATGCTGAGGTGGAGTATGTCACATCAACAATTTGTAAAATATTTATAGAATAGTTTGTGTCTCTAACATTATTCATAAAAATATCACTTTCAAAAATTGTCACGTACCCAACACGACAGTCTTAACCATGGATTCATATATAATTCAGAAAAATACAAATAAAATAAAAGTAGAAATTTCTAGCAAGCTAGAGGAGATAAAAGGCTTTTTTAGCTGCTCAGTATGGACTAACTTGAGCACAAACACTCCCTAGTCCCTTGGATCGGTGAGTGGTAGGGTGTAGAAATTAGGGTTCTTTACAGAAATATATAATAATTAGAAAATAATTACACCATTAGTGCATGTATAAAATAATTTCAAAAAGAGTGTAATTAGGACCCATATTACAAAAATAGTACAATTCACATTAATAAGGAAACCTAAAATCAAGGAGAAATAACTGTCATAATTAATAATTCAAATTCAAATATTTGGGATCTAACAACAAAAATAAATTCAAATTCAAAATAAAAGGAGGGAAAAATAAAAAAATATCTTCTTCATCTCCCTCACCGCTCATTATCTTCATCGCCATCTCCTCTCTCTTCCCCTTCATCATCATCCTTCGCCGCGAATCTCCAGAAGTGCTTGGTTGCGCCGCCGTTACTTCGCCCTTTCTTCCCCTTCATTATCCTTCTCTTCCGCCGTAAATCTCCGGAAGTACCTGAGTTACTGTTATGATTTTTTTTTAACGATTTGGTTATCAACAAAAACTAAAATGGTTACCTGTAGATGTAACGAAGGTTTCACCCAACGGAGTTTCAACAGATAAGTTAAAGTCCAATTTCTCCGGAGTCAAGTTTAAACGTTGAGCACAAGCAGGAGAGATAAAAGAATGGGTAGAACCGGTATCTAGTAAAGTATAAACTTCGCAAGAATTCAAGATTAGCTTACCCGTGATCACCTCGTTCGGGTTTCTCGCGTTTTGGCCAGTAACGACAAACGCCCTTCCAGGAACCGCTGATTTCGCCTTATCCGGGACAGCCCTTGGAATCACCACTCCCGCTGAACTTGGTTTCGCTATAGTACAATCTCGAGCGATGTGGCCTTCCTTCCCACAGTTGTAACACACCTTGGATTGTTGTGGACAGTTTGGGCTGATATGTCCCTCTTTCCCGCATTTGTAACATCTAACTGGCGGTCGTTCTCCTCCCCTAAAATTTGTTGTTGGTGCTGGTGCTGGTGCTGATGTCATCCCGTCATTGTTGAATCTCCTCTTTCTGAAATTTCCACTTGACTCACCTCTCCTATTATCATGGCCACGATGACCACCCGAGTGGTTACCGCCTTTGTTCGTATTTTTCCCTCCTCGTTGGTTATCATCTCTCTGATGATTGCTGTCACCGGTATGACCCTGGTTGTGGTCCCTCGGTTGAGTATACTCATTATCTCTCTCTAATAATTGGGCCCTGTTGACAACGTCTGAATACAGAGAAAATTTATGAGAGATAAGGTATTGACGAATCTCAGGTTTTAAACCTCTCAGAAACATCCGCGTCATTCGTTCCTCATTTTCGACCAAATGAGGTGCAAACCTGGATAACTCTGCAAACTTCGCCTCGTACTGGGACACCGTCATGTTGTTTTGTTCCAGTCTAATAAACTCAACCTCCTTCATATGACGAATACTTTCAGGAAAGTACTTGTCATTGAACAGTTTTTGAAATGTTTCCCAGGACATGTTGAGTGCGTCAGGCTGGGTACGCTTCACAGACTCCCACCAGTAGTCTGCCTCACCGCGGAACATAAATGTGGCGAATGGAACCTTCTGTTCCTCCGTGCATCCCAAGACATCAAATATCTTGGTAATTTGCTTGACCCACGTTTCCGCCATGATCGGATCCGGCTTTCCCTTAAATTCTGGTGGTCCCAATTCTTTGAACTGTTTAGCTGTGACAAACCGCGCGTTGTTATCATTTCCACCCGTATTCTGCACACGAGTCTCCCTCGTCTGATTTTGCATGAACTGCAAAAAGCTCTTAAACATTCCATCATTCATCGTTTGCTCGGTAACGTTGTTTACAGGAGGAATATTGCCTTCCTGTTGCACGTTCCCTTGGGTAGTGATCAAAGGTGTCTCCACGGTCTGATTTACTCCATTATTAACGTTCTCAGCTGCCATTCTTAAATACTGCCATAAAACAAGGGTTAATAGTCATGTCATATATTATCCCTATACTCTGACCGACCAAATAAACACCAAATAAACTTAGTCAGGTCATACTAGCGAAGGAATTCCCCGTCTCTCCCCTCCTAGTTCTTGTCTCACATCTCAGCCAGGGATCATATCCCTAAGCTCTGATACCAACTGTGACGCCCCCAGAATAGGTATACAACACCCATTCTGAGTCGCCAAATACATGGTACAGAAAGCAAACTACAACTTCAATAATACAATTGTCGTGCAAAATACGACAACACATACTGTGAGTTTAAATACAAATATTGTCTTCTAGACAATATCCACACTCAAATAAATCCTCATTACAATTATTCAAACACTATTTTACAGAAATAGTGAGGACTGCTAATACATCTTTCTAGAACCATCACTCCATACCCCGACTAGATCCTGCTATGTTCTCACCTCCTGAGAAGAAAAATGGAACAAAAAGGAAAAGGGTGAGCTCAACTAGCCCAGTAAAGAATATTATGACTAAGATAATATACAACAAATTATCGTTAGTCTTCAACAGGGAAAAATCTGATAAAATATAATCGACAACAAGTTTTAGATCAACAACTGCAGCGGAAACAACAAACCATTAGAAGAGTCAAGTAGAGAAAGAATTCTACTATCTTCTAAGATTTAAAAGTCCATCATCAATATTTTATCCCTGTAACATCAATTAATAATCATCTTTAACCAAATATTCATCTTTGCACTACAGGCCAAAGATATTCATTTGTATCATCAGTCGGTCATGTTCATCTCAACACCTGTTCATCTTTGCACTACAGGCCAAAGATATTCATCAAGTAATTATACATCTTTGCACTACAGGCCAAAGATATTCAGTAATATCATCATTTAGGACTGAGGATGATGAAAAATATCTTAAAGAGAACGAATCCAATGAGACAGAAGGACAAATAGTAGGGATTCGTATAACAGTTTATCCAAGATCAATAATACTTCATAATAATCAATTGTGAAGCAGAATTCAAAAATAAAGATCAAAACATGGATACAATCAAAGATAGTAACCATAATAGACATCTTGGACAAAAAGGAAAAAATTTATTTTTCGGTGAATAGTGCCGTATTCGTGAATAGTGCCGTATACGTGAATAGTGCCGTATACGTGAATAGTAACCCCCGACACAAAAAGTTCCAAATTTGATAAAAACTCATATCAATATTTCAGCATAATGATATTGAAGAAAATAATATCATTAAGAAGAAAATAATATCCCTTACCTCAAAATATCAGTACTTCTGGTCGGAATACCGGTATAAGGCTGAAAGAAACTTGCTCTGATGAATAGAAACTCTCAAAGTATCTAAATACTCACAAAATACACTCAATAATCTAGAGAGAGAAAGAGAGAAAACTTGTTTCTGGTGTAATTTTCAATTCTAACTTAGCCCTCTATTTATAGGAAAATTTTGGTAGGTTTGACCTGCAACCTGATGGCTTTACCTGCTACTATTCCCACCTACCACATTTGAAATATAATTCAGCACATTTCTTCACCAACCACAAGTGGGGCCCACCAATTCTAGAATTTTCCATCAAAATGATAAACTCCGAAAATTCAACAATTTCTGAACCAGTCATCTTGTAAAATTCATAATAAATCATACGTTCATTTTTAACGGTTCAAAATTTGTGGACATATACTCAACTTATATATGTATAACATATCCAAAAATTACCACGATCCAACGGTCGGATTAAAAATTATAACCCCCGCAAAATATCTCAAAAACCCTGATTTTTAATACCTCCATTCCGACAAAAATATGGATAAAAACCTCAACATTAACTCCTTCATTTTTAACCACAAAAATATATCCCTCATTTATATCCACATAAAATAAATATTTCCTTATCATATGAATCAATAATTAATTATTCACAAATAATATTACAGAATCACATTTATGACAACCAGGCCGTTCCCAGGAAAGAGGGGGCTTTCCAATAAGGATTTCTCCTTACTGGCGCGCAATTAGATGACCAAACCTCTCCTTAGACAGAACTTTCTAGACATTGCCAATAATGTTATCTAATAATATTATTCAAATAATATGAATTATTGATCTGATAAATGAAAATACTGTGCAGCAACAATTATTGAAACAACAATAATATAAAATATCAATGCAGCAATTATTGAATCAATAAAATAAAATATTGAACAATAATACTGTAACAATTATTGAGTAGTGCCTTCTTACGTACGAATCAATAATTCAATATACTGTGCAATCCGTGTGCTACTATGCAACCACGCGTTATTACTGTATTTTTAACCACCGGGTATTTAAACAGTATTAACGGTAACAACTACGCCGTTATTAATAAACAACTTATACTTGTCGTTTTCTTCATCCAATCGCTTTCCGTTATGGGGCCCACACAAGGCTGCGTCGTCGTACGAATATTCCCCGACAGCAAGAATATTCCACGACCAACCGAATATTCACCGACCAAAAATAAATATTTTATAACCACTTGCTTATTTTGCAAAATTTGCACATTTCACCCATAACCAAAGTATTATATCAAATTAACCCCTTATTATTCACAATAATATTTAGAGAAAATTTGATTTTATTCATTAATAAGTTGGGGTCTTACAACCTCCCCTCCTTATGAAATTTCGTCCTCGAAATTGACGTACGTACCTGATGTTTCAAAAAGGTGAGGATACCTCGCTTTCATTTCTGATTCCAACTCCCAGGTCATTTCTTCAATAGCATGGTTTCTCCACAAAACCTTAACTTGTGGTATAACCTTCGTGCGTAGGACATGCTCTTTCCTATCCAAGATCTTAACAGGTACCTCCTCGTACGTTAAATCTTCAGCTATCTCGTCTGGTTCTAACTCAATAATGTGGTTCGGGTCTTTAACATATTTACGAAGCATAGATATGTGAAAAACATTATGAACACGAGACATGCTTGGAGGTAATGCGAGTCTATATGCCACATTTCCTATTCGCTCAAGAATCTCAAATGGACCAACAAATCTTGGATTGAGCTTTCCTCTCTTCCCAAATCTTGTAACTCCCTTCCATGGTGCAACACGTAACAATACATGATCCCCAATATTAAATTCCACGTCCTTCCGATGAAGATCCGCATAACTCTTTTGTCGATCCTGTGCCGTTTGTATACGTTGTCGAATCGTTTGGATCTTCTCTGTAGTAATGCGTACCAATTCTGGTCCCAACAATGTTGCTTCACCCACCTCGTCCCAGCATACTGGAGAACGACATTTTCTTCCATACAACGCCTCAAATGGAGCCATACCTATGCTCGCCTGATAACTGTTGTTGTAGGAGAATTCCACCAATGGTAGGTACTTATCCCAACTCCCTTTGAGATCTAAGACACAAAGTCTTAATAGATCTTCAAGAGTTTGAATAGTCCTCTCTGATTGTCCGTCCGTTTGAGGATGGTATGCTGAACTGAATCGTAAATCCGTGCCCATAGCTTTCTGCAAGCTAACCCAAAATCGTGAAGTGAATCTTGGGTCACGATCCGAAACTATGGATACTGGCATGCCATGCAATCTCACAATCTCGTTCACGTACATACTAGCAAGACGTTCAAGGGAATAAGTCTCACGTATCGGCAAGAAATGAGCGGACTTGGTTAATCTATCAACAATAACCCAAATCGCATCTATGCCTTGAGAAACCTTGGGAAGACCTGTAACAAAATCCATAGTAATGTGTTCCCACTTCCATTTCGGGATCTCAAGTGGTTGCAATGGACCCTTTGGCACTTGATGCTCCGCCTTTACACGTTGACAAGTTAAACACCTCGAGATAAACTCCGCGATCTCTCTTTTCATATTGCTCCACCAAAATGTATGTCGAAGATCGTGATACATTTTGGTACTCCCAGGATGGATTGCAAACGGTGTGTTGTGTGCCTCCATCATTATTCTATGCTTCAAGTCAAAATCGTTAGGAACACAAAGTCTGGAGTTGACTCGAAGTATTCCTTCTTCATCGATTCTTGCTTCTGGAATAGCACCTTCTTGCACTTTCTTCTTCATACGCATCAGCTCTATATCCGTAGCTTGAGCAGCTTTAACTTTATCGATTAAAGTCGGTTCTACTCGTATATTTGATATCATCATGTGGGTACTTGGAGCCTTCATCTCTATCTCCATCCTTTGCAAGTCATACAAAATGGGCCTTTGTGTTAAAAACATTGCACTCGTACCCGCATATGATCTTCTACTCAATGCGTCAGCTACTACGTTTGCTTTTCCAGGATGGTATTGGATGGTATGATCGTAATCTTTCAACAGCTCAAGCCAACGTCGTTGCCGCATGTTGAGTTCCTTTTGGGTGAAGAAATATTTGAGGCTTTTATGATCTGTATAGATCTCCACTTTCTCCCCATACAGGTAGTGTCTCCAGATCTTCAACGCAAAAACGACTGCTGCCAACTCCAAATCATGAGTAGGATAATTCCTCTCATATTCTTTGAGTTGTCGTGAGGCATAGGCTATGACTTTCCCATGTTGCATGAGAACACATCCTAACCCTTTGCCTGAAGCATCGCTGTAGATAACAAATCCATCCGAACCAGATGGTATTGTCAAAACAGGTGCCGAAATGAGTCTCCTCTTGAGTTCTTGGAAACTCTTCTCGCATTCCTCACTCCATACGAATTTTGTATCTTTCCGAGTCAGCTGAGTTAACGGAGTAGCGATTCGAGAAAATCCTTCCACAAATCTCCGATAATAACCAGCTAAGCCCAGAAAGCTACGTACTTCGGTTACCGACTTCGGTTGCTCCCAACTTTGTATGGCTTCAATCTTCGCCGGGTCGACAGATACTCCATGTTTTGACACCACGTGCCCAAGGAATGCTACTTCCTCAAGCCAGAACTCGCATTTCTTCAGTTTGGCATATAGCTTGTTTTCACGAAGCCTTTGCAGTACCAGCTTCAAATGGCGCTCATGATCTTCACGGCTTTTGGAATAGATGAGGATGTCATCAATAAAGACAACAACGAACTGATCCAAATATTCTTTGAATACACGGTTCATCATATCCATGAAGGCAGCAGGAGCATTAGTCAATCCAAAAGACATTACTAAGAATTCATAATGCCCGTACCGAGTTCTGAAGGCAGTCTTTGGAATATCCTCAGTTTTAATCTTCAGCTGATGATATCCAGAACGAAGATCGATCTTTGAAAAGAATTGTGCTCCTTGCAACTGGTCAAACAGGTCATCAATGCGAGGTAGCGGATACCTATTCTTGATGGTGACATGGTTCAATTCTCGATAGTCAATACAAAGTCGCATACTCCCGTCTTTCTTCTTTACGAATAAAACAGGAGCACCCCAAGGAGACGTACTAGGACGAATAAAACCGATGTCCAACAACTCCTGTAGTTGGACTTTTAACTCCTGAAGTTCAATAGGAGCCATTCGATATGGGGTTTTAGAAATGGGCTTTGTACCGGGTTCAAGGTCAATAAAGAATTCAATTTCTCGTTCCGGGGGTAGACCGGGAAGTTCTTCAGGAAATACATCGGAAAATTCTCTAACAATAGAAATATTATTCAAATCTGACTTGTCTTTGTTCAAATCCATAACATGGGCTAAGAAAGCTTGACATCCGTTTTTCAATAAACGAATAGCTTTGTGGCTTGATATGACAGTGACTGATTTTAGTGGTTTAGTAGTTTGAATTCGTATGACAGGTTGGTTAGGAATATGAAAACTAACAACCTTACGAAAACAATCAATTTTAGCATGATGAGTGGTTAACCAATCAATTCCTAAAATCACATCAAAAGCAAGTATCTTTAAAGAGATAAGATCAACAGGTAATGTGATAGTGCCAACTTGGATCATGCAAGATTTATAAACTGTAGATGTAACGAAGGTTTCACCCAACGGAGTTTCAACAGATAAGTTAAAGTCCAATTTCTCCGGAGTCAAGTTTAAACGTTGAGCACAAGCAGGAGAGATAAAAGAATGGGTAGAACCGGTATCTAGTAAAGTATAAACTTCGCAAGAATTCAAGATTAGCTTACCCGTGATCACCTCGTTCGGGTTTCTCGCGTTTTGGCCAGTAACGACAAACGCCCTTCCAGGAACCGCTGATTTCGCCTTATCCGGGACAGCCCTTGGAATCACCACTCCCGCTGAACTTGGTTTCGCTATAGTACAATCTCGAGCGATGTGGCCTTCCTTCCCACAGTTGTAACACACCTTGGATTGTTGTGGACAGTTTGGGCTGATATGTCCCTCTTTCCCGCATTTGTAACATCTAACTGGCGGTCGTTCTCCTCCCCTAAAATTTGTTGTTGGTGCTGGTGCTGGTGCTGATGTCATCCCGTCATTGTTGAATCTCCTCTTTCTGAAATTTCCACTTGACTCACCTCTCCTATTATCATGGCCACGATGACCACCCGAGTGGTTACCGCCTTTGTTCGTATTTTTCCCTCCTCGTTGGTTATCATCTCTCTGATGATTGCTGTCACCGGTATGACCCTGGTTGTGGTCCCTCGGTTGAGTATACTCATTATCTCTCTCTAATAATTGGGCCCTGTTGACAACGTCTGAATACAGAGAAAATTTATGAGAGATAAGGTATTGACGAATCTCAGGTTTTAAACCTCTCAGAAACATCCGCGTCATTCGTTCCTCATTTTCGACCAAATGAGGTGCAAACCTGGATAACTCTGCAAACTTCGCCTCGTACTGGGACACCGTCATGTTGTTTTGTTCCAGTCTAATAAACTCAACCTCCTTCATATGACGAATACTTTCAGGAAAGTACTTGTCATTGAACAGTTTTTGAAATGTTTCCCAGGACATGTTGAGTGCGTCAGGCTGGGTACGCTTCACAGACTCCCACCAGTAGTCTGCCTCACCGCGGAACATAAATGTGGCGAATGGAACCTTCTGTTCCTCCGTGCATCCCAAGACATCAAATATCTTGGTAATTTGCTTGACCCACGTTTCCGCCATGATCGGATCCGGCTTTCCCTTAAATTCTGGTGGTCCCAATTCTTTGAACTGCTTAGCTGTGACAAACCGCGCGTTGTTATCATTTCCACCCGTATTCTGCACACGAGTCTCCCTCGTCTGATTTTGCATGAACTGCAAAAAGCTCCTAAACATTCCATCATTCATCGTTTGCTCGGTAACGTTGTTTACAGGAGGAATATTGCCTTCCTGTTGCACGTTCCCTTGGGTAGTGATCAAAGGTGTCTCCACGGTCTGATTTACTCCATTATTAACGTTCTCAGCTGCCATTCTTAAATACTGCCATAAAACAAGGGTTAATAGTCATGTCATATATTATCCCTATACTCTGACCGACCAAATAAACACCAAATAAACTTAGTCAGGTCATACTAGCGAAGGAATTCCCCGTCTCTCCCCTCCTAGTTCTTGTCTCACATCTCAGCCAGGGATCATATCCCTAAGCTCTGATACCAACTGTGACGCCCCCAGAATAGGTATACAACACCCATTCTGAGTCGCCAAATACATGGTACAGAAAGCAAACTACAACTTCAATAATACAATTGTCGTGCAAAATACGACAACACATACTGTGAGTTTAAATACAAATATTGTCTTCTAGACAATATCCACACTCAAATAAATCCTCATTACAATTATTCAAACACTATTTTACAGAAATAGTGAGGACTGCTAATACATCTTTCTAGAACCATTACTCCATACCCCGACTAGATCCTGCTATGTTCTCACCTCCTGAGAAGAAAAATGGAACAAAAAGGAAAAGGGTGAGCTCAACTAGCCCAGTAAAGAATATTATGACTAAGATAATATACAACAAATTATCGTTAGTCTTCAACAGGGAAAAATCTGATAAAATATAATCGACAACAAGTTTTAGATCAACAACTGCAGCGGAAACAACAAACCATTAGAAGAGTCAAGTAGAGAAAGAATTCTACTATCTTCTAAGATTTAAAAGTCCATCATCAATATTTTATCCCTGTAACATCAATTAATAATCATCTTTAACCAAATATTCATCTTTGCACTACAGGCCAAAGATATTCATTTGTATCATCAGTCGGTCATGTTCATCTCAACACCTGTTCATCTTTGCACTACAGGCCAAAGATATTCATCAAGTAATTATACATCTTTGCACTACAGGCCAAAGATATTCAGTAATATCATCATTTAGGACTGAGGATGATGAAAAATATCTTAAAGAGAACGAATCCAATGAGACAGAAGGACAAATAGTAGGGATTCGTATAACAGTTTATCCAAGATCAATAATACTTCATAATAATCAATTGTGAAGCAGAATTCAAAAATAAAGATCAAAACATGGATACAATCAAAGATAGTAACCATAATAGACATCTTGGACAAAAAGGAAAAAATTTATTTTTCGGTGAATAGTGCCGTATTCGTGAATAGTGCCGTATACGTGAATAGTGCCGTATACGTGAATAGTAACCCCGACACAAAAAGTTCCAAATTTGATAAAAACTCATATCAATATTTCAGCATAATGATATTGAAGAAAATAATATCATTAAGAAGAAAATAATATCCCTTACCTCAAAATATCAGTACTTCTGGTCGGAATACCGGTATAAGGCTGAAAGAAACTTGCTCTGATGAATAGAAACTCTCAAAGTATCTAAATACTCACAAAATACACTCAATAATCTAGAGAGAGAAAGAGAGAAAACTTGTTTCTGGTGTAATTTTCAATTCTAACTTAGCCCTCTATTTATAGGAAAATTTTGGTAGGTTTGACCTGCAACCTGATGGCTTTACCTGCTACTAATCCCACCTACCACATTTAAAATATAATTCAGCACATTTCTTCACCAACCACAAGTGGGGCCCACCAATTCTAGAATTTTCCATCAAAATGATAAACTCCGAAAATTCAACAATTTCTGAACCAGTCATCTTGTAAAATTCATAATAAATCATACGTTCATTTTTAACGGTTCAAAATTTGTGGGCATATACTCAACTAATATATGTATAACATATCCAAAAATTACCACGATCCAACGGTCGGATTAAAAATTATAACCCCCGCAAAATATCTCAAAAACCCTGATTTTTAATACCTCCATTCCGACAAAAATATGGATAAAAACCTCAACATTAACTCCTTCATTTTTAACCACAAAAATATATCCCTCATTTATATCCACATAAAATAAATATTTCCTTATCATATGAATCAATAATTAATTATTCATAAATAATATTACAGAATCACATTTATGACAACCAGGCCGTTCCCAGGAAAGAGGGGGCTTTCCAATAAGGATTTCTCCTTACTGGCGCGCAATTAGATGACCAAACCTCTCCTTAGACAGAACTTTCTAGACATTGCCAATAATGTTATCTAATAATATTATTCAAATAATATGAATTATTGATCTGATAAATGAAAATACTGTGCAGCAATAATTATTGAAACAACAATAATATAAAATATCAATGCAGCAATTATTGAACCAATAAAATAAAATATTGAACAGTAATCACTGTAACAATTATTGAGTAGTGCCTTCTTACGTACGAATCAATAATTCAACTATACTGTGCAATCCGTGTGCTACTATGCAACCACGCGTTATTACTGTATTTTTAACCACCGGGTATTTAAACAGTGTTAACGGTAACAACTACGCCATTATTAATAAACAACTTATACTTGTCGTTTTCTTCATCCAATCGCTTTCCGTTATGGGGCCCACACAAGGCTGCGTCGTCGTACGAATATTCCCCGACAGCAAGAATATTCCACGACCAACCGAATATTCACCGACCAAAAATAAATATTTTATAACCACTTGCTTATTTTGCAAAATTTGCACATTTCACCCATAACCAAAGTATTATATCAAATTAACCCCCTTATTATTCACAATAATATTTAGAGAAAATTTGATTTTATTCATTAATAAGTTGGGGTCTTACAAAACTGAATTGCTTATCTTTGTTTGAAGATTTGGCAACCAACTGCATAAAGGTTTGACTACCAACTGCATCACATTCAAAATAAAATTGGTAACCTAATAAAACTGAATAGATTACCTTGGTATGAAAGTTTGGCTACCAACTGCATCACTTTCAAAATAAATTAGCAATCTAATAAAACTGAATAGGTTACTTCGGTATGGAGGTTTGGCTACCAACTGCACTATGTGAAAAAAAAATTCAGGAGGCGGATGAGGAGGCGGTCATAATGGAAGCGACAGAGAAGGAAGTGGAGGCGGCAGAGGAGAAGGTGGAGGTGGCGGCGGAAAGCGACAATAATAGTGTTGGCAATCAATCTCTTCAACAGACACTGGTGAGGTGTCTGGATAGGCCATCGAAAGGGGAAGCGCGTCATCGTCGGTCATGTAGCTCTCTCGGTCACATGACCTCCTCTCTTTCGGTCCAATCGGAGGGTCGGCGGCAAGGCAGCGGACGGCAGATGAGGGAGGAGAGAGAGCGAGAAGGGTTTGTGTAACAATGAAGACTGAGTTTGTATTTCTGAGAGAGAGAAAGGAAGAGGAAGAGGAGTTTACTTATTAATTACTTAATTTAATAAGTAAATCAATACTAATTACCTAAATTAAGGAATCCTAATTGCATACTAATTCTCTAAATTAAGGAATCATAATTACACTAATATTGTAAATAAATATGAAATTGTATAAATATTTTATGAGTATATTATTGTTGTGATTTTTATCAAAAATATAATAAAATATGTAATTCATCCTATAAATTATGTTAGAACTAACGACTGACTGATGGGAATAAAAAAAAATTGAAATGCAATTGAAAACTGTCTGCATGAAAATTAATTATGCAGTTATTTGTGGCACCAATCATAATCTTAATTTGCCGTATGATAGAGGGCATATTCGTCATCTGGTTATAATAATTAAGCGGGCACATTGAAATTAATTATAACCAAGTACTTTTGGAAACAACCAGTACTATAAAAGAAGGAAATAACTCTTATGAAAGTTTGTGGACAATTAATTTATTACCACTATTTAAAAATTAAAGATACAATTTGAGTTTTGAGATTAAACGATAATATATTAAAATTTAAAATTAATATGACTTATAAAATTTTAAAATAAAAATAAAATTTGTAATTAATAGTTTTTATTATATATATTCTATTACATCCGTTCCAAAATTAGAGATACATTTTAAATTTTAAAAGTCAATTTGCGAAATCGTAATATTCAAAATTGATATTATTTCGTTCAAATTTTGGAAACAACAAAGATGATAATCAATAGTAGTACTTTATAGGTAGTTTACAATTGTTATATTTATTTGTATTAAAGTTATAAATAATTTCATATCAATTTTGTATCCACTAAAATTAAATATATTCACATTAATTTAAAATTTAATATAAAATCATTTAACCTTAAAAATTAAATTATATATTTAATTTTAGAACGGATGAAATATTAATTATATTTGTTACTCCTTTTGTAATACCCAGTAAATAAATAAATAAATAAAAATTGATTAATAATAATAATAAAAAAAATAAAAATAAAAATTGTTTTGTTTTAAAACATATTAAGTGGACTTTGTTTTTATTTGGGTCAAATTACATTTAAATTATGTGGACTATAATAAGTAAATGAATTACATTAAGTTGGGTCTTTATATTAATTGGGTTAATTTATATTTGTGTAATTTTTTTGTAAATCTATTTAATTAAGAGGATTAATAGAATATGTAATTAATAAATAAGTAAATCCTAACTATTATATTATAACTGATACGAATTGGGAGCGGAACAAGAAAAAAAAATTGCGCTGGGCGAAGGAGTATAGAGTTTTGGGAAATCAATTGTCCATCATTGATAATTAGAAGCAGGTATGATATTTTATCAATAAAATATTAAAGCATAGCGAAACTTGTATGATTTGCAAGAATTGTTAATCTTTATATGGAACAAAGTAAAGTAAGAATTTTGATTAATAGATATTCTCTTTTACAATATATGGACAGCACGTGTATATATATCAAGTACTGATGCCTTCTTTTTTTTTCCTGTACTAATGTTGTTATGAATTGAAGTTTGCCTTTTTCTTAAAAAAAAAAAAAAAAAAAAAAAAAAAAAAAAAAAAAAAAAAACGTTATCATCATCTAATTGAAATTTGTTGTACTTTGGGTAAGGTAATAAACTTTTATATTATAAATATATATATATATATATATATATATATATATATTATATTGTCTATAATATATTAATTAACTTGTGTTATTTATAAATTTCAATTGAAAATTCTGTATATTATTAATTATTCTAATGATAAAATTATAAATTTACTTAATAATAAATGAAATAATATTATGTTAGAGATTGTTAAATTTGTAATAAAATTTTATTTTATTTATTTAGATTAAACGAGAAGAGTCCAAACGAGTTTTTGGAATATATTTTAGGTATTACATTGAGGTACGGATTCCGTACTCTTTCAACGAGATTCTTTTGTTGTTGATTTGTTTGTTTCGTTATTCGTTTCAAAATTTAGTATTGTCTCTCATAATTATTCCTTGTCAATTTATTATGATAGTTTCGTTTGGCGTTCTTAGTTGGAACTCATAATTGTACTCTTTAGACTAGTACAACATGTCTAAATTTATTTTGATATTTATAGTAATGTGCATGTTAGAGTTTTTGGGGATTTTGAGTTGATGATTAATTTCAGTTTAACATGTACATATTAGAACCCCTTTGTGTTGATATTGTGTCGCATGTGTTGTGACATGGTATCCTTGTTAGAATATACCGTAGGGTATACCTGAGTTATAACCACCTGTGGGGGTACCACAGGCATGTCCTCTTGGCACCGAGGCATGACACCTTCCGTGGCGGTGTGATCAGTCCACGGCGTCTCCATTTTGTGCTCCGGTGGGAGTTGGTCATTTGGTGTTTTGTTGTGGGAGGCGTATGGATCGACCCTAGTTTTCTGTTTTGTTCTGTTCTGCGAATTGGTGATATTTGTGCCAAACATGCCTTCCGATTTTACATGCATTGGATTCGCGGTCCAATGTATGTGACTTTCCTGTGTGGCATTATTTGATTTGCCTATGTGGCATTATTTGATTTGCCTGTGTGGCAAGGTATATTTCTGCTTTATTTTGAGCTCAGTATGAAATAACACCCAGCCATTTGTTTCAGCCTATTATTTCGTTGTGTTAGATTTGTTCGTTTCATTTCAGTTCGTTTCGTCTCTTTTCATTTAATTGAGTTAGTTATTTTGGTTCATTATTTGTATTCTATATCCGTACTGGACAATTGGTTCATGCTGTGTTTTCTTCCGACAGGTAATCAGGGGAATCAAGGGCACGTGTGATGAGAGCTTCATTCATTCCAATGATTTAGAAATATTCTGTTTAGACTTGATGTGTCAGTTTACTTGGAATTGTAATAATTATTTTAGATTATGGTTTGAGACAGTTGAAAATTTATTATATTTTAGATTATGGTTTGAGACAGTTGGAAATTTATTATGGTTGACTTGTGGTATTTATCAGATTTATTATGGTTGACTTTTGGTATTTATCAGTTATTAAGACTATTCTTTTGTGGCTTTGAGCCTTGCTATTAAATTTATTAGTTTGTTTGTGTTTTGAGTAACCTCTCTTTCTATTTCGGAAAGGGGATGTTACACCTTTAGTACTTCTTATATAGTGGTAGATATTGATCTTTTCAAATTAAAATTAATTCCGAAATTGAAAGAATCTAAGTAAATGAATAAGTGAACTGAGCAAAAAAGTGCCTCTTAAGAAATATTCTACCATGGCATCAGCTGGTCCCGTAAAAGCAATGATTCTTGATGGTTTGCGTTATAATACAAGAACCATGCATATGCTGAATTGAGTTGTTGATATTAGGTCCGTATTGTTGATATTAGGTCCGTATCCTATATATATATATATATATATATATATATATATATATATGGGTAATCATCCGTAGCAAACGTTTGTTACGGACACTGTTCAGCAAACAAGTTCTCATCCGTTGATTTAGACATTTAATGGCTTAGATTGGTCAAAAATTCCACCTGCCGCTACAGCTTGTAACGGCAGTCCCTTTTCCATTTTGCCTTTAGCCTTTTTACATTACTACCCCCTACCATTTAATACATGCATGCCCCCTACCATTTAATACATGCATGCCGCTACAGCCTGTATCGGCAGTGTAGGTCTCAGCCATATTTTATAATGTAAAGATAAGTTTATATTTATGTATACATAATGTAAAAATAAAAGATAATGTAAAGATAAATAATGTAAAAATAAAAGATAATGATAAGATAAGTCTGAATAAAAGATAAATTTATCTTTTATAATAAAAAAAATTTATCTTATTATAAAAGATAAATTTATTTTATTATAAAAGATAAATTTATGTGTTTATAATAAAAGATAAATTTATTTTATTATAAAAGATAAATATATTTTATTATAAAGATAAATTTATTTTATTATAAAAGATAAATATATTTTATTATAAAGGATAAATTTATTTTATTATAAAAGATAAATTTTTTTATTATAAAAGATAAATTTATCTTTTATTCAGACTTATCTTATCATTATCTTTTATTTTTACATTATTTATCTTTACATTATCTTTTATTTTTACATTATGTATACATAAATATAAACTTATGTTTACATTATAGCCATATGGCTGTAACGGCTGGCATGTATTAAATGGTAGGGGCAGTAATGTAAAAAGGCTAAAGGCAAAATAGAAAAGAGACTGTCGCTACAAGCTGTAGCGGCAGGTAGGGCTGAGCAAGTAACCAAATTGGAACCGAAATCGCACCAAAAACCGCACGAACCGCACCAATTAAAATCGCACCAACGGTTCCGGCGTATGTGGCGGTTTTAGGTGGGTTGAATAACTAAATTTACGGTTCCGATTTGGTTACTAGGCAAAACCAAACCGCATAAAACCGAAATCGCACCATGTGTGTGTATGTATGTATTATCTCTAGTAAATTCTAAAGTTACTTTTCACTTGAACACGCTCAGAGAAACCCCAGTCTTGCATTGTCATTTTTTCACCAATTGAAAGAAGATGTTAGAGGTTATAGAGTCAAAAATTAAGTAATTGGATTTTAGAATTTTGAATTTGTTTGATGCGTTATTGGAGGGGCTTATAGTTGAGGGGCTCGAGCACTTGATGCATTGGTTAATGTCAATGCTATAATTGTAATAGTCTAATAGATTATTTTTAGTCCTCCCTGCAATATATTTTATTCTATCTTCAGTATATACTTTTAATTTTTGGGGAACTAGATAAACATTCTTACTTATTATCGAATAGTCTCCATTGTTTTATATAGCGCATATTTTAGTTTTAAAGCATGCTTGATATAATTCTCATTGTCGACTTTGTCACTAAGTTAATTGCTCGATGTAAGTTTTATGTTAAATTTTATTGAAGGTTTAAACTTTTTTGTTGTTTATATTGGTTTTGGAACCGAAACCGCACCAATTAAAACCGCACCGCACACTTTAAAATCGAACCGCACCAATCACAAGCGGTTTCAGGTGCGATTTTGAATTTTTCAAACCGCACCTAAGCGGTTTCGGGTGCGGTTTGGACTTCAAACTGCACCATGCTCACCCCTAACGGCAAGTGAAATTTTTGACCAATCTAAACTATTAAATGTCTAGATCAACGGACGAGAGCTTATTTACTGAACAGTATCCGTAATAAACGTTTATTACGGATAATTACCCATATATATGGGTATATACACGAAAATATGCAGCATTATTTGACTTAATTAACCTAGTACATGCAGGCTGTTTGTAATAATATTCACAATATATATATAACGAAAACATGCAGCATTATTTGACTTAATTAACCTAGTACATGCACGCCGTTTGTAATAATATCCACAAAAAATATATATGGCTAACTTCGATGGAAACGATATCATATCTAGGACTGAGTAAAAAATGGGTATAATTAAAAAATCGAACACAACTAAAATAATTTAACCAAAATATTCTGACAATTCAATTATTTTTACTATTTCGTATATCCGAATTTTTATACGATTTTCGATTAATTTGTACGGATATTATTTTTAAGTTATTCGAGTTAACCGAATAACCGAATAAGCATTGTTAAGAAAATAACCGGATAAACCTTTCAAAGTAATTATTAAAATAATATCATATTAACATGACATCTCAATAACCGGATAAGCCAGTAGCTTTCATTTCACTTTTGGGTTATTCATTTCTTGCTTTCTCACTTCTCAGTTGCAGGCTTACAGGCCACTAGCCGGAGCGGCAGAACCCCAGACGGCCAGACCCAGTCACGCCTCGATCCTTCATCTCGATCGGCCATCGCCTCGATCCTTCATCTCGAATCTCGATCACTCAATCTCTCAAGTCTCAATCCCAGATCTCAAATCAAATCAACCTCTTCGCCGCTCCCAGCCTCCCAATCCCAGATCTCAAATCAACCTCTTCGGCTCTTCTTGCTTCTCGATCCCAGATCTCAGATTAGCAGTGTGAAGAATTGCTGCGAGAAGATCTTTCTGTACTTGTGCTGCTTTGAATTTGTGTGTCAATAAAATATTCCACCAGTACACATGCGGTGGTGCTGGTGGTGTTAACTGCAGTTTATATGAATTGGGTATGCAACTTTTTGTTGCTTCTATTGTTTGACTGTTGTTCTTTTTCTGTATTTTTGCTTGTGTCTTTTTGTGAAGAGATGAACTTCCTTATGATGCCTTCATGGATTAGCTGTGTTCCTGTGATTTTTGAATCTCTGATATAGAGTAGGGACCAACTTCTGATCATTGTGATGAAGAGATTTTTATGATTTTTTGTAGGGATAGATAGGTTCGGTTATTATCCGAATTACCGAATTGTTCATTCGGTAATTCGGTATTCGGTTAGTTTCAAATTTCGGTTTGTAGTTCGGATAACAGAATTACCGATATTTCGGTTTTCGGTTATAATCGAACAACCATTTCGGTTCGGTTATAACCGATTGCTCACCCTGATTCATATCATAATATCTAAAGGTCTGTTTGAAACTTTAAAAAAATGATGGAAAAGGAAGGTTAAGAAAATAAGACGAAATATATTTAAAAACTTGTTGAAGCCTTTTTATATTCATCTGCACTAAATTATACTAGTAGTATAATTTTAGCATTCATTTGTTTAATAGAGTTCTTTTTTTTTTTTTTGTAGAATTATACATATATAGTTAGATTTAATTTCATTAATTAAGATAGCCTTTTTATTTTAATTTTTCTCGGCATTTTTAAAGTTCCAAACACACACTAACAAGATGATCAGATGTCACCCAGGCCTTTTAAATATTTAGCAACTTCAAGTCTTCTAATATAATTCAAATATGAATATTATTTTTTTCATATATATACTATACTGATGATGAAACTATTTGTGCGTGAACTTTTAAGATTAAGTCAATGTGAATGTATCCATATATATCTGTTTATCTTTTTCTCTATCTACGTTCTGAAACCATTAATGGCATTCTGTAGGTCTTGTTTGGAAAATTATGAGTTGATGACTTTTAAGTTGCGTGTTTAAATGAAATTAAGAAAAACTAAATAAAAAATGAATTGTTAAAAAACAGTGAGAAACAATCTAATTTTAAACTTGTAATAATATAGTACTGATCCCTCCCTTCAAAAATATAGAATTATTATTGTTTTTTTAAAATTAATTCGATAGAATTCATTCAGCTTTGAAAAATAATAAATTTTGTAATTGATAATAATATTTAAATAATTAATTACATGTCATAATTTTATTGTCTAACATTAAATTAATTAATTCTTAATAATTTTAAATTTAAAAATATTTTGAGTTGACTTTCAAAAGTCAAATTTAATTTATATTTTAAAATAAATAGAGTATTATATATATACATACATATAAATAAATGGGTTAATTAGAAAACTTTAATCGAAGGATAAGAGATATATAGCTGATGGCTTGGTGCAAGCTGATCAATAGCTGAGCATATTGAGTTGAGCCTAAAGAATAAGGAACAAACAAATTGATTTAGCTAAAGAAATATGAATAAATTTCTAACCTAGTAACATACAGAGCCACCTATCCGATACAATCCTATCCTATCCTATCCTATCCTATGTATGAGTAACATATAAGCTTGGATTGATTCCCGCTACTACAATTTTTACCCAATTTCTATTATTGTCTCTAAATTTGATTTTTCTATCGTTAAACATGTATTAAAAAATTAAGTAAAACATATAATGGAAAGGATTACCTAGGAGTGTTTGATAAAAACTGAATAAATCTAAATCGAATCTGAATGAACTGAATCTGAATAAAAAAAGCTGTTTGATAATTGACATGTCTGAAACATATGAATGACAAAACTTTATTATTTTACCCCCCTCTAAAAAAATTTAAAATTGATGTAAATTTATTTAATATTACTTAATATAATAGTTAATATATTTTTTTAATTTTTTATTTTTTTTTAATTTTTTTACTTCATTCAGCTGCTCATTCAGTTCAAAAAATCTAACTTAGCCATTCAGCTCGTCTATCTTACCGATTCAGCTATTCAGACCAAAACAAACCGATTCAGCCATTCAAATTAAGCTAAAACCAAACCTTTTCTTGTTTTGTTTTCCATATATAGTAAACTTTAAGAAGATGCTAACGGCTGGTTAGCAAAGCAATGAAACGACTTTAGTAGAGGTAAATATTGGAGAAATTAAATAACTGAGAAATTAACTAACTTTGTATAAATTTAAAAAAAAATTAGTATTTAATATATTGCACTAAATAAATATTGGTAAGTTTTTAAGTCTATATATTGGTAAATAAAAATGATATACATGTCGACAAATATTTAATAAAGTTAGATTACGACTAACGTAAAAATGTATGCGATACGAAATATTAAATTAAAATGAGAGATTCCTTAATTTTTATCTATTCTACCTACATCGCAATCATAATTCGGCTGAAAATTAATTTTCACAATACATTACAGAACTCATAGGTACGTAAATCTAGTTTCAAAAGTAATAAATAATATTTACCTTAATCAAAAAGTGTTTTACAAATACTTTGTTATGTTACTAAAGATATTAGATTTTTAAATTAGATTTTTTTTCCCACCGCACTGCTAGGCAAATGACTGTTAAAAATAGGATTGTAATACTTGCCTTTTGTAGCTACTACTATATACTAGTACTACTTTCCATAATTTCTAAAAGAATTGAGAGAAAAGGTACCACTAGGTCTAGTATATATTAATTGATATATACCATAGGCAGATAGATATTTGGAAAAGTTGGATGTATATATTAATTGATTTGAGTTGAGACAATTGAATTCAAAGCTAAGCAGTCCCAAACTGTCCTGATATATTCATGCTAAGTAATTTTTTAGGATCAGGTTATCACGAAGTTAGGTAAATTTGTCAATTGACCAATACAGTGTTGACACGTAAAGAAAGAGATTACCTTCCGACCTGTGTGTCGACATTGTATTGATCAATTGACCAAAATTAACTTTATACTAATCACTCCCCACTTTTTAAAGTCATGGTCCTTCGAAGATGGAGACATCAGACATGTATGCAAATTATTCAGGTCTCGATTGGATACTTACTATTTTGTTATTTTTTTTAAATGATAATTTTTTCACTCTTTATTGTGAGTTTTGTACTCCTACTCATTGACTGAAATTATATTTGAAGTATTGATATATATTGTGAAATTTTTTAACCGAATTATAATTATTATAACGCATGTACATATATGAAATAAGTAGAAATTAAGAAATATCTCATTTTAATTTATTTTATCTTATCGCATATATTTCTATGATAATCGCAAATTTAACTTCGTCAAATATTTATTTGATACATATATCATTTTCCTTATATTTATATTGATGTTTCTCTACGAAGTCGTTTAAAAAAAAATACTCTATATGTTTCACAAAAAAGAATACTCTTTATTATGGGTTTTGTGCTCCTACTCATCAAGTGGAATTGATATTCCTCTATGGGGTCGTTTAAAAGAAAATACTCTATTTGTTTCGCACACAAAAAATATCATTTGTCAATTTTTTTATTGTCTAAAAAGAATCTCTTTTTTTATGATAATAAAAGTAATGTATTAATACTTCAATTTTACTGTTACAATTTATTATTATAAAATTACTATCAAAGTTAGAGGCAAATTAAATATGTAATAAATATATCTCTAGAATTTATTAATTATGTAAATAAAATTGCTTTTATGAGAGGGAGAGTATCATTTTGTTTCATGTTATTGCCGTCCCCGCGGTTGAAATAGTTGACACTAGCGGGGGACCGGGTGTGACACATAGCCCTGTTTGCCATTGTTTATTTTTCAAATAAATATACATTTTTTTAGTAATAAAACATTATTATTTAAAAGTAAATTATAATTTATTTTAACTAATTTATTTAATAAATAAGCTGAAAATATATATTTAAAATTTCTAATAAATTTAAGCTGAAAATAACAGCTAAATATCATATATTTTTTTGTGTACTAAAAGTGTTGTCTTAGTTTAGCTTATATTTCATCCGTTCTAAAATTTGACTATAAGGTCAAATGACTTCATATTAAACTTTAAATTGAAGTGAATTTATATAATTTTAGTTGATAGAGTAATTTTAATTGCACAAAATTTATTTTGTTTTAAACTTTTATGAGTCGTATCGATTTTAAAATTTAATATATCGTCGTTTGATCTTAAAAGTCAAATTGTATTTCTAATTTTAAAATTGAGGGAGTAACTTATTAATAACGGTTAAATTTATGTTAAAAGATTCTTAATTGTAGTTTGAGTGGTACGAAGGTTGCAAATTTGAGCTCTCAAATGATGTGTATACTTTTTTTAATTCTACTTGATCTAGCAATGTAGTTATAAGAGTGACACATATTCGAAAATCAAATTTGGACTACTAGCATTACTCTTAATTCTTTTATATGTTTAAAGTTTTACTTTTTCTAGTAAATACAAAAAACACAAAATTGGTTTATTAATCACGTATTTTCGGTATTATCTAGTAGTTCAGACTGAGTTACTATGACCTTTAAGTTTTTTATTCGATTCTAACTTTGTTCGAATAAATTTATTTCTTCTTTTATGTGAACATTTGTTTTCTCTTTACGTAAAATTTTATTTATTTAATTTTGAGTTTTTTTTTTTTGAAAAATAGGACTTTAAAAAAAATATTCAAAAATAAAATTACTTCGTTCGTTTCTCAGTGTTACGTTTTATTTTTTATTTTTTTGTCGAAGTGTTCAATAATACTATACTTGTTTGAGATGCGTTCGGACTTTTTATAGTCAATTTGGAAAATTATCTAAATTTTGAAGATAATAAATATAATAATTAATAATACCTTCTACTTGGATTATAAAAAAAAATTATAATTGTTGGTACCAAAATTTTGTAACAATTTTTAATTTTAACATTTAATGAACTAACCAAAAAGAGAAAAATATTTCAAATTGGGACAGAGAGTACATGGATCGAATTTTAAGTTGAAACCATTTACTCCGTCCGTTCCTTAATATAAATCGTTTTAAAAGAGTTTTTGTTCCTTAATACAAGTCGTTTGAGAATTTTAATTAAATATTAATTACATAATTTACAATATTATCCCAATTATTAAATATAACTTTCTCACTATTTTTTGTCCAACAAATAACACTATCGTTTTTCAATACAAGGACAATATAGACTATTGATATTATATCTAATGCCATACAATCATTTTCTTAATACTTGTATACAACTCTAAAACTATTTATATTAAGGAATGGAGAGAATATTTGCTAAAACTGGATTTCATATTTTCCCACCAATTGAGAAAACCTACCTACGTTAGTTTATAAATTTGATCAGAGTCTATCATAATTATCTAGCCTACCTAAATTCTGGAAGGAAAGGAAAAAGAACCAACAATTCTCATTGAACATCTAAAACAATACAACTATTCATATCAATTTCTAACCTCCCTCAAGAACTTGAAAGGTAAAAAAACGAAAAGAAAAAGGAGAACAAAATCGGCTTCAAAAAGTGCCTTCCAGAAAATAAAGGGCTAATCAGCCGTCGTCAGGAGAGGAAGTAGTGAGAAGAAGAGGATTGGTATCTTTCATGGTGTTTATCATACCATCGGCAAGCCACTCTGAAAAACCCTCGCTGAGGGCCTTTTTCATCCATGAATGCCGACAACATTCTCCAGCATCAGAAACTGTTAGCCAACTTCTTTGACGAAGATTCTGCTCTGGCCACGAATCAAGCTCCTCCTTCACAAACAAAGCATACATGGCGGCTTTACACAAACCTTCAGGACTAGACTCGTCTTGAAGAGTTTTACTTTTGAAGTAATAGTCGCCCAAGAAATGCTGAGAACAAAAGATAAACATCAAACAAACTGAAAATATTCAAATCAAACTTATTATTTGACTTGAAAAATGAGAAAAATATATTTAAATTTCACTTTATAATTATCTAACTATTACCAATTTAAAAACAAGACGAAAAATACTCCAATTAAGTTATTTTTCTTAACCAAAAAAATAAATAAATAATCAAATTACTATTTTCTTTGTTCATTAATCCCACAAAAAACAAAATGAAATTAAGTTCACCCCTAATACTGAACAATGACCTGTAATCATACGGTAACTAAGACTACCTTCTAATAACAGATAGATGTCCACTGTAATATTTGCTTTGAAGTTGCCGTAACAAATTCAAATAATCATGCATGTATTCAGATTATAAGTAAGAGAAGGATATTAAAACATATAATATTCAGATATAATCCTACTTATCTTTAGCATGGACTTGTAATATGCTCATCCAAATTAACAGTACCGACAGGCACAGAAACATGACTAACATGTGAAATGTGAATGACTTCAAAGTAGGATTATATACCAAATACTTAGTACAGATCTCATCCAACTAATCAAACATGACTATTCACATTTACCATTAAATCTCCTCGAACTCCAGCCTCTTCCAAAGCTTCGCGTGCTGCTGCCTCCTCAACTGTTTCATCATTTTCCCACCCCCCCTATAAAGAAGAAAGAAAAATAAGAAAGCATATAGCCAAAACAGAACTGTTATCTTACAATCAAATTTACAATTTTGTAACCAAATTGGCAAAAGATCATAATAAGTTAAGAATGCATGTCAAATACTACCTCTGTCCTCAAAAGGATGTGTAAGAGTTCAATAGGCACACAAATAAGGTTCACAAATTAGAGGGGAGAGTATAAAATTTGTTCAGATACACCCTTTGTTTGGACCTTTACAAATACCATAATTAACTTGGGAGTACAGTGCTAGTACGGAGATATGTGCACTTTGGGGTAAATTCGTATTTATATGTCATATTTTACATTTGGTTTGAGTAGTTTTAGACATCCTTTTGGATATGCTTATGAGGACGGAGGGAGTATCAACTATTATCACTTGTGCACATCAACACTTGCCATCCTGTTTCTTAGGATGGAAGAATGGAAAGAATAGAGCCATAGGGGAAGGGAAGAATGGAAGGGTAGATAGCATTTCATATGCTTCATAGGAGGTAAAGCAGATGGAAAGTGATGTGAACTCTTTTCCGAAACAAGGGTAAAGTGGTAATGCTTGAATAAGTTAAAAACTAAGTTGACATGATTTTTGGACATCCAGAAAAAGGAAGTCACACATCTGAATTGGGAGGTGGGAGTGGGGAGGGAGTTTATTAATAAAACACTTCCATGAGAAGACACAGTAAACACCAGTGATAGTGATGGATCTGCTGCACTATTATTTAAAACTTCAGAAAACATATTCATTCCAAAACTAAGAACCAGATCTGTACCTTTGGAAACAGAAGGCCAGGTCCACTAGTTGAGTTGATCATTAGTACCTCAACAATCTTCTCGGACGTTTCGCCTGTGTTCTCTTCAGAAGACTGATACTTAAAGGGTATACACCTGTGTCAATGACAAGTAGTCAAACACATGAAGGAAGCAAATACGCAAACTCTAAATTATCAGACTAGAATATCATTCAAAAGCGATAATTGATAATGATAGGAAATCTTGAATATAAATAGAAATTCATATCTGATCATTTTGATTAAAATTCTGATGTTAATATGTAATATTTTAATAACAATAGTTCTAAGAATAGCACATTTTATGACAATACTTCCATGGATAGCGGATAGCCATGCACATTAACTGTTCAGAAGAAATTCACATATAGCAAGAGGACAGACATTATAGAGGATAATTTGATCGAAGGACTAAGGAAGAAGCTCCAGTCTACTTGTTTATATGAATGACATACTAATAGACCATTTTAGAAACTCAAATTAATTCTATTTGAAATATTAGCTGCTTCTTTGGACATTCTAAAGTCTTTAAAATATAAAAAGTTGTAGATTATTTAACATCAAATTATACATAAGAACACCCTAGATTATTTGAATCAATGCCATAATATGAATGACATGCTAATAGAACATTTTAGAAACTCAAATTAATTCTATTTGAAATATTAGCTGCTTCTTTGGCCATTCTAGAGACTTTAAAATATAAAAAGCTGTAGATTATTTATCAAATTATACATAACACCACCCTAGATTATTTGAATCAATGCCATAAGTAAACTCTCTAATCGACCCCGCTCTAGAAGTTGCACAATTTATATGTTTTCTGCTGAATGGCTCAGCCATTCAATGCGTTTGTTTTTTGAAAAAAATCGTCTGAATGGCTAAACTGATCAGCCATTCAGACAATTTGGGTTGAATGGTTTAGTCCCATTTTTTTGTCTGAATGATTTTTATTTTTATTTTTACAATATTAACTATTATATTAAGTAATATTAAATAAATTTACTACAATTTTTTGAATTTTTTTAGAGGGATAAAAAAATAAATATTTGTTATTCAGATGTTTCAGATATGTCAATCATCAAACAACTTTTTTCATTCAGATTCAGATTCATTTAGTTTTTATCAAACACCCCCTTAACAACTCCATACAAAATGATATTTAAATTTCTAATCTCTCTAGGTGAAGTTTGTCATTAGTTTCTCCAATCAATTCCTTAAGAGAACTTCTGCCAATATATTGGTTATTCTTCTAATTTATTTTGTATTATTTCATAGTAGGTAGAGGGGGTATAGAACATAACCTCAAATCCTACAAGGAAATAAAGGTTATAGCAGCCAAAGGATAATGTCTCTAGTCTCTACTGAGACTATAACTGGGGCCATAACGGCTACAGAGAAGTGTCTCCATTGATGATAGCAACTAATGCCTTCGTTGATATTCGAAACCATGACCACTCTCATATAGAGAGAGTATGATACTACTTGAGCTAGAGCTCGTTGGTACAATTATAATGCAATTCAAAATCTACCTGTATCTAAAGAAGTGCTGTAAATCACAAATATAACTTCTCACTGCCATCTGAAGTTTAACGTTCTACAATTTACAGTTAGATATTCCTACCAGAATAACAGGTTGGAAACCCAAACAATTTCAATGCACTCTCCTCAGACCCTAGTGCTACAAAGGAAGCAGTAGATCTATACCAAACAGGCCTAAAGTGTACCAATCCTTTAAAAATGCCAGAATCCTACAAAACTGCACGCCCAACATTTCTGGAAGAAGTTCAAAAGCTGCCCACGAGCCCAGGCCGGCCTGGCTCCGCTAAGCCCGACTTGAGCTCGTTAAATGAGTTGAGCTCGAACAAACTCCTTTACCCGTTTAGTTAAACAGGCCAAGCTCGAACAATATGGTGTTTGGCTATAGTAAGCTTGAGTAACATTTAATTAATTACTTTTTCTTATTGTTATAATAAAAAGTTAAACGAGCGGGCTTAAGCTCGACTAGGCTCCACTTGCTAAAGCCCGCTAAACGGGCTAAGTTCGTACACCAAATCTCATACTCACTTAAAGTCGGACTCAACTAGACTCATTTAACTTTTAAACGAGCTCAAACTCGACAAATTAAAACCCGGCTCGGCTTGACTTAGCTCTATTTATCAGCCTCTCAAATACCACACAGTTGATTTTGGAGTCCAACTTGATTGACCCTCCACTCTCAAACTAATACCAACCCTCCTGAACTCTATCCACATATACCTTATTATCCAACCACTGCTTTAAATTTGAATGGGCCTCAACCAAAAGAAATACCATGACAATCAAATGGTAATATATATATATATATATATATATATATATATATATATATATATATAAAATTCAAATCCTGATGGGGGAGACATGACTTCATCGCATTCAAAAATAAGACCTTCCATGGGTATGAAATCAACAAGCAATCAATCAATGACATCAATGAGTAACCTTGGCCTTTAAGTCGAGCAAATTATTCACCTTGATAGGCAAATTCACAAGATCATGCTCAACAACAAACTCACAACCTCCAACATAGCTCTCATCAATAGCGCACATCTTCCCCTTCCCGATGAAACATTCATTTTACATTTTAATTTACAAAACAAGTAAGATAAAAAAACATACTTTAGCATTTAATGGCATGAAATACTTTCTCTATAAATGAAAGGATTAAATTCTTGATTATATTTCTAAATATATCCAGGCTAGATAAACATATCTCTGCTAATTGTTCCAAAATCTCCAAATAGGTAGCAACAGTTCTAATAATTCCAAACAAATAAAAGAAAATTAATCAATGCTAACATCAAAACCCAAGATTAAACCAATGTATGCCATGTGCAACAATGTCAACAAAATAACCAAAAAAGACCCTTAATTTATAACCACCCCTTAGAACCACATTTCGAGAGGAACAAAAGAAATGTGTGGACTGGAGTGAGAGCGTTGTTACAAAAGACTTGTTGAGCATTTGCCCACAATTTCCCCCAATTTTCCCCTCATCCAAAAAAAAAAGAAGAAGGAAAAATTGATGTCTGGAGAAAGAAATAGGGAATACCCGGCGATGAGACGGTAGCCGTCCTCATAGCGCTGCTGATGACGACCAGTGCGGGCCACCAATTCAGACATTTCACTATCAAAATTGAAAAATCGCAACTTTCAACTTCAAAACCAGCTTTTTATCATCTCTACTTTCTTGGGGAGATGAATCAGAATCCAACCCATTATCCTCCTCCTGTCTTCTGTTTCCAAATTTGTCAAAAAAGAAAGAAAATCAAGATCAAAATCCTTCTACAATGTGTTATCTCAGCGCCATCATTTTCGTTTCCTTCTTTTGTTGAGAGAGAAAAGAAATTGAGGAGAGAGAAAGAGGTAAAAAGGAAGCGCACAGAATAAAGGGTTGGTTGTTTTTGGTTGAGAAGGAGTCAAGTTTATAGCTGCTTCCTTCCTTCTAATAAAGAGAGGGTTACTAATTTTAATTTCTCACACACAAAATCAAACCGCCTAGTATTTATCGCCCCCACACAAAACCGACATACTACTGCTTCTCCCTACAAACCTCCTATTGTAATTCCTTCGCTCTCTTTTTTATTCTTTTAGGTCATCTAAGAATTATAACAAGAGATTATAATTTATGGATTAAATTATTAATTTAAGATTATTATGTTTATTTTTTATAGAATTATTTATAGAATAATTGAAAATAATTTTATGTTATGTTTGTTTTTTTGAGAATTAATTAAATGATTGAATAAAAAAATATCTTTCGGATTATTATACCCTTATCAATAATAGTAACATATTTTAAATTATTATTTAAACTTATTTATATATCAAAAAATGATGAACAATAAGTTGTTTACCAATAAACTATTTAAATTAGCTTTGACAAACAAAAAGTTAATATTTAAATATGACTAAAGTTGTGTTTATTTAGCTCTGAAGGGCTCTTAATAGTTTAGCCTCTGATTCGGTGAGACTAAACTTGTTTGATAAATTTTTTGTTGTCTCTTAATGCTTCTTAATCGTTAAGATTCAAATCCAATTCTAAACCATTCAGAGCTAGGTCTAAGCAAGTTTATATTTTTTTGGACAAAAACAACCTCTTCAATATTACAAATTTCCTATTTTATCCACGATACAAATTTAACCCTACTGATCTTTCTTCACTCCGCCGTTCTTCTCCTTGGTTGTTGTTGCTCTTCTCCTTTCGCTGGTGCTCTTCCTTCTACATCTATTGTTCATTATTACTTGACCAACTCATAAACCCATCAAAATTTTCACTCAAAAAAAGAAAAAATTTCCCAACAAAACCCCAAATAATATGCTGCATCGGCATGGGTATGGATTCCTTGGCGGCTGGGGTCCCTAAGCTTCTCCTTGACCGGGACAACAACTTGATCGAAGCATAAGCTGCTATAATTGACTTCAGATCCAATTCAGCATGCACAAACCAAACCAGAATTATAGATTTAAGGGGTTAAATTGGGATGGATGAGAAATTAAACAAAGAAATAACTTTTTGATCCCCAAATATTGAAGGAGGATCGTATTATTTGTTGGGCAACCCGGAACACCACCCTCTCCCTCTCCCTCTTCTGTCTTATAATCTACCTATTGTAAACTGCAGCTGCAGCCAGGTTAGGTTTGGTTTGGTTGGTGTGACAGATAATAAAATATTGGGTTAAACTGTATATAGGGTTAAAATAGTAAAGTATTGTTATTCAGACATTTTGAAAAAATTAATTATCAAACAATATTTTTTCATTCAGACATAATTCTGGACAGATGCTCTATATTATTCAGATGTCTAAACTATTCAGATCTTAACGCTCTGTTTTATCAAACACCACCTAAGACTAATAAGTTGTTTACCAATAAATTGTTTAAATAATACTCTATCTATCCCAGAATAAAAGTGGATTTTTTACGCATATTAAGAAGAAGAATGAAATGACAAAATTGCCCATAATAATATGTCATTAATCATTTCTAATGTAAGTGAGAGAGTGACTTTCTAGTTTTTCGATTCAAAATATTTTCAGCACATAACTAATTATATTTATTGAATATAGAGAGAGAGAATTAGAATGAGAAAAATATGAGATATTTAATACTAAGGGTATAATAGAAAAAATTGTGTAAAAATTTGGTTATTAAAGGAAAGTGAACATTTAATCTCGGACTACCCAAAATAGTAATAAAGATTTTTATCCTGAGACGGAGGGAGTAAGCTATTTACCAATATGTTGTTTAAATAATAAGCTAGTTAAATAAGTTTTGACAAACAAAAAAGCCAATATGTAAATATTTAAACGCAAATGATGTGGTTGTTTACCAATAAACTATTTAAATAAATTTTGACAAACAAGACTTTCCCTGAATATTTATTTATAATATGTCCCCCTATTTCACAAATTGTGTTCTTGGATTCTTCATTATGTTGATAATTATGTTGATGTACATGATACTTGCACTGTGTTGTTTACCAATAATATGGACTAATAAGTTGTTTAAATAAGTTTTGACAAACAAAAAGCCAATATTTAAACTAATTCATACCGTAAATGACATGATTGTTTACCAATAATCTGTTTAAATAAGTTTTGACAAACAATGTCTTCCCTAAATATTTATATATCAACATCGGCCCTGGGCTAAAGCCCAAGGTGCCCGGGCTTTAGGCCCACTAAAATTTACACATTTTTAGAGCCCCAAGAGATATTTGTGTTAGGGTCCTTTACAATAATATACAACATTTAATAAGTAATTACACTATTAGTGCATCACCAAAATAATTACAAAAATAATAATCTTCTCATATTTATTTACAATATTAATGTCCTTAATTTAGAAAAACACTCATCTGCTCATTCTCTTTCTTTCCCTTACCGCCTCCTCTCTCCTCCCCTTCGTCCTCCTCCTTCGTCGTCGTCGCCGCCGCCTCAACACCTTGAAGATGTAGATCTTGTAAGTCGTCGTCTTCTTCTTCTTCTTCTTCGTCCTCCTCCTTTGGCGGCGGTTCTCTTCCTTTGCCGCCGCCGCCGCCGCAACACCTTGAAGTTGTAGATCTATAGATCTTGAAGATGTAGCCGCCATGGACGTCGATCTCCTCATTTTAGTTACTAGTTTATTGTTCAACACCTCCGCTTCTTCTTCTTCTTTTTCGTCCTCCTCCTTCGCCGTCGCCGCCATGGGCGTCGATCTCCTCATCCATTACCGCCACAACAGTCCAGAAATTAAAAGGAGAAGAAGATAAATTTTAGTGCAGTTGGTAGCCAAACATTTATACAAAGGTAACAATTTTAGTTTTTGTGGGTAACCAAGATAAATTTCAGTGCTGTTGGTAACCATTTTTATTTTTGTTGGTTACATCTATATTAAGGTTTGGCTACCAACTACACTATGAAAAAAAAATCTATAATAGATTTTTTATAATTAAATGGTAACCCAATAAAACTGAATTGGTTACCTTTGTATTAAGGTTTGGCTACCAATTGCATTATGAAAAAAAAAATCTACAATATATTTTTTTTAATTAATTGGTAACCCAATAAAACTGAATTGGTTATATTTGAATAAAGTGTTGGCTACCAATTTCACTATTAAATAAAAAAAATCTATAGTAGATTCTTTAAAAATAAATTAGTAAACTAATAACACTGTATTGGTTACTTTGGTTTGAATGTTTGGCTACCAATTGTACTATAAAAAAATCGTAATGCCCATATTGTACTATCAATCCTTCTTTTCAGATTCAAGTAAACTTTGTATATACTGTAAATTAAAGCAAAAGAAATAAGGTCTATGAATTTCATTCAAACTTCAGATCTCAAATTCAAACCACCCATTTCATTCAAACTTCGGATCTCAAAATTAAATTCCTCACGTAAAAAGGAATCAACTCAATTACCAGACAATATATGAAAAAATCAAAATCAAAATTTGAGCATTAATTTATCATTATTAATCTCGGCGAATTTCTTGTTAGCCTCCTCATTTCCTTGGTTCTTATCAGGATGATACTTCAATGTAAGCTTCACGTAGGCTGTCGGAGGATAGAAGGGAGGAGAGAGAAAGTGTTAAATTAAAACACTCAACTAAATTAAAGGGAAGAAAATGCACTAATTTTGTAAATAAAACTTAAAATACATTAATTGTGTAAATATTTTATGAGTGCACTATTGTTATAATAATTTTTAAAAATGTAATAGAAAATGTAATTGTTCCTTTGTGTTATATATATATACCCAAATAAAAGAGCACAACCCATGTAAGTTTAAATTTATAGGCTCACAAAAAATTTACCCAATCAAATAGGCCCAAATCACAATGACAGACTTGTATTCTTTCGTATTGATGCTCTTCTGTTCAGGAAAAGTTATTAGTTCTTTTTATGCATATCTTAATAGTAATTCACAAAAGACCCATTTTTTTGTCGCTTTAGGCCCTTAAAAACTCAGGGTCGGCCCTGTTATATATAATATGTCCCCCATTTCACAAATTTTGTTCTTAACCAATACAATGTTGACACGCAAATAGAAAGACCACCTCTCGGCCTGCGTGTTGATACTGTATTCTTCAATTGACTAAAATTAACTTCATGTTAACCACTCCTGATTCTTTATTATGTTGATGTACATGATACTTGCACTGTAATAATACGATAATGCATATATTTAGGCTGACAAATAGATATAATAGGAAATTATGGTTATTTTAAAAAGTAGTGAGGATAATTTTGTCTAAATTTTTTTGGCCCAATGGTGAGAATTATAATACTTGGTGGAACACAATATTAAGTAATCCTCTATATTAAGTCATTTTATAATTCATTGATTAATAATCTCAAGTTTAAATTTAAAAACAAAAAAGACACTTGAGATTAATAATTCTATCGCAAGTAAGACTCTAAAATGAGTAAACAGTTTGGACTCGATTCGTACTCGCTCGACTAAAAGTTCGATTCGAACTCGACTCGAAATATATATAAATAATTCAAATATGAGCAAATTTTAAAGTTCGATAAATTACTCAAACCTCTTAAAATTGTAATTTTTTATTGATTCTCGGATCATACTCATTCGAAAAGTGAGCACTTCAATTCGAGATCGGGCTCAACTCGGTAGTTAAATAAGTCTCAATCAAACCTTATTTTCGATAAATTTTGTAAATCAAATATGAGCAACACAATATTTGGCTCGACTCGATCCATTTACACCCTTAATTGCAAGTGTAATTATTACAAACAAACATAACCTTACTTTTAATCCATTGTTTCTTCCCATTTTCTTTTATTTATTTATTTTTTCCCTTGGCATGTGACTTATTATTTGCACCACAAAGTCAAATACTCACATGCTTGACTTAGGGGTGTTAGCCGAGCAAAGTAGTTCGATACTCGACTCGAGATTAGTTTGAAAATATGATCCAAAGCTCGAATTCGAAGTTGATTCAAGTCGAATATGATCCATACTCGTTTTCTGTTTAATGATACACGAGTCGAATTCGAGTATACCAGTATTCGTTTAGATTAGGGTTTGAGTATTTCATTTTTTCTCGAACCATACTCGATACATGTTCGATGGATCATATTCGAATACTGGTCTGATCCATACTAACAAGCTAAATATGTGATATTAATATCAATCTTTATAATTTATAAGTGTAGTATTAAATTGTGTAAGCTTGTACTTGAATAAATCAGTGAATTGATTGTCATTTGTATTACATTATTTGTAATTTCATTACATAAATAAAAGTAAAAGACTTTTATATATAAACATTAGTTTAATAATCAATTTAGTATGTAGTGGTTCAGTATTAAGTGAAATGGTTCATATTCGAAACTCGATTTGAAGGCTCATGAATAACTCGTTTTGTAAACGAGTCGAGTACTTACGAGCCGAGTAGGTCCGAGTAATGATCCGAGTCGAATCTGGCGCAAAATTAGAAATTCCTTATTGAATTCGAGCTCAATTTTTTCGAATCGAGCCGAATCTGAGCATTAGAGTGTTCGCTAATATTGTACACATTTTCACCCCTAGCTTGACTAAGGATATACCCTTGAAATTGTAATGTGATGGGTTATTTAGATTTTATTTGACTTTTTATTTATTTATTTATGATTAATTACGTTTATCATCGTTGGTCACACTTTCAATTTCAATCTTTGTTATAGTGTGAGTTTGTATATATATATATATATATATATATATATATATATATATATTTTCTAATTTGAGACTTTCTTTTCTTGATAGTTTTTTGAAAGACTTGTATTCTAATATGTAAGGTTTACTTGCATTGTAATTGAGGGGCTCTTGATATTGATTAACTACAGTTGAGAGAGCAGCAATAAGTTAACAATACTGCAAAGTTCGTTTACCAAATTGCCCCTCACGTACCATTTCAATATTTGGGTCTGATTGGCGTACAGAAGTCAGAAGAGTTGGGTGAGATGGGATTACTTTTGTTCTCTGTTTTGCTGAGATTGAATTTATAGAAGAGATGAATCTACATCATAGCATCAGATGATTTTCTACCGTGAGAAGGAGATTGCTAGTTCGTGACAGGTTTCTCAACTAATTCTTCCTTCTGTTCTTGAAGTTTTTCTCTCTATCTCCCTTCCAAACAGAGTTTTATATGCCTTTGTATTGCAACATATCTAAGCTTTTCGTTAGATGATCTTGATTTGAAAATCAAACTCTTTTCTCTTCTTTAATTTGGTTCAATTTGAGATAAAAATTTTAAAGATATCCTCTATTTAGCTCTTTAATTTTTGAACTTTATTCATGGATTTTTGTGTGTTTTTTATTATTTGTAATTGAGGAAATATTTTAGTTTAAAATAGATAAAGTTTTTTTGTGGCTAAATATAGATAAAATATTTCTCCCTGAACTATCCTTTTTCCTATAAACCCTAACCTTTTTTTTTTCATAATATGAGAGATGTAAATGAAGTTGAAAGTGCCTTAATTGAAGAAATAATACTGTTAGTACAGATGATCTAATATATAAGAAACATTATATTATGATTCACAGGTGGTCCAATATATGCACATTGGGTATAATTTTGCTGCATCTTTATCATTTGGGTATAATTTTGCTACAATTGCTCACAGGAGAAGTTGATTTTGAAGCTGCAATTTGTCTTCCGTATCTGTCCGAAGGTTCTTTCTACTATCCTGTTAATCTAGCTTTCTAATGCTCTCTCATCTTTTTATTACTCATGGTTAACTCCTTTTTTAATGATAGAATACAAGAGCTCCTTTTCACACTCATTTAATGACTGAATTTGGGACTATGCTTGTTGATGTTCTCGACTTGAGCCCGTTAGCCAATGTGATTTTTTTAAAGTGCATGCCAATAATTGTTGTGTACGCTGAGTTTCTGTAACTTTTTATGAGTCTAGTGGTTTTCCGGGGAGAGCATAAAAACGCAGTACTAGCATCTGTTAATGTTATCTAATTCTATTTTGAAATGAGCATAACAAAAGTTAAAGTAGCTTACAGTTTAGTATGTGGCTCAAGCAATCAGGACTGTCAATTATAAATTCATAAATTCTTCAATTAGTTTGCTTGAATCATTTTTATATATTATATGATTTGCTTCTTATGCATTGAGTTTGCCTGAATCATTTTTATTCTTTATAATAGTTCATATAAACATAATATAGTTTAGTAGAGCTCTTTTTTCATCCTATTTGATAACTATGAAATTGATTTTAGTAGGATTGAACTATAAACATGAGAATTATGGAGCAAACAAAAAATCTGAAAACAGTTCAGCCAATGATGAATGCTTACCTAGTGCAAATATGGATTGTGAAAATAAAATTGATGAGATAGATGGAGCGTTACAACTTCCAGAGATAGAATTTCAAACTCGTGGAGATTTAATTGGAATGGATCAAACATATGTCTTAATGCAAGGTTACACAACATCGATAAAAAAATCTGTTACAGATCGTCTTGTGATTATTGGTTGTGATAGAGGAGGTACTTATCGGGATAAACAAAAAATTCCGATGAAAGTCATAAAAGAAAGACATCGTCCCGTCTAATAGATTGTCCTTTTAAAGTTTGCGGAAGGAAAAGGGTTGGGCAACCTTGGGTGCTTCAAATTATAAATGCATGTCATACCCATGATCCTACAGTAGATATGTCGGGTCATCCTTCTTGTCGCCGCTTTTCAAAAGAAGAGTTTGAACGTGTTAAAGAAATGACCAAGTCTGGAATTGCTCCACGTCAAATTCTTTCTTCACTAAGACAATGTAATCCGAATCTCAAGGCCGTTTCTAGAACAGTGTATAATGCAGAAGTCAAAATTCGTAGGGATAATTTGGGCGGTCGTACAATGATTCAAGCTTTAGTTGAAGAACTTGGTGCAAACGGTTTTACTTATGATGTAGAATCGGATTCTACCGGACACGTGACACGTTTATTTTTCGCTCACCCTATATCAATAGCATTGACTAAAAGGTACTCGCATGTCTTTGTAATGGATTGTACTTACAAGACCAACAAGTATAAAATGCATTTACTTGACATTGTTGGAGTATCAAGTTTCAATACATCATTCTACTCTTGCTTCACTTTCTTACAAAAAGAGGAAGTGGAAAACTATATTTGGGCTTTGAAGAGATTTAAGGATATTCTTGGTGTTAATTTTGAACCTTCAGCTATTGTGACAGATAGAGAGTTGGCATTGATAAAAGCTATTATAATGGTTTTTCCAACAACATCCAATATCCTCTGCGTATGGCACATTGAAAAGAACATCTTGACAAATTGTAAATCTCAATTTCAAGAAGGTGAAGATTGGGAAGGATTTATGAAAAGTTGGACGGTAAGATTTCAAATATTATGAAATAAAAGTACTCAATTTTTCTATTTAGTAAATGGTTAAATTGATAAAATGTTAAAGTTAAGGGTGATATATGAATTTTTTTTTTTCAAAATAAACAAGTGGTTATAAAATATTTATTGTTGTCGGGAAATATTCGTTTGGTCGTGGAATATTCTTTCTGTCGGGGAATATTCGTACGACGGCGCAACCATTTGTGGGTCCCATAACAGAATAACTGTCGGATGAAAAAAATGACAAATTTGAGTTTTTACAAATAACGGCGTAGTTACCGTTAAAACTGTTGGAATACCCGGTGGTTAAAATACAGTAATACGCGTTATTGCACAGTAGCACACGGTATTGCACAGTATTTTTGAAATTATTAATTCTTACGTGAGAAGGCACTACTCAATAATTGTTACTGTAGTTATTGTTCAATATTTTATTTTATTGATTCAATAATTGCTGCGTTGATATTTTATATTATTGTTGTTTCAATAATTATTGCTGCACAGTATTTTTCATTATCAGATCAATAATTCATATTATTTGAATAATATTATTAGATAACATTATTGGAAATGTCTAGAAAATTTTGTCTAAGGAGAGGTTTGATCACCTAATTGCGCGCCAGTAAGGAGAAATTCTTATTGAAAAGCCCCCTCTTTCCTGGGAACGGCCTGGTTGTCATAATTGTGATTCTGTAATATTATTTGTGAATAATTAATTATTGATTTATATGATCAGGAAATATTTATTTGATGTGGATATAAATGATGGATTTATTTATGTGGTTATTATTGAAGGAATTAATGTTGAGGTGTTTTATCAGTATTTCTGTCGGAATGGAGGTATTAAAAATCAAATCAGTATTTTTCAGATATATTGCGTGAGTTATAATTTTTAATCCGACCGTTGGATCGTTGTGATTTTTGGATATGTTATACATATATAAGTTGAGTATATGTCCACAAATTTTGAACCGTTAAAAATGAACGTATAATTTATTATGAATTTTAAGAGGTGACTGATTCGGATATTAGGTTTATAAATGATTTTGGTGGAAAATTCTAGAAATGGGTGGGTCCCACTTTTGGTTGTTGGGGAAGATGGCTGATTTTTGGTGGGTGGAATAGTAGCAGGTAAAGTCATCAGGTAGTAGGTCAAGTCTGCTTCGGCGTGCTAACATTTTCCTATAAATAGAGGGCCAAGTTAGAATTGAAAATCACACCAGAATTCATAAGTTCTTTCTTTTTCTCTCTAGATTATCGAGTGTATTTTGTGAGTATTTAGATACTTGGTGAGTTGCTATTCATCAGTACAAGTTTTCTTCAGCGTCATATCCGATATCCAGTCAGAAGTGCTGCTCTTTTGAGGTAAGGGATAGTATGAGATTTTAAGGGTTATGATTTTCAATTTCATAATTTTTCTGAACTTCAGAAAATTTTGGAAAAATTTGAAATGATATTTTGATGAGTTTTATTGATTGTGTCCAAAAATGATGATTTTTGGATGTATAGATTAAGAGTTATGAATTTTACGGGGGAAGGCTATTTTAAAAGTAACCGCTTATAACTCCTTGTGGTTAACTCTAAAATTGATGAAATTTTTATTGGAAGTATATCTATATAATATCAGTGTACTCTGTGAATTTCGGAATGTTTGAATAAACGTACAATTTATGATAATTGTCTAAATATTCGGCGATTTTGGCCATATGAAAAATAGTAAATGAGTTTTAAAATTTTCGGGAAAAATATATGTTCAATATGAGACTATATTCTGCTAAATCTCAGAAAAGAATAATTGTTTACAATGATTTGGTATTTTTCATGAAAACGGACTAGTTATGAGTAAATGAATTAAATATGTTATGTGAAGTAAGAAAATTAGAAAATAAGATTTTATGGCTTGAGAATCCTATATGAGATATATGCAGATTTTTGATGAGGGTTTTGGTTATTGGTGATGAAATCTTATGAGTTTGGCATTTTAGAATGATTAAATGCATTATTTAGTAAAGTGTAAACAATTAAGATAAATTGTTTATAAATTTAAGAAATGTTATTCTTTCAATATCATTATACCGAAATATTGGTATGAATTTTATTGTGAAATTTTTACCTTTTTGTGTCGGGGTTACTATTCACGAGTTACTATTTACGAGTTACTATTCATGAGTTACTATTCACGAGATACTATTCACGATAAAATTGGTTTCTTTTTCTAACCAAATTAAAGTTGATTTATGAATATTACTCATGAGATTAAATTTAGATGTTTTGATTATATTGATATTACTATTATATATAACATTTTTATAACTCTAATGATGATATTTCTATTTGGCTTGAATGTAAAGATGAGTAAATTTTTGGTATGATCATGACTATGGGTTCCCTTTGACCAGTAGTGCAAAGTTGAATTGTTGACTGGTATGATTATGACCATTGAATTTATAAGTAAATATCTTTAGCTTAAGTGCAAAGGTGAATTGATCATCATGGTTATAATTATTGTTTATATAAATTCTGAAATGATTATATATTTCTTTGAGATATTAATATATTTGGCCTGTAGTGTAAATATGAACTGTTGATGAATATATTTGGCCGTAGTGCAAATATGAACTGTTGAGGAATATCTTTGGCCTGTAGTGCAAAGATGAATTGTTGATGAATATCTTTGGCCTGTAGTGCAAAGATGATATGTTGTTGAATATCTTTGGCCAGTAGTGCAAAGATAAACAGATGTTGAGATGAATATGACCAACTGGTGATACAAATAAATATCTTTGGCCGTAGTGCAAAGATGAAGTTATTAATATGATTATGAACAGGAAATGTAATTTTGTGTAACCATGATCTTTGATGTTTCAGGTAAAGATAGGTGATAAAAACTATCTTCGTCCTGGATGAGAAGAGGAATTTAGAACTACAGTTATGATTATGAGTTATTCATATGATTGTGGACCAGAATTGTTGATTGATGTTACAGGGATAAAATATTGTTGGTGGATTTTTAACATGGAGAAGATAATAGACTTTATAGTCTATTTGACTCTTCTAATGGATTGCTCGTTCCGCTGCAACTATGGTTGAAATTTTTATCATTTACCATATGTTTTAAATCTATGATTTATTATTGGTGAAAGCTATTGATAATTTAATTATCTTTAGTCATGATATTCTTTACTGAGCTAGTTGTGCTCACCCTTTTGATTCGTAATTTTTTTCAAGTAATAAGAGTGTAGCTGGGTCGAGCGAGCTTAACGGAGAAATAGAACGGTGGTCTCTAGTTGTGGAGGTTCTCCCGAAGCAGTATAGAAAAGTTCATTTAGTAGTTTTATTTGGTGAATCCAATAGGGTAATGTATACCCAACGTTGGAAGGGTGTTTTGCCATTATCATACAAGATGTCTAACGACATACAACCTCGTGTCATCATAAGACAGGGATGCGTTCATCCACTTGCTGAGTATATATACGAGCACTATCTATATAATCTTGGTGTTTATTTGAAGTATAATTCTCAATTAGAGACGGTAGAGATAATGATATGTCAAGAGAAGAATCACCATTGGGAAGAATATGATAGTAATCTTTTCATTTTTCTTTGAGGTCTATTGGGTCAACCAAGGATAATTCTGTGGCCATATGATATCTATCATAACCTAGACGCATGGCCTCCCATGTACGAAGGTTTCCTTGAGCACTTCCTAAAGATTTTAATTTCTAAAACAGTTTTTGACTATACCTTTATGTAAGGTGTCATTGTGAGGTGATGTCCACGGTTGGAACATGAGTCACATTTGGTATATATTTGTATCTAAACTCACAGCATATGTGTTGTTGTATTTTGCACGACAATTGTTGTAATAAAGTTGTATTTATTTTCTTTACCAAGTATTTGGCGATTAAGAATAGGTTGGATGGAATGGACCTATTTTGGGGTTGTCACATGGACAGTGGTTATAAATTCTCAAAGTGAAGATGAATACAATAAAGCTTTGGAGTACTTTGAAATTCAATACAAAGAAAAGACAAGTGTTCTTAATTACATCAAAAATACTTGGTTGCATCTAAAAGAGCACTTTGTTTGTGCTTGGATAGAAAAACACACTCATTTTGGAACTCGTGTTACCTCAAGGGCAGAAGGTGCACATGCACTTCTTAAAAGGTACTTGCAAGTTTCGACCGGGGATCTTAGTGAGGTCAAAAACAAATTATGTCTTGCAATTGAGAATCAATTTCAAGAAATCAAGACACAATTTGAAACAGAAAAAATAAGAATACCTCACAACCTTCATATTTCTTTGTTTAAAGAGCTTCTTACTCATGTGTTAGTGTTTGCTTTAAACGAGCTCCTTAAGCAGTACAAATTAGTTATGTCTCATGAAGAATCTCTTATTTGCAAAAATCATTTTATGACAGTCATGGGTATGCCTTGTGCACATAAAATGAAAAATTTAGGAGATGAAGTGTTACATTTAGATGATATACACTCACAATGGAGACTTGACACAAAATCATTTTTAGACAATGATTTTACTCAAAATAGTGGAGAAAGTGAGATATGTGGGCTGCTTGAAAAGTTACAGGAAAGATATGGGGAGTGGCCTCTTACGCGACAACAAGTTGTTCAAAAGAGAATTTATGAACTTGTTGATGGAAATGAATCGTTCTTACATGAGCCTCGTATACAACCCCACAAAGGTCGTCCAACGGGGTCAAAGAATAAAAAGACTACATCTACAATACGTGATGCTTCTGCTTTTGAGTTGGTAGAAAAGGTTAGAAAGTGTAGTATATGCAAAGATCTGAGCCACAACAAAAAATATTGCCCATTCAAAGATAACTCAAACACTTCACTTTGTACTCAATTCAGGTTTTAATTTTACGAACTTCATAAATTTAATTGATTAAGTAATACTAATATTAGTTTACATACAGTTGTATTACTATAATATTATTTAGTTTTCTTTAACTCATTTTGATCTTTCCGTATTGATGAAGGTGATGGTCCTGATGGATTATCTGATATATCCTTAGTGTAACTCATTCAAAAAGAAGAAAGGTTTGGTGCCAAATTTTCCTATTTTGATGTATCCTTACTATAACATATTTTTATTTCTTTTATTTTCCAATTCTGTTCATCTATGTTTACAGTTTTGGTGTCAAATTTGGACTGATGATCACCTGCAACAAGTTTACATGAAGCCAGTTTGAACTTTTGAAGAAAGGGAATTTGATGATCTAACAGTGATAGAATTTAAAGTTCAGTACTGTAATATATTTTTGAAGTATGAGTACAACATGCTTATTGTAATATGTTCAGACATATAAGGGCAATTTGGTAAACGAACTTTGCAGTATTGTTAACTTATTGCTACTCTCTCAACTGTAGTTAATTAATGGGCCCTACCGTGCGGGAATAACAAAAAATAGTGTGGATTTAACAGTTCCCAAAAAAAATTGTTATTATTATTTTATAAACTTTAGTCCACATAAAATTAAGAAACGAGAAGTGAACATATTGGCCATTTTATTAATGGTAGGTTCATGGTTTGAGATTTGTAAGGTATTTTAGGTACCTAAAAGATTAGTCAATCAAGCAACCTTTTTGGTTAATCAAGCTAGGAAGTCTAATTGTAATGTTATTAACATTAATTTGACAGGAATTGAAATGGTTCATTCCATTTTAATAACACAATTTTTTTTCATTCCATAAAAATAAGCCATTTCATTCCCACCTTTATCCCTGCATTACAGTACGTACAAACCGAAGATATTTCAACTTCCTTGGAAAACAATGGTCCCCTGCTCATCAGCCACCCTCAAATCCTGCTATCAAACATATGTCCTGATTTTGGAAAAGCAACTAATAATTCAAGCATCTACATGTTAAATGACCAGAACAAAACTGATTACTTATGATAATCTTCATTAGACTATTAAGTTACAATTCCCTCTAAAGATGAAGGAAATTTCAATAACCTAATAATGAAGGGCCATATTACCAGCCAGAAAAAATAAAGTTAAAAAATCCATGCAGTGCAGATACATTACAATGGCACAATTCACCGAAAATGTGCAATATGTAGAAAGCATTTCAGCGTCCTAATACTTCTTAATGATTTCCGACAGCGAAGAGTACGTTCCGAGGACTGCACTGGCGATACCCACCGCAACAATTGTAATACTTAAAATTGTCTGAACAGGTGAAAACAAGTGTAAAACAAAGAAATTCACATATATTATTAGACTTTAGTAGTAGGTTCTTGCAAAACGAAATACTTGACATTGCTATACTGAAGATAATTGAGCTATTCTTACCTGCGTAGTTGTGGATTTCTTCCCTATGATTTTCAGGAAACACAAAGCTGGCATTATGATTGCCTGAATCACATGTATTAAAAACTAGATTAAAAGAATTTTTGATAGATTCCATGCAGTGGCGAAACCAGAATTTTTTGTTAGTGGGGTTGAAATTATTACTGAGTTACAAATTGTTCTCCCTCCGTCCCTATTTAAATGACGTTTTAGAGATGAATACAAGAATTAAGATAATAATTGGAAAGCATTAAATATAGTACTCAATTGTCTATAATACCCTTAAATCATTAATTTATCATAGCACAAGAGTTTAAAGTACCAAAAAATTAGCTAGAGTAATGGGGTAATTTTGAAAAAATTATCATTAATTCTCCTAGATTTGAACAAACGTCAATTAATTAGAGACAAATAAAAAACTCTAAAACGTCATTTAAATAGAGACGGAGGGAGTAATACTTTATACTTTCGAGTATATATATATATATATATATATATATATATATATATATATATATATACACTACTCCCTCTGTTCCTTAATATAGGTCGTTTTATATATATATTACTCCCTCTGTTCCTTAATATAGATCGTTTTAGATAAGGTTGTAAACGAGCCAACACAGTTCGAGTTCGATTCGGGCTCGACTCGAAAAATACGAGCGAGACTCGAATTCGTTAATAATATGATCCAAATTTGAGCATTAAAAATAGTTCGAATAAAAATATGAGTAAAATCTGAGCAAGGCTATACTCGACTCGTTTAAGATTCAAACTACTCAAATTATTGATTGTGATTCGATACATACTCGGTTAATACATATTTGATTAAATGTTCGATACATTCTCTTATAATATATACAAATTTAAATCAAATTAGGATAATTAGTTATTATTTTGTTTTGTTTCTAATTTTAATTGTGATTTTATGTTTGTAAAGTGTAATAATAAATATATTTTTTCATTTTTAAGTAAAATAACAAATTCAATTTATAATTATATTTATTATAAAACTAGTAATTATGTGGAGACTCGAATTCGAGCTTGAATTTGAAGCTCGCGAGTAGTTTGAATAAATATTCGAGTCGAGTCGGATCGAATTCGAGTAATAAATATTCGGGTCGAGTCGAATCTGAGTAGGATTTTTTAAATATAATTCGAATTTGAGCCGAATTCGAGTACGAATTATCATTTCGAGCCGAATTCGAGTAGCTCTCTGTTCGCTTCGGTTCTACTCGTTTACGCCCTTAGTTTTAGAGTTGTGCACAAGTATTAATGTAATGATTGTATAGCATTAACTATAATATCAATTGTTTATATTGTCCTTGTATTGAAATAAGAGATTGTTATTTATTGGACAAAAAATAGTGAGAGAACCAAAATTACATTTAATACTTGGGATACTATTGAAAATTAAGCAATTAATGCTTACTTGAAATTTTCAAACGACTTATATTAAGGAACAAAATTATTTCTCTAAAACGACTTATATTAAGGAACGGAGGGAATATATTACAATGAAAATTTAATGAGTAATAATATATGGTATATATACACTATATTGACTCATAATAGACTTTTTTAATCACAACTGTTCATAAGTAAGTAATTCATTATTTATTTTAAAAATAATATAAATTAGATTATTATTTAGTTTAAAATATTATAGAGAGATACATATATTGAGAATATATGAATTATATGTGGTTAAAATTTGATTGACAAAATTATAAATTTTAAATTTGACCTCGTATAATAGAAAATTTATAAAATTTTAGTGAGGTCAATTTATATATAATACTTAAAATTTTTAAAATTTACCTTACATTATAAAACAATTTTTTTTTTCATTGGGGTCGATTGACCCCATAGAACTCTATGTGGCTTCGCCCCTGATTCCATGTCCGAGCAAAACTTTATGCGCTGAATCTAGCCATTTGTCAATATGTGTTTTAACTGGAGGAAGGTGAATTCTTACCACAAGAACACTAAGAAGAGAACCAATCAAAGCCATCACAAGACCTGCAATGCACAAAACATGAGGTAGATTGCATTATATATCTACCACTACCAAGTTGGTGAAGTTGCATGTCAGTTGCAAAATAGTTATAGGCTCATGTTACTTGTGCTTCAAATGTAAAATGCATTGGTAAAATACGAGGTAGATTTCACGTTTTTGTTTTCTGAAGGTTGTATTAGGCACGGGGTCCCCAGTTTATACTCTCTCCGTTCCAAAATTAGATACACATTTATAAAATGACAGACTTTAAAAGAAAATTTTATTTTTCCAAACTTATCCTTAACTTTAGCTAAAAATATAATAGCGGTGGCATTACAATACGAAAAGAAAAGTAACGGTATATTAGGAAGTTCATGTCATTTTATAGCCTAAAAATAGAAATGTATATCTAATTTAGGACGGAGAGAGTATTTCAAAGAACAATCACAATGAAGAATTATGTCCTAGAATGATTACTATGAAAATAGATAGGCAAAGTCCAGAATTATCTAAATCACACCACTTCTTTTTATATGTCCTCAAATGAGTGAATGACTTCATAATCAGAAACTGATGCACCCATATTTAAACAATTGTTGAGTCATCCCAGTTAACATAAAAATCAGCATCTCTTATGCCCAATTATTTCTAATTGTCAATGCCACTAAAGAAAGTTACTCTGTTTCTATATTAGGCTCCCAATCAATATGGTAAATCTTCTCCGCCACAGGGACTTATCATAAACTACATAGTTTATATACATACAAGCAATAGAATAGAATGCTTAAGTTATGAAAAACAAATTTAAGTAGGGCCTGAGTACAGAAGATTATATGATTATACTGAAACAGAGTAAAATCAATGTCTCAAGACATACCAAAGAACGGAAGAAGAAATGCAACGCAGACGGAAGAGATGACAAGTGTTGTCCTGAGAAGAATGTAGCACCATATACTACTGGAAACTCCAACAGGCAGCAACTCTTCTATACTCCGCGCCAACGGGTTCATCAACAGGGCATACTTGTGCAGTGTTAAGGAAGAAAAATGGAATAAATGATAAAATTGGTGGGAAAATTAATATCAAGTTATGATCACGATTAACTGCAAAAAAGGATATTTAGTGAATGGATTGATAACCTGTAGAAAAGTAAAATTAAATTATCAATATAAAATAAAACCAAACTATAGTATTAAATCTACCTTCAAACTCAAACTGAAAAGAAGAAATTGAAGCTTACGGTTGTCCACACTGCAACTTTTGAAGCAAATGCCTTCCCCGGCATATTTAAAGTAATTTGAGACAAGGTGCTTTGACCGAACATGAGAAATCCCATGATTGCAACGCTCCCATATACTACAACGCACAGAAGAAAGCTGCAAACAGGAAAGTGCAATGGATTTGAGGGAAAAAGCATGATAATTCATATGCTGCTATGAAATGAAGGTGATGTACCATGTTATAAGTGCCTTGCTAAATTTTGTTTTATCAGCCATTGATTGGTAAATATTGGGAAACACAGAATGTCCAGAATAGCAAAATCCGTATACACCAATTGCAAAAGGAATCCCGCTCCAGTTTACTACTTGACCAGTTTGATGAAATCCAATCCCATCAACTGTACCAAGAAAAATCACACAGAGAACAATCACAATCGTTGCAAGGACTCCACCAGCTGCAAAAATTAGAGAACATGGTTATCAATTTAATGATTTAAAAAAAACGTTAGCACAAAGGAGGCACTTGAATAGATATTTAAAACCACCTGAAAGGTATGAAATTACTCGTAGATCTCTCAACCAAACAGTCGGTAAAACCACAACAGCAGTGAGAATTCCAAAGAAGTGCATAGAGTCCAGATTGAAACCACCCCAATTCAAGGATGTTCCAGGGAATAGCCTGGTAAGATTATCCCCTTCCAAAATAATAAATTCCACACAGTAGGACTGCAAGCATGGAATAAATATGAGGAATCTGCTTTAGAACCAATTATGGAACAAGACAGCTATTAGAATGGATGGTCCACTTACATATAATTCTGCGTACAAAATGATCTGCACCAAAACCCAAGAGTATGATATCATGAGAAAACTTTATACCAAACATTGATCAATAAATAGCACAGCAGGTCATTTAACAAACTTTAAAAAAGACCAGTAGGTCTACAGCTGCATGTTATGTGTACAATTTGCCAAATCAATGCAAAACAAAAGAAAAAAAAAATTCATCTCGCAACTAATTATCGAGGTGCAAAAGAGGGAGAATATATAATACTTGAACAATGACTCATAAAAGTTTCTTTGGCCAACTATTCATTAATTAGGTCTTTCAAAGAAGATTTTTGATGCAAATTTTCGAATCTGTCAACTTACAGATATGAAAAGGCGTCCATATTTTCCAAATGCAGCTTCTCCTATGTCAGGGTAGGTGACTATGCCTTCTTTGCTCTCAAAGCAATGTCTCATGAGCGAAGCAGTATAGCAACATATAACTGCAAACAGAACTAGCACTACCAAGCTTGCCCAGCCAGCTTCTTTCACAGTATTAGGTGTAGAAAGAAGCCCAACTCCAGCCAACACATTTAGTCCTGTCCAACTACAGCATAAGTACTTGAATTTATATCTGACCAATCTGAAAATAAATATATTCTAGTTACCATATATATGCCTTCTGAGAAATTTTCTTCTTTAACTATTTGAACATTAATATTTGAGAAAAAGGGAAACATAAATTTGTACTATTTATTTCCTAATCTTCAACTAAGTAACGTTTTGTTGTATTTCCTCTAGATAATATATACTTACTAAATTTTGAGTTTCATCATTTTGAACAAATTTAACTTATCAAATGATATATCCATTAAATATCCATAATGATTGCAGGGCAAATTAAATTGTGAAGAATCAATTACCATTGAATATGGTCTGAGTAAAGCTACATCCACGGCCAATAGGAAGTTCTCCGGTAAAATCCTCATGCAGTGAAGCCTTCTGTGACAACGAAGATCTTGTTATCCCATCCAAATCTTGGCTCTTGTAAATTTTTTCATATTCAGACAATAAGGTCTTTGAATCATTATCCAAGCTAGGTCTACCACTAATATCACAAGGTGAGTATCTAGAAGTGGATGAACGTCGAAGGAGTCCAAAATTTGGCGATGCAGCAATTGTGTATGAATCGATTGCCTCCCTGTCACGAAGAAAATGGTATAAGCACTGAATTCCATAAATACTACTGAACTACCTCTACAACTTACTCCCTCTGTTACACAAAAAGAGTTCCATTTGTAAATACTATAAAAAAAAATGTTTCACAAATAGAATCCAATTTCAATATCTTTACGTTTAACATCACAATTTCAGAGCGTTTAAGAATAAACATATAAGAAAAATATATCTTTAAAATTTGCAAATTTTACAAGTGGGACTATTTTGTCAAAGGGAGGGAGTACCTTGCACCTTATTTTCTCCGACTAAAATAGCTGAAAATTTTCTTTGTAGACAGAGTTCTCATAAGCATATAGGGAGAACCATGTTCAGGAAAAATATGAATAAATTTGCAATTGTTCCCCATTAAAGCTCATACAGAGAAGCAAAAGCCAATTTAGGTATAATTTCCCAATTCCCAATAGTTATCAAACCCGCTATCAACCACCACCCATTTCCCTATATATATATATATATATATATATATATATATATATATATATGTTGAAATTGTAAGGAAAATAGTTCCTCTGTACAACGACAGAAAAAAGCGTTGCAGAAAATTAAATTACCTGTAACTGCGAGGCCATTGATGAGAAGAGAAAGGAGAAGAGGATTTTCTAGAAGCTTCATAATCATGACCAGCTTCATCATCGTCATCACTACTAGTACCACTAACACCGTCAATATTATTGTTGTTATTGTCTTCTAAATCATTGAATTCATTTTCATTATTCTCTAAGAAAAAATAGTCTGATGATCCGTTTCCTTTCTCCTCCCTCATTCTTATGTACTCTGAACCACAAAATCCTCCGACCATATACTGTACACAGAGCAGTAGAAAAGGAAGCTGCACAATTATCACTCAACTCCAAGATAGTGAGTAGGAGTAGTATATATGTGAAACTCCAGAAATTTAAGAAAAAGGAGGACTAGATAGATTGACAAGTTTGTTTGATTGTGGATTGGAGTTTGGACCATCGTCAGAATTCCATGGACCCATTAATAAACAAACATGACGCCCCATTAACTGGCGACTGACCAGATTATTCTCTTCTATTGCCCCCATTTTTATTTTTATTTTTAAAAACCCATATTAGTAAAATACATTGTTTAAGAGGACATGAGTAAGCAATCAGAAAGAAAACTTAAAAAAATCTAGAGAAAACTTGCATTTATAATCCCGTGTAGTGCATGTTGAATTGACTGAGGAATAAATTCAAACATATAATTTTGGGTTTCTAATTATATATATTGTTAACGCCAAGTTTCGTCTGTGCGTCCAATCACAAAATCCACGCGCTGAATTCTGCACAATAACAGATCACACAGAAGCTTGACGGCCGTACCGCCGGGGGATAGCTCCGGTGTGAGAATAAGTACAGGCCGTTCACAAGGTTTAACAATGGAAGTTTATATGTTTAGTGCTCAAAGTAGATATTACCTGTTAATTGTAACATTGGCCTTGTATTTATAGAGCTCTCACCACCTTGGTATCCTCTTCTTTGGATTAGAGTAGGACTCCTAAATATGTTAGCTACCATATTTGGGTCCAACACAATCTCCTTAAAAAGTGCAAGTGGAATCCCTTTCCACCACTACATCCAGAGTTACCTTGTTGACGTAAGATTAGGGTTGATACCCTTAATCACGTAAACTCCTTGTCGCACCAACTCTGCATGTGGACTGCTCATACGCTCAGGCCCAAACCAATAGCCAAACCCAACCCTTACGATGACCACGGGCCCCAGCCTATTGGGATCGGGTAACCGACCCCGATCTTACATCTCTGAACATACGAGCCCGACCTCCTTTGACCCGACCCAAGCCTTCAGCCCAAAAGAGGGTCGGGAAAACACTCCCGAACATTGCCCCCCAGTCTCTTGTTATAAGATATTTATGACACGAGACTTGAGAGGACATGAATTCTAATAGTCACGCCATAATGATGAGTTGTCTCGGGAACCCAAGCGGTTTCTCCTCGGTCCGCGAGCTGGTACACATTTTTTCATAACTGGGCCCACCTGCCATAAATAACCGCCTTTGGAAGCCGTGCTAGACGGGCTATATAAGCTCCCCAACATTCATCACCGTCACTTTCTTCGAGCCTTCAATATTTTGAATCTTTGTCAAAATTTTCCGGCAAGGGCGATTTCCGGCGAGACACTCATTTTTCCAGATTTCTTCAGTCCGTAACGTTTTCCCACTAAGTTCTTGTCTTGTACCTTTCTTCCCTTCAAACCACCATAAATGGCTGATTCCAGCGATCCTCGTCCCACACCAGCCACAGCAGCCGGCATTCCCACTCTTACCTCCGGCGACCTTCTCCAAATCGAGCTGGAGGCTGCTCCGGTCGAACTCTCCATGGAGAACGCCGAAACCAGAATTCGCCAACTCTACGCTTCGGAAACCGACTACACTGTCATCAACACCAAGTCTTCCATCACCCACTCTCAACTGTCGGACATCCAAACCTTATTTAACATCCACAAAGAATACAAGCTTCGGGTTCCCGAGGCCAGCGAGAGGATGTACCACCGACCCGAGGGCGAATGGGTAGCCGTCCATCTGTATGCCCTAAGGTACGGGGTTCGGTTCCCCCTCCACGAATTCATCTCTTCTTTCCTCTGCCTGGTAGGGATCGGGTTCTCCCAGCTGGCTCCCAACTCCTACATCCAGCTGATCAGCTTCATCGCCCTCTGCCAGGAGGCTGGCATCACCCCCGGGCTGGACTTCTTCTTCGTCCTGTTCTCGGTGGGTCGGTCAAAAGAGCCCGGCCTTCGCCATCTGAACCGTGTTCCTGGACGGGACACCTTCGTGAAGACCCCATCCAGTAACAAGGGGTGACATTCACAATGGTTCTTCATGAGGGGAACCGATCTCAACCTTCTCCCCAACTGGGCCGGTCCCGAAGACGTCCCCATGAAGGTCAACAAATTTCTGAGGAGTCGTTCGGCAGCCTTCAAGAAGTTTTACGCCCTTCTGAGGCAGACTAACTGGGGCCTAGGAATCGTGTCCAACGAATCCTGGCTCTACGAACACGGCTGTAAGTTAACCTATCCGACCTTGTTTTCTTATTCACCCGATCTTTTGCTTCGATTTTCATAATGATCCTTTTATTTTATGTTGTAGTGACCATCTTCAAGCCAAACAATACTGAAGAGGCCCTGTCCCCACTGCCGATCCTCATCGAGCCAATCCATCTCCCAGCCGCTGATGACTCTCCTTCAGACGAGGCTGTTCTAATTGCCGAAATGTCTGTCGGTTCGTCAACCGGCCCTCTTCCCGAACCTTCCAAGGCTGATGCTTTCACGAAAAGTGTGTTGCAGATGAAGGGGGCCGACAAGATGGCTTTGCTAAAGAAGTCAAAGAAAAGATCTTCTGTTCGAGCTCCCCCCAAGGCCATCGTTGCGGCCCCGCCGAAGCCTGCTCTGAAATCAACTCCTCCACCTCCGATCATAGTGACGGTGGCCGAAGATTCGGAGGGTACTGAAGATCAGCTTTTGGAACCCGCTTCGAAGAAGCCGCGGTTGGTCGAGGGGCCCTCCCAAGCCGAGGAGGTCGTTGCCCCGATCAATGCTTCTTCCCCGAAGTCCAAGGCTAGCTCTTCTGGAGGATCCCCAACTACCTGTTGGCCGAAGAGCCCAGCCGACAAATTCCCTTTCCATTTGCTTGATCAATTCAGGCTTTCCAGTGATGATGAGCGGTTCAAGAACTTTTCGTCAGAGGATTTTCTGGCTACCTATCTCCGAGCCCAGACTCAGGTATTTATCCTCAATTTTATATATGTCTTCATTTGTTTCTTTGCTGTCTGACCAATTCGCCTATGTATTTAGGCCAACGCCATCCTTGCTCGAGCTATTGCTCCCCTTGCCCGATCTACCAAAAGAGAGATCCAGCTAAGAACCGACGTGGAGCTTCTCCAAGCCGAATTATCGGGTCGGGATTCGGAGCTGAAGAGGGAGCAGGATCTCCATGCTGATACCCGTAATAAAGTATCCCAGGCTAATCGCCGGATTGCCGAACTCGAAGAACAAAATTCCCTACTTCAACAAGAGTTCGTCGGTCTCAACGATCATGCCAAAATGCTGGTGCATGATAAGGAACTTCTGGTCGAAGAGAATAGGACCTTGGTGGAAAACCTTCAGGTTATCGAAGGGAAGTTCGCGGGGGTTCACGCTCAGCTGAGTAACTTGATCCACGCGAACAACACTTTGATGGCCGAACAGGCCATCATCAAACAGGCTGCCATCAGAGAATACAAGGAATCGCCTGCCCTGACCGATAAGATTATGACCCAGTTTGCTGAGGGTGTCGAAGCTTATCGGGAGAAGGCCCGAGCGAAGCTTGTTGATGCTGGTTTGGACGCCTCGATCCTTGATTCTTCCGACAAGGAGTCCGAGGCCGAAGCCGATGCTGGTTCCCCTTAATTTTTTCTTGAATTTGTTCATATTTGTAATTTCTTTTTTTCTAAGTTTTGTAATTCAACCTGACCAGAGAGGCCGACGGTGTATGTACCCGAAACCTATCTGATCGGGAATTGTAAAACCTTTATAATATGAATGAAGACAAGATTTTTAAGTAGTTATCTCGATCAGTTTAACTTTATTTTTATCACCCAGTTAGGTCATTTCTGACCGTCTGGTCCATTTATGTCTAAAGTGTACTGTCTCGGATATGTAACTTTTATCGATCAGTTATACTTGTGGCGTTTTATCAGCCAGTTAAGTTCTTTCGGACTGTCTGGTTGTTTTACGCTCGAAGCTTGTCTAATCGGACGTGTATCTTTGTCGATCAGTTACACTTGTGGCGTTTATCGATCAGTTAAGTTTTTTAGGACCGTCTGATCGTTTCACGCTCGAAGTTTATCTGATCGGTAAAGCAGTGCAAGATTAAAACGAAGTACAAACGTTTCTCTTGAGAGAAGTTTTCATTTCATTGATAAACCGCATAAATTACACCGTTATCGGGAAAGAACAGGCATGTATTTACTGGTAATATCTCCTAAGTCTTCCAGCATGCCATGTATTCTTTACTTCCGACCCATCCATTGCTCGAAGCCGGTAAGTCCCTGGCTTCGGCACTTCTAATATCTCATAAGGCCCCTCCCAGTTAGGCATTAACTTTCCTGTGTTCTGGGGGGTTGACGCCTCTGCCTCCCGAAGCACCAAATCTCCTATCTCAAACCTCCTCAACTTCACCTTCTGGTTGTAATGTCGGGCTGTCTTCTGCTGATAAATGGCCAACCTCAACACCGCGGTGTCACGAGCTTCATCTAGCAGATCCAGATTCATTTTCAAACCTTCATCGTTATATAGTTCTTTGAATTGGCTGACCCGAAGGGTGGGTGACCCAATCTCTACCGGTATGAGTGCATCGGTCCCATAGGCCAGCCGGAAGGGGGAGTCTCCAGTTGTTGTCCTTGGGGTCATCCGGTATACCCACAAAACGCTGAGTAGTTCCTCGGGCCACCGACCCTTCAGTTCATCCAACCTTCTTTTTATGCCGTTGAGTAGGGTTCGATTTGTCACTTCCACTTGACAGTTTGACTGAGGGTGGGCAACCGAGGTCTTCCGGTGTTGAATTCCCAACTCTTTCAGGAAGCTTTCAAATTTTGACCCCACGAACTGTCTACCGTTATCCGATACTACAGCCATCGGGATGCCGAACCGATAAATTATTCCTTCTTTCACAAATTTAAGACATTCCTGTTCGGTGATCTTCTGCAGTGGTTTGGCTTCGACCCACTTTGTCATGTAATCGATAGCCACTATTATAAAGCTGACTTGCCCTTTGGCCTTCGGCAGAGGTCCTAGGATGTCGATTCCCCATACTGCGAAGGGGATCGGGGATAAGACTGAGTAGAGTTCTTCGGGGGGTTGATGCGGGATGTTACTGTTCAGTTGACACTTGGGACATTTTTTGACAAGTTCCTTGGCCTCTGTGTAGATGGTTGGCCAGTAATACCCCTGTCTTAGAATTTTATGCGCCAGTGACTTGGCGCCCATGTGATCTCCACAGATCCCTTCATGTACCTCCCGAAGTGCGTAGCTTGCCTCTGACGGTGTTAAACATTTAAGTAAGGGAGAGCTGAAGGCCCTTCGGTACAAATCTCCATTAATCAGTACAAAATTCAAACTTCGATGCTTGATCTTTCTTGCTAGGATGCGGTCTGATGGTAAGGTTCCGTCAGCCAAATAATAGATGTAGGGCGTAAGCCAACAGTCTAGCCGATCAACACATAATGCCTCCTCTTTTGAGACACTTGGCTGCTCCAATGTCTCTAGATATACCGAACCGATGAAGGAGTTGGCATCGGTTGTCGCCAGTCTGGCCAGGGCATCTGCTATTGTATTGTTGGATCGGTCAATTCCCTGACAGCTGACCGAGTGGAAGTATGTCAGTTTATTCTTTGTCTCGGCTAAGTACTTCGTCATTCTCCCCCCCGAGCCGCATACTCTCCCGATATTTGTTTGACGACCAGCTGCGAGTCACTGTAGATGACCAAGTTTTGTACTTCTAGGCATCGGGCCAATTTTAACCCGGCTAGAATGGCCTCATATTCTGCTTCGTTGTTGGTCGCTCTGAACTTAAATCGAATAGCTTGTTGGACCTTGAATCCTTCGGGGCTCGTCAGTATGACCCCTGCACCACTGATGTCTGACGTTGACGAGCCATCGACATATAGTGTCCATGAAGTCTTTATGTGTTGCGTTTTGGCCACCGATCCCACATCTGGCTCCGAGAACGAACATTCCATGACGAAGTCTGCTAGCGCCTGTCCTTTGATTGCCGTTCGGGGATGATACTCTATCGCGAACTGTGTTAACTCCATTGCCCAAGCCGCCAGTCTTCCCGAAACCTCAGGTCGGTGTAGAATTTTCTTCAACGGCTGATCGGTGTATACCACCACCACCCGACCCTGGAAATAATGCCGAAGTTTTCTGCTTGCAATGATTAAGGCATAGGCGAATTTTTCCAGGTTCGGGTATCGGAGTTCTGTATCCCGAAGTACGTGGCTGACGTAGTACACGGGGAACTGATTTCCTCCTTGGTCCCGAACCAATGCTGCTCCCACTGCCATCGAACTGGCCGCCAGATAAAGGTATAGGGGTTCTGAAGGGATTGGTTTCATCAGCAGAGGTGCCGAAGAAAGATATTGTTTGATCCCTTGGAACGCGTCCTCACATTCTGAGGTCCACTGGAAGCTTTTCTCATTCTTGGGTCCTTTCAAGGTGTCAAAAAATGGAAGGCACCTCTCAGCTGATTTAGAGACGAACCTTCGTAGGGCCGCTATCCGACCCGTTAGTCTCTGCACATCCTTGTATGACTTTGGTGATTTCATATCCAGGACTGCCTGGATTTTCTCTGGGTTTGCTTCGATTCCCCTTTTGCTGACCAAGTATCCTAGAAATTTACCCGATCCCAGCCCAAAAGTGCACTTGGTCGGGTTTAGCCTTAGCTTGCGTTTTCGGACCGTCTCGAAACAGTCCTCCAGATCTTCAAGATGTTCACGGACTGACATGCTTTTAACGATCATGTCGTCTACGTAGACCTCCATGCTCCTCCCCAATTGTTTCGTGAACACCAGGTTCATCATTCGTTGATAAGTAGCCCCGACATTTAATAACCCGAAGGTCATTTTCCTGTATGCGTATATCGCCCGATGTGTGATAAAACTTGTCTTCGGGATGTCTTCCTTGTTCATCGAAATCTGGTGGTACCCAGAGAATGCATCCATAAAACTCAACATACCGTATCCCGACGTGGCGTCGATCAGTTGATCTATGTTGGGCAAAGGGTAGAAATCCTTCGGACATGCTCTGTTTAGATCCGTGTAATCAATACACAACCTCCATTTCCCATTTTGCTTCTGGACCAATACCACGTTGGCCAACCACTCCGGGTAATCAATCTCGAAGATGAATTCGGCCTCCAAGAGCTTGGCAATCTCTTCGTCGATGATTTTTTGTCTTTCTGGGGCGAAAATCCTCCGCTTCTGTATGACCGGTTTCTTGCCCGGGTCCACGTGCAGCCGGTGTAGAGCCACTGATTCACTTACCCCCGGCATGTCCCTGGGTTCCCATGCAAAGATATCGGCGTAGACTCGGAGTAATTCTATCAGCCCGGTCCGGAAGGGTTCTGATAACCCCGACCCGATCTTAATTATTTTGTCTTTCTGCCCCGGTATCAATTCTACATCATCAGTTTCTTCGGCCGGAAGAGCAAGTGGCTCCGTGCTTCCCTCCGTGAATGGTTCGATCTCAATGGCCATTGTCTGTTTTCGTTTGCAGACCCCGACCCCTGAAGAAATCAAGCTGTTTCGGTAACACGTTCGGGCTATATCTAGGTCACCTTTTACCTCCCCGATCCCGTTCGGTGTTGGAAACTTGATTTTAAAATGGGGTATCGATGTTACTGCTTGCAGGGCTGCCAAGGTAGGCCTTCCGAGGATCGCATTGTATGCCGAGTCTATTTGGACGACAAAAAATTTCACCACTATTTCAACTTGATTGGGTGCCGTGCCAAATTTGACTGGCATCTCGATGGTGCCAAACACAAGCACCGGATCTCCACTAAATCCGTACAAGGGGCCTTCACCTCCCAAATCCATCTTCTTTCCTTGCAGGTCTAACCTCTGATAGGCGTGAGAATATAGGACGTCGACCGAAGACCCGTTATCTATCATCATTCTTTTTATATCCACTATCCCGACCTGAGCTGTAAGACCCCAACTTTTATAAATAAAGATGAATTTTTTTTATAAATATCATTTTTGAATATTATGGAGTTAATTTGATATAATGTTATAGTTGTGGGTAATATTTATAAATTTTGCAAAGTACGCAAGTTGTTATATAATATTCGATTGGTCGGGGAATATTCGTTTTAACAGGGAATATTCGTACAACGACACAATCATTGGTGGACCCCACAACAGAATTATTGTCGGATTGAGAAAACGACAAAAATATTTTATTAAAAATAACGGCGGAAATTTTACCATTGTTGCTGTTGAACTACTCGGTAGTAAAAGTACAGTAATACGTGTGGTTGCATAGTAGCACACGGTATTGATTATTAATGCTTATGTGAGAAGTCACTCAGTTTGATTCTATTATTGTCAGTTAATAATATGAATTATTTAGCGATAATGACGTTTTGTTTTATTCGTATTATTAACGTAATAAAACAGAAACATCTTTTTATATAAAACAAAATACTTTATTAAAGTTATTCTATAAATAGAATATATTTTATTTTATTTAAAAGATTTTTCTTTAAATATGGACCGTCAGATTAAAGTAATCAATCTGGACCGTTCATGGATTAGTTACTATGCATTCTATTTTTCTATAAATAGCAGCTCATTCCTTCATTATTTCTTACGAATTCACTGAACTCTAGAGAGAGAAACTATAGAGAGAAACTATAGAGAGAGAGAAGAAGAGTATTCTGCTACTTAACTACTTCCTTACTTCAGCTCTTCTTTAAAACGGTAGGGAATATTATTTCTTTTATATTCATGAAGAGAACTTCTGTTATTCCATTCGTTATTATTCTGTTGGAATAACCAGTATACGCGGTCTACCCTATACTTGGTGACATTCTTCTATTATTCTGTTGGAACATCCTGTCTGTGTGTTTTACACCGGACCTGGTTCCGTTTATTATTCTGTTGGAACATCCTGTCTGTGTGTTTTACACCGGACCTGGTTCCGTTTTATTATTATTCTGTTGGAATATCCTGTCTGTGTGTTTTACACCGGACCTGGTTCCATTATTTATTATTCTGTCGGAATATCCTGTCTGTGCGTTTACGCCGGACCTAGTTCCATTATTTATTATTCTATTGGAATAACCTGTCTGTGCGGTCTATCGCATGCATGGTGATTTCTTTTGTTATTCCATTCTTTATTGTACTCAGTTGGTTAAGTTTTGACTTCTATACTCCATGAAATTTGTGGAATATCCTTGATAGTTGCGTTTCATCCAGTATCTTTTCAAGAAAATATTCTTCTAAGCGTTCTTGAATTTTACTCCACAATGCAGTATCATGTTGACAATTTGGACGTTGTTAATTCCTGGATAAATTAATTCTTGAACTTGTTTTATTGAATTCTTATATCATTGTCATCATCCTCATGTTTATAAAATGTTGAAAGTCATCTGTGGCCTGTAGTGCATAGATGGACTTGGTATGATTATGACCAGGGATTATTCGGTATAATCATGACCGTAATGTTACAAATGATGTGGTAAAAGTCCTCATTGGCCCGTAGTGCATTGATGGACAGTTGTTGGCATGATCATGACCATTAATGAATACACGAATATCCTTGGCCGTAGTGCAGGGGTGATTCGATGATGTGGATTATTTTATTAAGCTGAGTCTCAGCGATCGCAGTGTTGAAAAACCTTTTAAATCATAAAAGATAGTAGAGTTTATTTTCTACTTGACTCTTTTAATGGATTGCTTGTTCCGCTGCAGTTAAACTTGATGTCTATTATATTTTATCAGTTTAACATTGTTGAAGGCTAATGATAATTTATTCTGCATTATCTTAGTCATAATATTTCTTACTGGGCTAGTTGAGCTCACCCTTTCTTTCACTGTTCTCTTCAGGAAATGAGAACGTAGCTGGGACAAGTCGGGGTACGGAGTGATGGTCCGAATGATAGTATTAGTTAGTAGTCCTCACTATTCTATGTAATGGTGTGTTAATAAATGTAATGAGGACTCCTTTTGAGTATGAATACTCTCTAGAAGATAATATTTGTATTCAAACTCACAGTTTATGTTTTGTCGTATTGTACACGACAGATGTATTAATCAGTTGTATTTGTATTCTGTACTATGTATCTGACGACCCAAGATGGGTGATGTATACCTATTTTTGGGGGCGTCACAGTTGGTATCAAAGCTTAGGGATATGATCCCTGGCTAGGATGTGAGAATAGAACTAGGAGGGGAGAGACGGGGAAATTCCTTCGCTAGTATGACCTACCTAAGTTTATTTGCATGGTATTTAATTGGTCGGTCATAACATAAGGATAATATATGACATATCAATTAATTTTTATTTTGTGGCAGTATCTGAAAATGGCATCCGAGAATGTTGAGAATAGCAATGGAGCACAGACGACTGTTGATTCACCACACATCAATAATCATGATAATGTGCATCAGGAAGGTGTCAATCCTCATGCAAACAACAACACTGACCAAATGATGAATGATCAAATGTTCAGAGGCTTTATGCAATTCATGCAACAACAGGTGAAAGCGGCTCCTGTCCACAACGTAGGTGGAAATACTGGAAACTCTCAGGCGGTCACCGCTAAACAGTTTAAGGAGCTGGGACCACCGGAGTTTAAGGGAGAACCCAAACCACTTGTAGCTGAAACATGGATAAAGCAGATCACCAAGATATTTGATGTCTTGGGTTGCTCCGAGGAGCAAAAGGTTCCCTTTGCCGCCTTTATGTTGCGAGGAGAGGCAGATTACTGGTGGGAATCGATAAAGCGTACTCAACCTGCCGCACTGAAGATGTCTTGGGAGAAGTTCCAAGATCTGTTTAACGACAAATACTTTCCCGAGAGTATTCGTCACATGAAGGAGGTGGAGTTCATCAAATTGGAGCAGAATAATATGACCGTGTCGCAGTACGAGGCAAAATTTGCGGAGTTATCCCGGTTTGCGTCCCACCTGGTGGATAATGAAGAAAGAATGACGCGGATGTTTTTAAGAGGTTTGAAGCCGGAGATACATCAACATCTTGTTTCTCATAAACTGTGTTTGTATTCAGATGTTGTAAATAGGGCTCAGTTGGTGGAGCGCGATAACGAGATAACGCAACCAAAAGAGAGCAGCCGGCAAAATGATAATACCAGTGAGAGCAGTCATCGAAGCGGTGACAACAAGCGTGGAGGGAATCAACAGGCCAGAAATGGTAACCACTTCGGTGGTAATCAGGGCCAAAACAATAAGAATGGACATTTAAGAAGAGGAGATTCAACAATGATGGAAAGATGTCAGCACCAGCACCTGTCGTTAAGGAAGGAGAACGACCACCTATCATATGTTTCAAATGCGGAGGGGAGGGGCACATCAGTCCAAACTGCGCGATGCCGTCCAAAGCATGTTATAATTGTGGAAGAGAAGGTCATTTAGCCCGATTTTGTCGTTTACCGAAGACAAATTCAGCTAGGATGGAGGCACCAAAGGCCGTCCCAGAAAAGTCAAAACCGGTTGTGCAAGGGAGAGCGTTTGTTGTGACCTCCCAGAACGCAAGGAACCCGAATGAGGTCATCACGGGTAAGCTTATCATAAACTCTAACGAAGTCTATACTTTATTTGATACCGGTTCAACCCATTCTTTTATTTCTCCTACTTGCGCTCATCGATTAAATTTGATTCCGGAGAAATTAGACTTTGACTTAGCAGTTGAAACTCCATTGGGAGAAACCTTCATTACATCCACGGTTTATAAGTCTTGTTTGGTTCAAGTTGGTACCCACACATTACCTGTCGATCTTATTTCATTAAAAATACTTGCATTTGACGTGATTCTAGGGATTGATTGGTTAACTACTCATCATGCAAAAATTGATTGTTTTCGTAAGGTTGTTAGCTTTCATATTCCTAATCGACCTATTATGCGAATTCAAGCAACCAAACCATTAAAATCAATCGCTGTCATCTCAAGCCATAAAGCTATTCGTTTATTGAAAAACGGATGTCAAGCTTTCTTAGCTCATGTCACAGATCTAAACAAAAATACGTCAGCTTTGAATGATATTTCTGTTGTTAATAAATTTCCTGACGTATTTCCCGAAGAACTTCCTGGCCTACCCCCAGAGCGTGAAATTGAATTTTGTATCGACCTTGAACCTGGTACAAAACCCATTTCCAAAGCCCCATATCGAATGGCTCCTATTGAACTTCAGGAGTTAAAGACCCAACTGCAGGAATTGTTAGACATTGGTTTTATTCGTCCTAGTACTTCTCCTTGGGGTGCTCCTGTTCTGTTCGTGAAGAAGAAAGATGGGAGTATGCGACTTTGTATTGATTATCGGGAGTTGAATCATGTCACCATCAAAAATAGGTACCCATTGCCACGTATTGATGACCTGTTTGACCAGTTGCAAGGAGCACAATTCTTTTCAAAGATCGATCTTCGTTCTGGATATCATCAGCTGAAGGTTAGAACTGAGGATATTCCAAAGACGGCTTTTAGAACTCGGTACGGGCATTATGAATTCTTAGTTATGTCTTTTGGATTGACTAATGCTCCTGCTGCCTTCATGGATATGATGAACAGGGTATTTAAGGAATATTTGGATCACTTTGTGGTCGTCTTTATCGATGACATCCTTGTTTATTCCAAAAGCCGTGAAGATCATGAGCAACACTTGAGGCTGGTACTCCAAAAGCTTCGTGAATACAAACTTTATGCCAAGTTGAAGAAATGCGAGTTCTGGCTGGAAGAGGTAGCATTCCTTGGGCACGTAGTATCAAGTCGTGGAATATCTGTTGACCCGGCAAAGATTGAAGCTATTCAAAGCTGGGAGCAACCTAAATCAGTGACCGAGGTACGTAGCTTTCTTGGTTTAGCTGGTTATTATCGAAGATTCGTGGAAGGATTTTCTCGAATCGCTACTCCATTAACTCAGCTGACTCGGAAAGATACAAAGTTTGGTTGGAGCGAAGAATGTGAGCAGAGTTTTCAAGAACTCAAGAGGAGACTCATTTCAGCACCTGTTCTAACAATACCATCTGGCTCGGAGGGATTTGTCATCTACAGTGATGCTTCGAGCAAAGGGTTGGGATGCGTTCTCATGCAACATGGAAAAGTCATAGCCTATGCATCAAGACAACTCAAGGAATATGAGAGGAATTATCCTACTCATGATCTAGAGTTGGCAGCTGTTGTCTTTGCACTTAAAATTTGGAGGCATTACTTGTATGGGGAGAAAGTGGAGATCTTTACGGATCATAAAAGCCTCAAATATTTCTTCACTCAAAAGGAACTCAACATGCGACAACGACGTTGGCTTGAACTGTTGAAAGATTATGATCATACCATTCAATACCATCCTGGAAAAGCGAACGTGGTAGCTGACGCATTGAGTAGAAGATCATATGCGGGTACAAGTGCAATATTAACAACGCAAAGGCCCATTTTGTGTGACTTGCAAAGGATGGAGATAGAGTTGAAGACTCCAGGGACCCATGTGATGATGGCGAATATACGAGTAGAACCGACTTTAATCGATAAAGTTAAAGCTGCTCAAGCTACAGACCTGGAGCTGATGCGTATGAGGAAGAAAGTGCAAGAAGGTTCTATGCCGGAAGCAAGAATCGATGAAGAAGGAATACTTCGAGTCAACTCCAGACTTTGTGTTCCTAACAACCCTGATTTAAAGTATGAAATCATGATGGAGGCGCACAACACACCGTTTGCAATCCATCCTGGAAGTACCAAAATGTATCATGATCTTCGTCATACATTTTGGTGGAGCAATATGAAGAGAGAGATAGCGTTGTTTATCTCAAGGTGTCTAACTTGTCAACGAGTCAAAGCGGAGCATCAAGTACCAAAAGGTCCATTGCAACCACTTGAAATTCCAGAATGGAAGTGGGAGCACATTACCATGGATTTCGTTACCGGTCTTCCTAGGGTTTCTCAAGGTATTGATGCGATTTGGGTCATTGTTGATAGATTGACCAAGTCTGCTCATTTCTTACCGATACGAGAAACTTATACACTTGAACGTCTTGCTCGTATGTACATAAACGAGATTGTAAGACTGCATGGTATGCCAGTATCCATAGTTTCTGATCGAGACCCAAGATTCACTTCACGATTTTGGGTTAGTTTACAAAAAGCTATGGGCACGGAGTTACGATTTAGTTCAGCATATCATCCTCAGACGGACGGACAATCAGAGAGGACTATTCAAACTCTTGAAGATCTATTAAGACTCTGTGTCTTTGACTTCAAGGGAAGTTGGGACAAGTTCTTACCATTGGTGGAGTTTTCCTACAACAACAGTTATCAAGCAAGTATTGGCATGGCTCCATTCGAAGCATTGTATGGAAGAAAATGTCGTTCTCCAGTATGCTGGGATGAGGTGGGCGAAGCAACGTTGTTGGGACCGGAGTTGGTACGTATGACTACAGAAAAGATTCAAACGATCCGACAACGTATAAAAACCTCACAAGATCGACAAAAGAGTTATGCTGATCTTCATCGAAAGGACGTGGAATTTGATGTAGGAGATCATGTGTTCTTACGTGTTGCTCCATGGAAAGGAGTTACGAGATTTGGAAAGAGAGGAAAGCTAAATCCTCGATTCATCGGTCCATTTTTAATCCTCGATCGAGTAGGAACTGTGGCTTATAGACTCGCTTTACCGCCAAGTATGTCTCGTGTTCATAACGTTTTCCACATATCCATGTTACGCAAATATGTGGAAGACCCGAACCACATTATTGAGTTAGAACCGGACGAAATAGCGGAGGATTTGACGTATGAAGAAGTTCCTGTTCAAATCTTGGATAAGAAGGAACATATTCTACGCTCCAAGGTTATACCTCAAGTCAAAGTTTTGTGGAGAAACCACGATGTTGAGGAAATGACTTGGGAGTTAGAATCAGAAATGAAATCAAGGTATCCTTACCTCTTCGACATACCAGGTACGTACCCTAATTTCGAGGGCGAAATTTCATAAGAAGGGGAGGTTGTAAGACCCCAACTTTTATAAATAAAGATGAATTTTTTATAAATATCATTTTTGAATATTATGGAGTTAATTTGATATAATGTTATAGTTGTGGGTAATATTTATAAATTTTGCAAAGTACGCAAGTTGTTATATAATATTCGATTGGTCGGGGAATATTCGTTTTAACAGGGAATATTCGTACAACGACACAATCATTGGTGGACCCCACAACGGAATTATTGTCGGATTGAGAAAACGACAAAAATATTTTATTAAAAATAACGGCGGAAATTTTACCATTGTTACTGTTGAACTACTCGGTAGTAAAAGTACAGTAATACGTGTGGTTGCATAGTAGCACACGGTATTGATTATTAATGCTTATGTGAGAAGTCACTCAGTTTGATTCTATTATTGTCAGTTAATAATATGAATTATTTAGCGATAATGACGTTTTGTTTTATTCGTATTATTAACGTAATAAAACAGAAACATCTTTTTATATAAAACAAAATACTTTATTAAAGTTATTCTATAAATAGAATATATTTTATTTTATTTAAAAGATTTTTCTTTAAATATGGACCGTCAGATTAAAGTAATCAATCTGGACCGTTCATGGATTAGTTACTATGCATTCTATTTTTCTATAAATAGCAGCTCATTCCTTCATTATTTCTTACGAATTCACTGAACTCTAGAGAGAGAAACTATAGAGAGAAACTATAGAGAGAGAGAAGAAGAGTATTCTGCTACTTAACTACTTCCTTACTTCAGCTCTTCTTTAAAACGGTAGGGAATATTATTTCTTTTATATTCATGAAGAGAACTTCTGTTATTCCATTCGTTATTATTCTGTTGGAATAACCAGTATACGCGGTCTACCCTATACTTGGTGACATTCTTCTATTATTCTGTTGGAACATCCTGTCTGTGTGTTTTACACCGGACCTGGTTCCGTTTATTATTCTGTTGGAACATCCTGTCTGTGTGTTTTACACCGGACCTGGTTCCGTTTTATTATTATTCTGTTGGAATATCCTGTCTGTGTGTTTTACACCGGACCTGGTTCCATTATTTATTATTCTGTCGGAATATCCTGTCTGTGCGTTTACGCCGGACCTGGTTCCATTATTTATTATTCTATTGGAATAACCTGTCTGTGCGGTCTATCGCATGCATGGTGATTTCTTTTGTTATTCCATTCTTTATTGTACTCAGTTGGTTAAGTTTTGACTTCTATACTCCATGAAATTTGTGGAATATCCTTGATAGTTGCGTTTCATCCAGTATCTTTTCAAGAAAATATTCTTCTAAGCATTCTTGAATTTTACTCCACAATGCAGTATCATGTTGACAATTTGGACGTTGTTAATTCCTGGATAAATTAATTCTTGAACTTGTTTTATTGAATTCTTATATCATTGTCATCATCCTCATGTTTATAAAATGTTGAAAGTCATCTGTGGCCTGTAGTGCATAGATGGACTTGGTATGATTATGACCAGGGATTATTCGGTATAATCATGACCGTAATGTTACAAATGATGTGGTAAAAGTCCTCATTGGCCCGTAGTGCATTGATGGACAGTTGTTGGCATGATCATGACCATTAATGAATACACGAATATCCTTGGCCGTAGTGCAGGGGTGATTCGATGATGTGGATTATTTTATTAAGCTGAGTCTCAGCGATCGCAGTGTTGAAAAACCTTTTAAATCATAAAAGATAGTAGAGTTTATTTTCTACTTGACTCTTTTAATGGATTGCTTGTTCCGCTGCAGTTAAACTTGATGTCTATTATATTTTATCAGTTTAACATTGTTGAAGGCTAATGATAATTTATTCTGCATTATCTTAGTCATAATATTTCTTACTGGGCTAGTTGAGCTCACCCTTTCTTTCACTGTTCTCTTCAGGAAATGAGAACGTAGCTGGGACAAGTCGGGGTACGGAGTGATGGTCCGAATGATAGTATTAGTTAGTAGTCCTCACTATTCTATGTAATGGTGTGTTAATAAATGTAATGAGGACTCCTTTTGAGTATGAATACTCTCTAGAAGATAATATTTGTATTCAAACTCACAGCTTATGTTTTGTCGTATTGTACACGACAGATGTATTAATCAGTTGTATTTGTATTCTGTACTATGTATCTGACGACCCAAGATGGGTGATGTATACCTATTTTTGGGGGCGTCACATGAGCCGTTATTACCAACGCACCATCGTGGGGCTCGATGAGATCTGTCGGGTAATCCTCGTCCGTAAATGAGATAGACGTTCCCGGATATGCCCGATCCTTTCTTGGGGTTGACCCCGCAACAGATAGCACTGCTTCCAGAGTCCCACTTCTTTTTCTTCCCGATACCCGTCTAACGGAACCCCCCGAAATGACATCAACTACACCTCGGGCTGGGGGGTTCTGCGGCGTCTGGGTATCCGGGATCTGATCTGTGGTCTCCTCTCTGGGCACCTCGGCATTTCCCCGGCCTGCCACGTATTGTAACAGTTGTCCGTTTTGGACATTTTTCTCGATCATATCCATCAGATTAACGCATGCTTCGGTCGAGTGTCCGGTACTCTGATGGTATTCACAATACTTATCCCGACCACGCCTCCCGGGCTTGGTTCGCCTGGGGCATGGCTCGTAGAATGGTTGGTTTTTCATTTCCTGCAGGATTTTCGATCGATCCGCGGTGAGGGGAGTATAGACCTTGCTGACGTTACGGTTGGGTAGTGGAGGCCGGTTGCTACCTGAACCTCCCCCGTTGAAGTTTTTCTTTTCCGTTCGGTCTGATTTCCACTGGTTATTGTCCGAACGTTGGTAGGTCGGTTTTTCCCGATCTTTCGATTTCTCGTTAGGTTGTTGGTGTGGTTTGAAATTTCCCAAAGCTTCTTCTATAGCGATGAACCCTTCTGCCCGATGAAAGGCCTCGGTCAAGTCTGCCGGAGGGTTAATCACCAAATCCTTTACCAGCTTCTTAGATCTCCCGATGTCTAAGCCGGTCGTAAAAAATCCCAGTGCTTGTGGGGAATTCAGCTCCGCTACCGATCCCACTGCCTCTCTAAATCGTTTGACGAACTGACTTAGGGTCTCGTCTGATTTCTGCCGTACCTGCATGAGGGACGCCGTGATCTTCCCTCGTCTTCGGTTGCTGCCAAACCGAGCATGGAATTTTTCACGAAGATCGTTCCATGACCCGATTGATCCTGGTGCCAGGGTCCCCAACCACTCCCTGGCACTCTTCTTAAGTGTTGTAGCGAACATGTGGCATTTGGCTGCATCCGAATGCCCATAGTACGACATCAGCCGATCATATCCATCCGAATGGTCGTAGGGATCTCCCAATCCGTCATATGTCTCCATCGGGGGCATCTTCTTCTTTGGATCGGCTATCACCCGGTTGATTTCGGGCGAAAAGGGAGATCCTAAACCTGTCGAAGATGTCCCCGTCGAGTTTTTTGTCCCCAGCAACTTTTCTAATTCAGCCACTCTTCGAGTAAGGGGGTCGGATCCTTCCATATGAGGGGACGATAGAGGTTTGTCCTTCCCATAATCAGGAGACGCTTCCCTTTCTGTTTGCCCCGTCCTGCCTCGGTGTTCTGATCGGAGCCCGGCCGAAGGACTCCTTCTTCTGCTCCTTCTGTCTCTGGAGCGACTCCTGTGCCTGCTCTGTTCTCTTCTTGCCTCTCCCCGCCGAGGCGATCGGGACCGGCTTCGATGCCTACGCCTTCTGGAACTCGCTTCTTGATCGCCGACCATGTTGGCCATCTGTCTCTCCAACTCCACTTGTTGTAGCTGGAGTGCCAACATGGCGTCTTTGTTCTGGTCCAGTCTCTTCTGCAAGAGAAACTCTCGCTGGTCTCGGCTTCCTGCTCCCCGGTCTTGCCTCACGAGGGCTTGAGAGTGCCTCTCGTCGGCCTGACTCGCTTGATGAGGCGTGTGTTGACTCTCGGGGAAGAGCTTCCGCCGAAGATCATGGACCGGTAATTCTTCTACCTCCTGGATTTTAGACCCCAGTCGGTCCTTCACTGACCCCCTCGCCTGAGTTGTTTGGTGGGACTGCTGGGTCTTGGCCCTTTCCGAGACAGCGATATTATCTCTACTCGCCATGATTGCTGCCGAAGAAAAGTATTTGTGGTTGCAAAGAAGCACCCCCTCCTTCTAGCGCCAATGTTAACGCCAAGTTTCGTCTGCGCGTCCAATCACAAAATTCACGCGCTGAATCCTGCACAATAACAGATCACACAGAAGCTTGACGGCCGTACCGCCGGGGGATAGATCCGGTGTGAGAATAAGTACAGGCCGTTCACAAGGTTTAACAATGGAGGTTTATATGTTTAGTGCTCAAAGTAGATATTACCTGTTAATTGTAACCTTGGCCTTGTATTTATAGAGCTCTCACCACCTTGGTATCCTCTTCTTTGGATTAGAGTAGGACTCCTAAATATGTTAGCTACCATATTTGGGTCCAACACAATCTCCTTAAAAAGTGTAAGTGGAATCCCTTTCCACCACTACATCCAGAGTTACCTTGTTGACGTAAGATTAGGGTTGATATCCTTAATCACGTAAACTCCTTGTCGCACCAACTCTGCACGTGGACTGCTCATACGCTCAGGCCCAAACCAATAGCCAAACCCAACCCTTACGATGACCACGGGCCCCAGCCTATTGGGATCGGGTAACCGACCCCGATCTTACATCTCTGAACATACGAGCCCGACCTCCTTTGACCCGACCCAAGCCTTCAGCCCAAAAGAGGGTCGAGAAAACACTCCCGAACATATATATATATATATATATATATATATATATATATAATGATAGAGTTTTGTAATTATACAAATAATTTTAAATATATACAATTTACGATCGTAAACTTAAGTCATCTTATTATTATAAAATAATCATTTTAAAAGAAACATGCTTTTGTTTTTGTACAGCTGGGGTGGTAACGTGTGGATCCAAAGCCATTCAAAATTAACCAAATGTTAAGAATATGTGAATACTGAATTTGAATCCAAACATATACGCCACTTATTTATTTGTACAGAGTTTGGGTGTCTTATGAATAATAGTAATAATAATATTTGTATAACCGAATGATAAGGCTGGCACATGTGCGGTTAGGATCTGTTGTTCTATCTCCAACATAAATAAAACACAAATAATGTTATTATTATATAAAAAGAATCACATGATGTTCGCATACACACATACATACTACGAGCCCCACATATCAAGCAAAAACCCACAATATGCATGTGTATGTAAACTTTTTTATGTGATATAGTAACATTGTTGATAAAACAAATACAATTCACGAGAATCAAGCTCAAAACTTTTACCCATCTACTTCACGAGGAGACTCATGAATGTACATATTTCGAAAAATAATATATATTATGAATATTTATATTAAATATTTTTTAATTGTCACTTATGTAGACAAGTATTGGTAGTAATTTTTTTTTTAAAAAAAGTATAATAAATATTAATAAATTTTTGAATTGTAATTCAACATAAATTTATGGTAATACATATCAAAATTATAAGATTTGTATTATGTCCCTGGTACAAAAAGTAAATATTTTCACAAGACGTTTGTGCAAACCTACCTAAGGGTGAGCATGGTGCGGTTTGAAGTCCAAATCGCAGCCGAAACCGCTTAGGTGCGGTTTGAAAAATTCAAAATCGCACCCAAAGCCGCTTGTGATTGGTGCGGTGCGGTTTTAAAGTGTGCGGTGCGGTTTCGGTTCTAAAATCAATTGAAACAACAAAAAAGTCTAAGTCTTCAATAAAATTTAACATAAAACTTACATCGAGCAATTAACATAGTGACAAAGTCGGCAATGGAAATTATATCAAGCATGCTTTAAAACTAAAACATACGCAATATAAAACAACGGAGACCATATATTCGATAACAAGCAAGAATGTTTATCTAGTTCCCCAAAAATTAAAAGTATATACTAGAGATAGAATGAAATTCTATCTCATATATTGCAGGGAGGACTTATAGAATATAATCCTAACTATACCTAATTTGAAAAATAATCTGTGACGCCCCCAAAATAGGTATACAACACCCATTCTGAGTCGTCAAATACATGGTACAGAAAGCAAACTACAACTTCAATAATATAATTGTCGTGCAAAATACGACAACACATACTGTGAGTTTAAATACAAATATCGTCTTCTAGACAATATCCACACTCAAATAAGTCCTCAATACAATTATTCAAACACTATTTTACAGAAATAGTGATGACTGCTAAAACATCTTTCTAGAACCATCACTCCATACCCCGACTAGATCCTGCTATGTTCTCACCTCCTGAGAAGAAAAATGGAACAAAAAGGAAAAGGGTGAGCTCAACTAGCCCAGTAAAGAATATTATGACTAAGATAATATACAACAAATTATCATTAGTATTCAACATGGAAAAATCTGATAGAATATAATCGACAACAAGTTTTAGATCAACAACTGCAGCGGAAACAGCAAACCATTAGAAGAGTCAAGTAGAGAATGAATTCTACTATCTTCTAAGATTTAAAAGTCCATCATCAATATTTTATCCCTATAACATCAATCAATATACATCTTGAATCAAATATTCATCTTTGCACTACAGGCCAAAGATATTCATTTGTAACACCAGTCGGTCATGTTCATCTCAACACCTGTTTATCTTTGCACTACAGGCCAAAGATATTCATCAGGTAATCATACATCTTTGCACTACAGGCCAAAGATATTCAGTAATATCATCATTTAGGACTGAGGATGATGAAAAATATCTTAAAGAGAACGAATCTAGTAAGACAGAAGAACAAATTGTAAGACCCCAAATTTTATAAAATAAAAGTATTCAATTTTTCTTATAATTACTATTCAGTAAATGGTTAAATTGATAAAAGTTTAAAGTTATGGGTGAAATATGAATTTTTTTTCAAAATAAGCAAGTGGTTATAAAATAATCATTGTTGTCGGGGAATATTCGTTTGATCGTGGAATATTCTTTCTGCCGGAGAATATTCGTACGACGACGCAGCTATTTGTGGGCTCCATAACGAATAACTGTCGGGTGAAGGAAAACGACAAATTTGAGTTTTTACAAATAACGGCGTAGTTGTTACCGTTAACACTGTTGGAATACCCGGTGGTTAAAATACAGTAATACGCGTTATTGCACAGTAGCACACGGTATTGCATAGTATTTTTGAAATTATTGATTCTTACGTAAGAAGACACTACTCAATAATTGTTACAGTAGTTATTATTCAATATTTTATGTTATTGATTCAATAATTGCTGCGTTGATATTTTATATTATTGTTGTTTCAATAATTGTCACTGCACAGTATTTTCCATTATCAGATCAATAATTCATATTATTTGAATAATATTATTAGATAACATTATTGGTAATGTCTAGAAAGTTCTGTCTAAGGAGAGGTTTGGTCATCTAATTGCGCGCCAGTAAAGAGAAATCCTTATTGGAAAGCCCCCTCTTTCCTGGGAACGGCCTGGTTGTCATAAATGTGATTCTGTAATATTATTTGTGAATAATTAATTATTGATTCATATGATAAGAAAATATTTATTTTATGTGGATATAAATGAGGGATATATTTTTGTGGTTAAAAATGAAGGAGTTAATGTTGAGGTGTTTTATCAGTATTTTTATCGGAATGGAGGTATTAAAAATCAAATCAGGGTTTTTGAGAAATATTGCGGGGGTTATAATTTTTAATCCGACCGTTGGATCGTGGTAATTTTTGGATATGTTATACATATATAAGTTGAGTATATGTCCATAAATTTTGAACCGTTAAAAATGAACGTATGATTTGTTATGAATTTTAAGAGGTGGCTGATTCGGAAATCAGGTTATAAATCATTTTTGGTGGAAAATTCTAGAATTGGTGGGCCCCACTTGTGGTTGGTGAAGAAATGTGCTGAATTATATTTCAAATGTGGTGGGTGGGAATAGTAGCAGGTAAAGCCATCAGGTTGCAGGTCAAACCTACCAAAATTTTCCTATAAATAGAGGGCTAAGTTAGAATTGAAAATCACACCAGAAACATAAGCTTTCTCTCTTTCTCTCTCTATATTATGAAGCATATTTTGTGAGTATTTAGATACTTTGAGAGTTGCTATTCAGTGCAAGTTTCCTTCGGCTTTGCATTCCAGTCAGAAGTACTGCTCTTTTGAGGTAAGGAATTGTAAGAGATAGTAAGGGATATTAAGGGATTTTAAGGGTTGTTATGATTGTCAGTTTCATAATTTTTCTGATCTTCAAAAATTCTGGAAAAATTTGAAATGATATTTTGATGAGTTTTCTTGATTGTGTCCAAAAATGGTGATTTTTGGATGTATAGATTGAGAGTTATGAATTTTATGAGAAAAGACTATTTTAAAAGTAACAGCTTATAATTCCTTGTGGTTAACTCCAAAATTGATGAAATTTTTATTGGGAGTACATGTATATGATAGAAGTATACTCTGTGAATTTCAGAATTTTTGGACAAAAGTACAATTTTTGATAAATGTCTAAATATTCGGCTATTTTGGCCATATGAAAAATAGTAAATGACTTTTAAAAATTCTGAGAAAAATATATGTTCACTATGGGACTATATTATGCTAAATCCCATAAAAGAAATATTTTTGGAACTGATTTGGTATTTTTCATGAAAATGGTCTAGTTATGAGTAAATGAATTAAATATGTTTTGTGAAGAAAGAAAATTGGAAAATAGGATTTTATGGCTTGAGAATCCTATATGAGGTATATGCAGATTTTTGATGAGGGTTTTGGTTATTGATGATGAAATTGTAAGAGTTGGCATTTTATGATGATTAAATGCATTAATTAGTAAAGTGTAAACAATTAAAATAAATTGTTTATAAATTTAAGTAATGTTATTCTTTCAATATCATTATACCGAAATATTGGTATGAATTTTATTGTAGAATTTCTATCTTTTGTGTCGGGGTTACTATTCATGAGTTACGAATATTACTCTTGAGATTAAAACTATATGTTGATCATATTATTTTTATCATCCTATATAACATTTTTATAACCCTGATGTTGAAATTCTCTTTCACTGGAGTGTAAAGATGGATAGATTATTGGTATGATCATGACTAGGGTTCTCTTTGGCCTGTAGTGCAAAGTTGAATTGTGACTGGTATGATCATGACCATTGAATTTATAATTGAATATCTTAAGCTTAAGTGCAAAGGTGAATTGATCAACATGGTTATAATTATTGTTTATATAAATTCTGAAATGATTATATATTTCTTTGAGATATGAATATATTTGGCCTGTAGTGCAAATATGAATTGTCGATGAATATCTTTGGCATGTAGTGCAAAGATGGCCTGTTGATGAATATCTTTGGCCTGTAGTGCAAAGATGAACTGTTGTTGAATATCTTTGGCCCGTAGTGTAAAGATGGTTTGTTGATGAATATCTTTGGCCCGTAGTGCAAAGATGGTTTGTTGATGAATATCTTTGGCCCGTAGTGCAAAGATGGATTTGTTAGTATGATTATAAACAGGATTTGTGATTTGGTATAACCATGATCTTTGATGTTTCAGGTAAAGACAGGTGATGAAAATATTCTTCGTCCTGGGTGCGAAGAAAAATTTATAGTCACAATTATGATTATGAGTTATTCATATGATTGTGGAAAGGAACTGTTGAGTGATGTTACATGGATAAAACATTGTTGGTGGATTTTTAACATGGAGAAGATAATAGACTTTCTAGTCTATTTGACTCTTCTAATGGATTGCTCGTTCCGCTGCAACTATGGTTGAAAAGTTTTATCATCTACCATATGTTCTAAATCTCTGATTTAATTCTATTGAAGGATATTGATAACTTATTTATCTTTAGTCATGACATTCTTTACTGAGCTAGTTGTGCTCATCCTTCTGTTTCACAATTCCTTTCAGGTAATAAGAGTGTAGCTGAGTCGACCGGGGGTAACAGGAGAATAGAACGGTGGTCATCATTTAGTAGTTATATTTGATGAATCATCTAGGGTGAGGCGAACCCAACGTTGGAAGGGTGTTTTGTCACTATCATACAAGATGTCTAATGACATACAACCTCGTGTCATCATAAGACAGGGTTGTGCTCATCCACTTGCTGAGTATATCTATGGGCACTACCTATATAATCTTGGTGTTTGTTTGAAGTATAATTCTCAATTAGAGACAGTGGAGATAATGATAAGTCAAGAGAAGACTCACCATTGGGAAGAATATGATAGTAATCTTCTCGTTTTTCTTTGGGGTCTATTGGGTCAACCAAGGATAATTCTGTGGTCATATGATATCTATCATAACCTAGACGCGTGGCCTCCCATGTACGAAGGTTTCCTTGAGCACTTTCCAAAGATTCTAATTTCTAAAACAATTTTTGACTATACCTTTATGTAAGGTGTCATTGTGAGGTGCTGTGGTTGAAGCACCATGAGAGTCACAGGTGATATCAGAGCCATAAGTAAAGAGCCCCGAGCCTCTCGCTGGTGACTTCCTGTTGATGGGGGATGCACCGAAGCCAGACTCTCCGTAGGGGACGCCGTTCTAATGTAACGACCCCAAAATAGGTCCATTCCATCCAACCCATTCTGAGTCGTCAAATACATGGTACAGAAAACAACTACAACTTTATTACAACAATTGTCGTGCAAAATACAACAACACATATGCTGTGAGTTTGGATACAAATATATACCAACTGTGACGTTGGACACCATCATGTATCAGCACTTCACAAAGGTACCTTACATAAAGATATAGTCAAAAACTGTTTTAGAAATTAGAATCTTTGGAAAATGCTCAAGGAAACCTTCGTACATGGGAGGCCACGCGTCTAGGTTATGATAGATATCATATGGCCACAGAATTATCCTTGGTTGACCCAATAGACCCCAAAGAAAAATGAGAAGATTACTATCATATTCTTCCCAATGGTGAGTCTTCTCTTGACTTATCATTATCTCCACTGTCTCAAATTGAGAATTATACTTCAAACAAACACCAAGATTATATAGGTAGTGTCCATAGATATACTCAGCAAGTGGATGAGCACATCCCTGTCTTATGATGACACGAGGTTGTATGTCGTTAGACATCTTGTATGATAGTGGCAAACTACCCTTCCAACGTTGGGTACACCTTACCCTATTGGATTTACCAAATATAACTACTAAATGAACTTTTCTATACTGCTTCGGGAGAACATCCACAGCTAGAGACCACCGTTCTATTTCCCCGTTACCCTCACTCGACCCAGCTACACTCTACCTGAAAGGAATTGTGAAGCAAAAGGGTGAGCACAACTAGCTCAGTAAAGAATATCATGACTAAAGATAATTCAATTATCAATAGCCTTCATCAACAATAAATCAGAGATTTAGAACATATGGTAAATGATAAAAATTTCAACCATAGTTGCAGCGGAACGAGCAATCCATTAGAAGAGTCAAATAGACTATAAAGTCTATTATCTTCTCCATGTTAAAAATCCACCAACAATATTTTATCCATGTAACATCACTCAACAGTTCCTTTCCACAATCATATGAATAACTCATAATCATAATTGTGACTATAAATTTTTCTTCGCACCCAGGACGAAGAATATTTTCATCACCTGTCTTTACCTGAAACATCAAAGATCATGGTTATACCAAATCACAATTCCTGTTTATAATCATACTAACAAATCCATCTTTGCACTACGGGCCAAAGATATTCATCAACAAACCATCTTTGCACTACGGGCCAAAGATATTCAACAACAAACCATCTTTGCACTACGGGCCAAAGATATTCAATAACAGTTCATCTTTGCACTACAGGCCAAAGATATTCATCAACATGTCATCTTTGCACTACATGCCAAAGATATTCATCAACAATTCATATTTGCACTACAGGCCAAATATATTCATATCTCAAAGAAATATATAATCATTTCAGAATTTATATAAACAATAATTATAACCATGTTGATCAATTCACCTTTGCACTTAAGCTTAAGATATTCAATTATAAATTCAATGGTCATGATCATACCAGTCACAATTCAACTTTGCACTACAGGCCAAAGAGAACCCTAGTCATGATCATACCAATAATCTACCCATCTTTACACTCCAGTGAAAGAGAATTTCAACATCAGGGTTATAAAAATGTTATATATGATGATAAAAATAATATGATCAACATATAGTTTTAATCTCAAGAGTAATATTCGTAACTCATGAATAGTAACCCCGACACAAAAGATAGAAATTCTACAATAAAATTCATACCAATATTTCGGTATAATGATATTGAAAGAATAACATTACTTAAATTTATAAACAATTTATTTTAATTGTTTACACTTTACTAATTAATGCATTTAATCATCATAAAATGCCAACTCTTACAATTTCATCATCAATAACCAAAACCCTCATCAAAAATCTGCATATACCTCATATAGGATTCTCAAGCCATAAAATCCTATTTTCCAATTTTCTTTCTTCACAAAACATATTTAATTCATTTACTCATAACTAGACCATTTTCATGAAAAATACCAAATCAGTTCCAAAAATATTTCTTTTCTGGGATTTAGCATAATATAGTCCCATAGTGAACATATATTTTTCTCAGAATTTTTAAAAGTCATTTACTATTTTTCATATGGCCAAAATAGCCGAATATTTAGACATTTATCAAAAATTGTACTTTTGTCTAAAAATTCTGAAATTTACAGAGTATACTTCTATCATATACATGTACTCCCAATAAAAATTTCATCAATTTTGGAGTTAACCACAAGGAATTATAAGCTGTTACTTTAAAATAGTCTTTTCTCATAAAATTCATAACTCTCAATCTATACATCCAAAAATCACCATTTTTGGACACAATCAAGAAAACTCATCAAAATATCATTTCAAATTTTTCCAGAATTTTTGAAGATCAGAAAAATTACGAAACTGAAAATCATAACAACCCTTAAAATCCCTTAATATCCCTTACCTCAAAAGAGCAGTACTTCTGACTGGATATCGGATATGATGCTGAAGGAAACTTGCACTGATGAATAGAAACTCACCAAGTATCTAAAAACTCACAAAATATGCTTCATAATATAGAGAGAGAAAGAGAGAAAGCTTATGTTTCTGGTGTGTTTTTCAATTCTAACTTAGCCCTCTATTTATAGGAAAATTTTGGTAGGTTTGACCTGCAACCTGATGGCTTTACCTGCTACTATTCCCACCCACCACATTTGAAATATAATTCAGCACATTTCTTCACCAACCACAAGTGGGGCCCACCAATTCTAGAATTTTCCACCAAAAATGATTTATAACCTGATTTCCGAATCAGCCACCTCTTAAAATTCATAACAAATCATACGTTCATTTTTAACGGTTCAAAATTTGTGGACATATACTCAACTTATATATGTATAACATATCCAAAAATTACCACGATCCAACGGTCGGATTAAAAATTATAACCCCCGCAAAATATCTCAAAAACCCTGATTTTTAATACCTCCATTCCGACAAAAATACGGATAAAAATCTCAACATTAACTCCTTCATTTTTAACCACAAAAATATATCCCTCATTTATATCCACATAAAATAAATATTTCCTTATCATATGAATCAATAATTAATTATTCACAAATAATATTACAGAATCACATTTATGACAACCAGGCCGTTCCCAGGAAAGAGGGGGCTTTCCAATAAGGATTTCTCCTTACTAGCGCGCAATTAGATGACCAAACCTCTCCTTAGACAGAACTTTCTAGACATTGTCAATAATGCTATCTAATAATATTATTCAAATAATATGAATTATTGATCTGATAATAGAAAATACTGCGCAGCAACAATTATTGAACAAAAATAATATAAAATATCAACGCAGCAATTATTGAATCAATAAAGTAAAATATTGAACAGTAATTACTGTAACAATTATTGAGTAGTGCCTTCTTACGTAAGAATCAATAATTTCAAAAATACTGTGCAATACCGTGTGCTACTGTGCAATAACGCGTATTACTGTATTTTAACCACCGGGTATTCCAACAGTGTTAACGGTAATAACTACGCCGTTATTTGTAAAAATTTAATTTGTCGTTTTTTTTCACCCGACAGTTATTCTGTTATGGGGCCCACAAATAGCTGCGCCGTCTTACGAATATTCCCCGACAGAAAGAATATTCCACGACCAAACGAATATTCCTCGACAACAATGATTATTTTATAACCACTTGTTTATTTTGAAAAAAATTTACATTCCACCCATAACTTTAAACTTTTATCAATTTAACCATTTACTGAATAGTAATTATAAGAAAAATTGAATACTTTTATTTCATAAAATTCGGGGTCTTACAATCTCCCCTCCTTATGAAATTTCGTCCCCGAAATTTACGTACCTGGTATTTCAAAGAGTTGAGAATACCTTGCTTTCATTTCAGATTCCATCTTCCTTATCATCATGATTTCTCCATTGCTCATCTTCTGTATTTCAGATATCTTTCTAGAATACAGCTTCAAAACAAGGGTTAATTTAACAAATTAACATATCACATAATATCTCGATATTATGACTGACCAACAAATAAGCTTAGGTAGGACACACTAGCGAAGGATTTACTCATCTCTCCCCTCCAAGTTATATTCTCCGATCTCCGCCAAAGATCATATCCCTAAGCTCTGATACCACCTGTAACTCTCATGGTGCTTCAACCACAGCACCTCACAGCACCTCACAGTAACACCTTACATAAAGGTATAGTCAAAAACTGTTTTTGAAATTAGAATCTTTGGGAAGTGCTCAAGGAAACCTTCGTACATGGGAGGCCACGCGTCTAGGTTATGATAGATATCACATGGCCACAGAATTATCCTTGGTTGACCCAATAGACCCCAAAGAAAAACGAGAAGATTACTATCATATTCTTCCCAATGGTGAGTCTTCTCTTGACTTATCATTATCTCCACTGTCTCTAATTGAGAATTATACTTCAAACAAACACCAAGATTATATAGGTAGTGCCCATAGATATACTCAGCAAGTGGATGAGCACAACCCTGTCCTATGATGACACGAGGTTGTATGTCATTAGACATCTTGTATGATAGTGACAAAACACCCTTCCAACGTTGGGTTCGCCTCACCCTATTTTCTTCACCAAATATAACTACTAAATGATGACCACCGTTCTATTCCCTTGTTACCCCCGCTCGACCCAGCTACACTCTTATTACCTGAAAGGAATTGTGAAGCAAAAGGGTGAGCACAACTAGCTCAGTAAAGAATATCATGACTAAAGATAATTAAATTATCAATAGCCTTCATCAATAATAAATCAGAGATTTAGAACATATGGTAAATGATAAAAATTTCAACCATAGTTGCAGCGGAACGAGCAATCCATTAGAAGAGTCAAATAGACTATAAAGTCTATTATCTTCTCCATGTTAAAAATCCACCAACAATATTTTATCCATGTAACATCACTCAACAGTTCCTTTCCACAATCATATGAATAACTCATAATCATAATTGTGACTATAAATTTTTCTTCGCACCCAGGACGAAGAATATTTTTATCACCTGTCTTTACCTGAAACATCAAAGATCATGGTTATACCAAATCACAATTCCTGTTTATAATCATACTAACAAATCCATCTTTGCACTACGGGCCAAAGATATTCATCAACAAACCATCTTTGCACTACGGGCCAAAGATATTCATCAACAAACCATCTTTGCACTACGGGCCAAAGATATTCAACAACAGTTCATCTTTGCACTACAGGCCAAAGATATTCATCAACAGGCCATCTTTGCACTACATGCCAAAGATATTCATCAACAATTCATATTTGCACTACAGGCCAAATATATTCATATCTCAAAAAAATATATAATCATTTCAGAATTTATATAAACAATAATTATAACCATGTTGATCAATTCACCTTTGCACTTAAGCTTAAGATATTCAATTATAAATTCAATGGTCATGATCATACCAGTCACAATTCAACTTTGCACTACAGGCCAAAGAGAACCCTAGTCATGATCATACCAATAATCTATCCATCTTTACACTCCAGTGAAAGAGAATTTCAACATCAGGGTTATAAAAATGTTATATATGATAATAAAAATAATATGATCAACATATAATTTTAATCTCAAGAGTAATATTCGTAACTCATGAATAGTAAATCGTGAATAGTAACTCATGAATAGTAACCCCGACACAAAAGATAAAATTTCTACAATAAAATCTATACCAATATTTCGGTATAATGATATTGAAAGAATAACATTACTTAAATTTATAAATAATTTATTTTAATTGTTTACACTTTACTAATTAATGCGTTTAATCATCATAAAATGCCAACTCTTACAATTTCATCATCAATAACCAAAACCCTCATCAAAAATCTGCATATACCTCATATAGGATTCTCAAGCCATAAAATCCTATTTTCCAATTTTCTTTCTTCACAAAACATATTTAATTCATTTACTCATAACTAGACCATTTTCATGAAAAATACCAAATCAGTTCCAAAAATATTTCTTTTCTGGGATTTAGCATAATATAGTCCCATAGTGAACATATATTTTTCTCAGAATTTTTAAAAGTCATTTACTATTTTTCATATGGCCAAAATACCGAATATTTAGACATTTATCAAAAATTATACTTTTGTCCAAAAATTCTGAAATTTACAGAGTATACTTCTATCATACACATGTACTCCCAATAAAAATTTCATCAATTTTGGAGTTAACCACAAGAAATTATAAGCGGTTACTTTTAAAATAGTCTTTTCTCATAAAATTCATAACTCTTAATCTATACATCCAAAAATCACCATTTTTGGACACAATCAATAAAACTCATCAAAATATCATTTCAAATTTTTCCATAATTTTTGAAGATCAAAAAAATTACGAAACTGAAAATCATAACAACCCTTAAAATCCATTACTATCCCTTACTATCCCTTACTATCCCTTACCTCAAAAGAGCAGTACTTCTGACTGGAATGCAAAGCCGAAGGAAATTTGCACTGAATAGCAACTCTCAAAGTATCTAAATACTCACAAAATATGCTTCATAATATAGAGAGAGAAAGAGAGAAAGCTTATGTTTCTGGTGTGATTTTCAATTCTAACTTAGCCCTCTATTTATAGGAAAATTTTGGTAGGTTTGACCTGCAACCTGATGGCTTTACCTGCTACTATTCCCACCCACCACATTTGAAATATAATTCAGCACATTTCTTCACCAACCACAAGTGGGGCCCACCAATTCTAGAATTTTCTACCAAAAATGATTTATAACCTGATTTCCGAATCAGCCAGCTCTTAAAATTCATAACAAATCATACGTTCATTTTTAACGGTTCAAAATTTGTGGACATATACTCAACTTATATATGTATAACATATCCAAAAATTACCACGATCCAACGGTCGGATTAAAAATTATAACCCCCGCAAAATATCTCAAAAACCCTGATTTTTAATACCTCCATTCCGACAAAAATACGGATAAAAATCTCAACATTAACTCCTTCATTTTTAACCACAAAAATATATCCCTCATTTATATCCACATAAAATAAATATTTTCTTATCATATGAATCAATAATTAATTATTCACAAATAATATTACAGAATCACATTTATGACAACCAGGCCGTTCCCAGGAAAGAGGGGGCTTTCCAATAAGGATTTCTCCTTACTGGCGCACAATTAGATGACCAAACCTCTCCTTAGACAGAACTTTCTAGACATTGCCAATAATGCTATCTAATAATACTATTCAAATAATATGAATTATTGATCTGATAATGGGAAATACTGTGCAGCAACAATTATTGAACAACAATAATACAAAATTTCAACGTAGCAATTATTGAATCAATAAAATAAAATATTGAACAGTAATTACTGTAACAATTATTGAGTAGTGCCTTCTTACGTAAGAATCAATAATTTCAAAAATACTGTGCAATACCGTGTGCTACTGTGCAATAACGCGTATTACTGTATTTTAATCACCGGGTATTCCAACAGTGTTAACGGTAACAACTACGCCGTTATTTGTAAAAACTTAAATTTGTCGTTTTCTTCACCCGACAGTTATTCTGTTATGGGGCCCACAAATAGTTGCGCCGTCGTACGAATATTCCCCGACAGAAAGAATATTCCACGACCAAACGAATATTCCCCGACAACAATGATTATTTTATAACCACTTGTGTATTTTGAAAAATTTTTACATTTCACCCATAACTTTAACTTTTTATCAATTTAACCATTTACTGAATTGTAATTATAAGAAAAATTAAATACTTTTATTTCATAAAATTTGGGGTATTCTGCGGTGGCAAACTGATAGGTACCACTGTGAGGTGCTGTGGTTGAAGCACCATGAGAGTCACAGGTGGTATCAGAGCTTAGGGATATGATCTCTGGCGGAGATCAGGAAATACAACTAGGAGGGGAGAGATGAGTAAATCTTTCGCTAGTGTGTTCTACCTAAGCTTATTTGTTGGTCAGTCATAATATTGGGATATTATGTGATACGTTAATTTGTTAAATTAACCCTTGTTTTGAAACTGTATTCTAGAATGATATTTGAAATATAGGAGATGAGCAATGGAGAAATCATGATGATAAGGAAGATGGAATCTGAAATGAAAGCAAGGTACTCTCAACTCTTTGAAATACCAGGTACGTAAATTTCGGGGACGAAATTTCATAAGGAGGGGAGATTGTAAGACCCCGAATTTTATGAAATAAAAGTATTCAATTTTTCTATTCAGTAAATGGTTAAATTGATAAATGTTAAAGTTAAGGGTGAAATATGAATTTTTTTCAAAATAAGCAAGTGGTTATAAAATAATCATTGTTGTCGGGGAATATTCGTTTGGTCGTAGAATATTCTTTATGTCGGGGAATATTCGTACGACGGCGCAGCTATTTGTGGGCCCCATAACGAATAACTGTCAGGTGAAGAAAACGACAAATTTGAGTTTTTATAAATAACGGCATAGTTGTTACCGTTAACACTGTTGGAATACCCGGTGGTTAAAATACAGTAATACGCGTTATTGCACAGTAGCACACGATATTGCATAGTATTTTTGAAATTATTGATTCTTACGTAAGAAGGTACTACTCAATAATTGTTACAGTAATTACTGTTCAATATTTTATTTTATTGATTCAATAATTGTTGCGTTGATATTTTATATTATTGTTATTTCAATAATTGTTGCTGCACAGTATTTTTCTTTATCAGATCAATAATTCATATTATTTGAATAATATTATTAGATAACATTATTGTCAATGTCTAGAAAGTTCTGTCTAAGGAGAGGTTTGGTCATCTAATTGCGCGCCAGTAAGGAGAAATTCTTATTAGAAAGCCCCCTCTTTCCTGAGAACGGCCTGGTTGTCATAAATGTGATTCTGTAATATTATTTGTGAATAATTAATTATTGATTCATATGATAAGGAAATATTTATTTTATGTGGATATAAATGAGGAATATATTTTTGTGGTTAAAAATGAAGGAGTTAATGTTGAGGTTTTTATCAGTATTTTTGTCGGAATGGAGGTATTAAAAATCAGGGTTTTTGAGATATTTTGCGGGGGTTATAATTTTTAATCCGACCGTTGGATCGTGGTAATTTTTGGATATGTTATACATATATAAGTTGAGTATATGCCCACAAATTTTGAACCGTTAAAAATAACGTATGATTTATTATGAATTTTACGAGATGACTGGTTCAGAAATTGTTGAATTTTCGGAGTTTATCATTTTGGTAGAAAATTCTAGAATTGGTGGGCCCCACTTGTGGTTGGTGAAGAAATGTGCTGAATTATATTTCAAATGTGGTGGGTGGGAATAGTAGCAGGTAAAGCCATCAGGTTGCAGGTCAAACCTACCAAAATTTTCCTATAAATAGAGGGCTAAGTTAGAATTGAAAATCACACCAGAAACATAAGCTTTCTCTCTTTCTCTCTCTATATTATGAAGCATATTTTGTGAGTTTTTAGATACTTGGTGAGTTGCTATTCATTAGTGCAAGTTTTCTTCAGAAGTACTGCTCTTTTGAGGTAAGGGATAGTAAGGGATAGTAAGGGATAGTAAGGGATATTAAGGGATTTTATGGGTTGTTATGATTTTCAGTTTCGTAATTTTTCTGATCTTCAAAAATTCTGGAAAAATTTAAAATGATATTTTGATGAGTTTTCTTGATTGTGTCCAAAAATGGTGATTTTTGGATGTATAGATTGAGAGTTATGAATTTTATGAGAAAAGACTATTTTAAAAGTAACAGCTTATAATTCCTTGTGGTTAACTCCAAAATTGATGAAATTTTTATTGGGAGTACATGTATATGATAGAAGTATACTCTGTAAATTTCAGAATTTTTAGACAAAAGTACAATTTTTGATAAATGTCTAAATATTCGGCTATTTTGGCCATATGAAAAATAGTAAATGACTTTTAAAAATTCTGAGAAAAATATATGTTCACTATGGGACTATATTATGCTAAATCCCAGAAAAGAAATATTTTTGGAACTGATTTGGTATTTTTCATGAAAATGGTCTAGTTATGAGTAAATGAATTAAATATGTTTTGTGAAGAAAGAAAATTGAAAAATAGGATTTTATGGCTTGAGAATCCTATATGAGGTATATGCAGATTTTTGATGAGGGTTTTGGTTATTGATGATGAAATTGTAAGAGTTGACATTTTATGATGATTAAATGCATTAATTAGTAAAGTGTAAACAATTAAAATAAATTGTTTATAAATTTAAGTAATGTTATTCTTTCAATATCATTATACCGAAATATTGGTATGGATTTTATTGTGGAATTTTTATTTTTTGTGTCGGGGTTACTATTCATGAGTTACTATTTACGATTTACTATTCATGAGTTACGAATATTACTCTTGAGATTAAAACTATATGTTGATCATATTATTTTTATCATCATATATAACATTTTTATAACCCTGATGTTGAAATTCTCTTTCACTAGAGTGTAAAGATGGGTAGATTATTGGTATGATCATGACTAGGGTTCTCTTTGGCCTGTAGTGCAAAGTTGAATTGTGACTGGTATGATCATGACCATTGAATTTATAAGTGAATATCTTTAGCTTAAGTGCAAAGGTGAATTGATCAACATGGTTATAATTATTGTTTATATAAATTCTGAAATGATTATATATTTCTTTGAGATATTAATATCTTTGGCCTGTAGTGCAAAGATGAAATATTAATGAATATATCTTTGGCCTGTGGTGCAAAGATGAATTGTTGATGAATATCTTTGGCCCGTAGTGTAAAGATGACATGTTGTTGAATATCTTTGGCCAGTAGTGCAAAGATGAACAGATGTTGAGATAAACATGACCAACTGGTGATACAAATGAATATCTTTGGCCGTAGTGCAAAGATGAAGTTATTAGTATGATTATGAACAGGAAATGTGATTTGGTGTAACCATGATCTTTGATGTTTCAGGTAAAGATAGGTGATGAAAATTATCTTCGTCCTGGATGAGAAGAGGAATTTAGAACTACAGTTATGATTATGAGTTATTCATATGATTGTGGACCAGAATTGTTGATTGATGTTACAGGGATAAAACATTGTTGGTGGATTTTTAACATGGAGAAGATAATAGACTTTATAGTCTATTTGACTCTTCTAATGGATTGCTCGTTCCGCTGCAACTATGGTTGAAATTTTTATCATTTACCATATGTTCTAAATCTCTGATTTATTATTGATGAAGGCTATTGATAATTTAATTATCTTTAGTCATGATATTCTTTACTGAGCTAGTTGTGCTCACCCTTTTGCTTCACAATTCCTTTCAGGTAATAAGAGTGTAGCTGGGTCGAGCGGGGGTAACAAGGGAATAGAACGGTGGTCATCATTTAGTAGTTATATTTGGTGAAGAAAATAGGGTGAGGCGAACCTAACGTTGGAAGGGTGCTTTGTCACTATCATACAAGATGTCTAATGACATACAACCTCGTGTCATCATAAGACAGGGTTGTGCTCATCCACTTGCTGAGTATATCTATGGGCACTACCTATATAACCTTGGTGTTTGTTTGAAGTATAATTCTCAATTAGAGACAGTGGAGATAATGATAAGTCAAGAGAAGACTCACCATTGGGAAGAATATGATAGTAATCTTCTCGTTTTTCTTTGGGGTCTGTTGGGTCAACCAAGGATTTGGTATATATTTGTATCCAAACTCACAGTATATTTGTTGTTGTATTTTGCACGACAATTGTTGTAATAAAGTTACAGTTATTTTTTGTACCATGTATTTGGCGACTCAGAATAGGTTGGATGGAATGGACCTATTTTGGGGTTGTCACAGGTGGTATCAGAACTTAGGGATATGATCTTTGGCGGAGATCGGGGAATATAACTAGGAGGGAGAGAGATGAGTAAATCCTTCGCTAGTGTGTCCTACCTAAGCTTATTTGTTGGTCAGTCATAATATCGGGATATTATGTGATATGTTAATTTGTTAAATTAACCCTTGTTTTGAAGCTGTATTCTAGAATGATATACAGGAGATGAGCAATGGAGAAATCATGATGACAGGAAAGATGGAATCTGAAATGAAAGCAAGGTATTCTCAACTCTTTGAAATACCAGGTACGTAAATTTCGGGGACGAAATTTCATAAGGAGGGGAGATTGTAAGACCCCGAATTTTATGAAATAAAAGTATTCAATTTTTCTTATAATTACTATTCAGTAAATGGTTAAATTGATAAAAGTTTAAAGTTATGGGTGAAATGTGAAAATTTTTCAAAATAAACAAGTGGTTATAAAATAATCATTGTTGTCGGAAAATATTCGTTTGGTCGTGGAATATTCTTTCTGTCGGGGAATATTCGTACGACGGCGCAGCTATTTGTGGGCCCCATAACGAATAACTGTCGGGTGAAGAAAACGACAAATTTGAGTTTTTACAAATAACGGCGTAGTTGTTACCGTTAACACTGTTGGAATACCCGGTGGTTAAAATACAGTAATACGCGTTATTGCACAGTAGCACACGGTATTGCATAGTATTTTTGAAATTATTGATTCTTACGTAAGAAGGCACTACTCAATAATTGTTACAGTATTACTGTTCAATATTTTATTTTATTGATTCAATAATTGCTGCGTTGATATTTTATATTATTGTTGTTTCAATAATTGTTGCTGCACAGTATTTCCCATTATCAGATCAATAATTCATATTATTTGAATAATATTATTAGATAACATTATTGGCAATGTCTAGAAAGTTCTGTCTAAGGAGAGGTTTGGTCATCTAATTGCGCGCCAGTAAAGAGAAATCCTTATTGGAAAGCCCCCTCTTTCCTGGGAACGGCCTGGTTGTCATAAATGTGATTCTGTAATATTATTTGTGAATAATTAATTATTGATTCATATGATAAGAAAATATTTATTTTATGTGGATATAAATGAGGGATATATTTTTGTGGTTAAAAATGAAGGAGTTAATGTTGAGGTTTTTATCAGTATTTTTGTCGGAATGGAGGTATTAAAAATCAAATCAGGGTTTTTGAGATATTTTGCGGGGGTTATAATTTTTAATCCGACCGTTGGATCGTGGTAATTTTTGGATATGTTATACATATATAAGTTGAGTATATGTCCACAAATTTTGAACCGTTAAAAATGAACGTATGATTTGTTATGAATTTTAAGAGGTGACTGATTCGGAAATCAGGTTATAAATCATTTTTGGTGGAAAATTCTAGAATTGGTGGGCCCCACTTGTGGTTGGTGAAGAAATGTGCTGAATTATATTTCAAATGTGGTGGGTGGGAATAGTAGCAGGTAAAGCCATCAGGTTGCAGGTCAAACCTACCAAAATTTTCCTATAAATAGAGGGCTAAGTTAGAATTGAAAATCACACCAGAAACATAAGCTTTCTCTCTTTCTCTCTCTATATTATGAAGCATATTTTGTGAGTATTTAGATACTTTGAGAGTTGCTATTCAGTGCAAGTTTCCTTCGGCTTTGCATTCCAGTCAGAAGTACTGCTCTTTTGAGGTAAGGGATTGTAAGAGATAGTAAGGGATATTAAGGGATTTTAAGGGTTGTTATGATTTTCAGTTTCGTAATTTTTCTGATCTTCAAAAATTCTGGAAAAATTTGAAATGATATTTTGATGAGTTTTCTTGATTGTGTCCAAAAATGGTGATTTTTGGATGTATAGATTGAGAGTTATGAATTTTATGAGAAAAGACTATTTTAAAAGTAACAGCTTATAATTCCTTGTGGTTAACTCCAAAATTGATGAAATTTTTATTGGGAGTGCATGTATATGATAGAAGTATACTCTGTAAATTTCAGAATTTTTGGACAAAAGTACAATTTTTGATAAATGTCTAAATATTCGGCTATTTTGGCCATATGAAAAATAGTAAATGACTTTTAAAAATTCTGAGAAAAATATATGTTCACTATGGGACTATATTATGCTAAATCCCAGAAAAGAAATATTTTTGGAACTGATTTGGTATTTTTCATGAAAATGGTCTAGTTATGAGTAAATGAATTAAATATGTTTTGTGAAGAAAGAAAATTGGAAAATAGGATTTTATGGCTTGAGAATCCTATATGAGGTATATGCAGATTTTTGATGAGGATTTTGGTTATTGATGATGAAATTGTAAGAGTTGGCATTTTATGATGATTAAATGCATTAATTAGTAAAGTGTAAACAATTAAAATAAATTGTTTATAAATTTAAGTAATGTTATTCTTTCAATATCATTATACCGAAATATTGGTATGAATTTTATTGTAGAATTTCTATCTTTTGTGTCGGGGTTACTATTCATGAGTTACGAATATTACTCTTGAGATTAAAACTATATGTTTATCAATATTATTTTTATCATCCTATATAACATTTTTATAACCCTGATGCTGAAATTCTCTTTCACTGGAGTGTAAAGATGGATAGATTATTGGTATGATCATGACTAGGGTTCTCTTTGGCCTGTAGTGCAAAGTTGAATTGTGACTGGTATGATCATGACCATTGAATTTATAATTGAATATCTTAAGCTTAAGTGCAAAGGTGAATTGATCAACATGGTTATAATTATTGTTTATATAAATTCTGAAATGATTATATATTTCTTTGAGATATGAATATATTTGGCCTGTAGTGCAAATATGAATTGTTGATGAATATCTTTGGCATGTAGTGCAAAGATGGCATGTTGATGAATATCTTTGGCCTGTAGTGCAAAGATGAACTGTTATTTAATATCTTTGGCCCGTAGTGCAAATATGGTTTGTTGATGAATATCTTTGGCCCGTAGTGCAAAGATGGTTTGTTGATGAATATCTTTGGCCCGTAGTGCAAAGATGGATTTGTTAGTATGATTATAAACAGGATTTGTGATTTGGTATAACCATGATCTTTGATGTTTCAGGTAAAGACAGGTGATGAAAATATTCTTCGTCCTGGGTGCGAAGAAAAATTTATAGTCACAATTATGATTATGAGTTATTCATATGATTGTGGAAAGGAACTGTTGAGTGATGTTACATGGATAAAACATTGTTGGTGGATTTTTAACATGGAGAAGATAATAGACTTTATAGTCTATTTGACTCTTCTAATGGATTGCTCGTTCCGCTGCAACTATGGTTGAAATTTTTATCATTTACCATATGTTCTAAATCTCTGATTTATTCTATTGAAGGCTATTGATAATTTAATTATCTTTAGTCATGATATTCTTTACTGAGCTAGTTGTGCTCACCCTTTTGCTTCACAATTCCTTTCAGGTAATAAGAGTGTAGCTGAGTCGAGCGGGGGTAACAGGAGAATAGAACGGTGGTCATCATTTAGTAGTTATATTTGATGAATCATCTAGGGTGAGGCGAACCCAACGTTGGAAGGGTGTTTTGTCACTATCATACAAGATGTCTAATGACATACAACCTCGTGTCATCATAAGACAGGGTTGTGCTCATCCACTTGCTGAGTATATCTATGGGCACTACCTATATAATCTTGGTGTTTGTTTGAAGTATAATTCTCAATTAGAGACAGTGGAGATAATGATAAGTCAAGAAAAGACTCACCATTGGGAAGAATATGATAGTAATCTTCTCGTTTTTCTTTGGGGTCTATTGGGTCAACCAAGGATAATTCTGTGGTCATATGATATCTATCATAACCTAGACGCGTGGCCTCCCATGTACGAAGGTTTCCTTGAGCACTTCCCAAAGATTCTAATTTCTAAAACAATTTTTGACTATACCTTTATGTAAGGTGTCATTGTGAGGTGATGTCCACGGTTGGAACATGAGTCACATTTGGTATATATTTGTATCCAAACTCACAGCATATTTGTTGTTGTATTTTGCACGACAATTGTTGTAATAAAGTTACAGTTATTTTCTGTACCATGTATTTGGCGACTCAGAATAGGTTGGATGGAATGGACCTATTTTGGGGTTGTCACACAAATAGTAGGAATTCGTATAACAGTTTATCCAAGATCAATAATACTTCATAATAATCAATTGTGAAGCAGAATTCAAAAATAAAGATCAAAACATGGATACAATCAAAGATAGTAACCATAATAGACATCTTGGACAAAAAGAGAAAATTTTATTTTTCGATGAATAGTGCCGTATTCGTGAATAATGTCGTATATGTGAATAGTGCCGTATACGTGAATAGTAACCCCGACACAAAAGGTTTTAAATTTGATAAAAAACTCATATCAATATTTCAGCATAATGATATTGAAGAAAATAATATCATTTAAGAAGAAAATAATATCCCTTACCTCAAAATAATCGTACTTCTGACTGAATATCGGATATGAGGCTGAATGAAACTTGTGCTGAATAGCAACTCTCAAAGTATCTAAATACTCACAAAATACACTCAATAATCTAGAGAAAGAAAGAGAAAAAACTTATAAATTCTGGTGTGATTTTTAATTCTAACTTAGCTCTCTATTTATAGGAAAATGTTAGCACGCCGAAGCAGACTTAACCTGTAACCTGATGGCTTTCCCTGCTACTATTCCCACCCACCATATTTGAGTAAAAATCTCAGCACATTTCTTCACCAACCAAGAGTGGGGCCCACCAATTCTAGAATTTTTCACCAAAATGATTAACTCCGAAAATTAAACAATTTGTGAACCGTCATCTCGTAAAATTCATAACAAAGCATACGTTAATTTTTAACGGTTCAAAATTTGTGGACATATACTCAACTTATATATGTATAACATATCCAAATATCACCACGATCCAACGGTCGGATTAAAAATTATAACCCCCGCAAAATATCTCAAAAATTCTGATTTTTAATACCTCCATTCCGACAAAAATACTGATAAAAATCTCAACATTAATTCCTTCATTTTTACCCACAAAAATATATCCATCATTTATATCCACATAAAATAAATATTTCTTTATCATATGAATCAATAATTAATTATTCACAAATAATATTACAGAATCACATTTATGACAACCAGACCGTTCTCAGGAAAGAGGGGGCTTTTCAATAAGGATTTCTCCTTACTAGCGCGCAATTAGATGACCAAACATCTCCTTAGACAGAACTTTCTAGATATTGTCAATAATACTATCTAATAATATTATTTAAATAATATGAATTATTGATCTGATAATGGAAAATACTGTGCAGCAACAATTATTGAAACAACAATAATATAAAATATCAACGCAGTAATTATTGAATCAATAAAATAAAATATTGAACAATAACTATTGTAACAATTATTGAGTAGTGCCTTCCTTCGTAAGAATCAATAATTCAAAAATACTGTGCAATCCGTATGCTACTGTACAACCACACGTATTACTGTATTTTAACCACCGGGTATTCCAACAGTGTTAACGGTAATAACTACGCCGTTATTTATAAAAACTCAATTTTTGTCGTTATCTTCATCCAATCGTTTTTCGTTATGGGGCCCACAAATAGCTGCGCCGTCGTACGAATATTCCCCGACAGAAAGAATATTCCACACCACACGAATATTCACCGACCAAAAATGAATATTTTATAACCACTTGCTTATTTGAAATATTTGCGCATTTTACCCATAACTAACCACATTAATCAAATCAACCCTTTCTATTTCAAAATAATAAATAGAGGAAATTTAATTTCATTTATTAATAAGTTGGGGTCTTACAACCTCCCCTCCTTATGAAATTTCGTCCTCGAAATTGACGTACGTACCTGGTGTTTCGAAAAGGTGAGGATGCCTTGCTTTCATTTCTGATTCCAACTCCCAAGTCATTTCTTCAATAGCATAGTTTCTCCACAAGACTTAACTTGTGGTATAACCTTCGTGCATAGGACAGTTCTTTCCTACCCAATATCTTAACAGGTACCTCCTCGTACGTTAAATCTTCGGCTATCTCGTCTGGTTCTAACGCAATAATATGATTCGGGTCGTCCACATATTTACGTAACATCGATACGTGAAAAACGTTATGAACACGTGACATACTTAGCGTTAAGGCGAGTCTATAGGCCACAGTTCCTACTCGATCAAGGATTTCAAATAAATCGAAGGCTTGAGCTTTCTTCTCTTCATCGACTCTTACTTCTAGAATAACACATTCTTGCACCTTCTTCTTTATATTCATCAGCTCCAGGTCTGTAGCTTGAGCAGCTTTAACGTTATCGATTAAAGTCGATTTTACTCGTATATCATCGCGTGGGTCCCTAGAGTCATTAACTCTATCTCTATCATTTATAAATTATACAAAATAGGTTTTTGTGTTCAACAATATCGCACTCGTACTCGCGTACAATCTTCTACTCAATGCGTCAGCTACCACGTCCGCTTTTTCAGGATGGTATGGTCAGAACAGGTTCTGATTGAGTCGCCTCTTGAGCTATTGAAAAATCTTCTCGCATTCCTCGCTCCATACGAATTTTGTATCTTTCTGAGTCAGCTAAGTTAACGGAGTAGCGATTCGAGAAAATTCTTCCATTAATCTCCTATAGTAACCAGCTAAGCCCAGAAAGCTACGTACTTTGGTCACCGACTTCGGTTGCTCTCAATTGTGATTCATATCCCAATCTTGGATAGCACGTCACAATGACACCTATTGTTTTACCACCACACAAATATAGAGTCCCTTACGGAGAGTCTGGCTTTGGTGCATTCCACAAAGGAAGTCACCAGATAGAGGCTCGGGTACCAACTTCTATAGTTGGGTTTTTAACTCCTGAAGTTCAATAGGAGCTATTCAATATGAGATTTTAAAAATGGGTTTTGTATCGGGTTGAAGATCAATACAAAAATTCAATATCACGCTCTGGGTTAGGCCAGAAAATTCTTCAGGAAATACGTCAGGAAATTCACTAACAACAGAAATATCATTCAAATCTGACGTATTTTTGTTCAAGTCCATGACATGGGCTAAGAAAGCTTGACATCCATTTTTCAATAAACGAATGACTTTATGGCTTGGTATGACAGCGTTTGATTTTAGTGGTTTGGTTGTTTGAATTCGCATAACAGGTTGGTTAGAAATATGAAAACTAACAACCTTACGAAAACAATCAATTTTGGCATGATGGGTAGTTAACCAATCAATTCCTAAAATTACATCAAAAGCAAGTATCTTTAAAGAGATAAGGTCAACAGGTAATGTAATTGTGCCAACTTGGATTAAGCAAGATTTATAAACTGTAGATGTAATAAAAGTTTCTCCTAACGGAGTCTCCACAGATAGGTCAAAGTCTAATTTCTCCGGAGTCAAGTTTAAACGTTGAGCACAAGCAGAAGAGATAAAAGAATGGGTAGAACCGGTATCTAGTAAGGTATAAACTTCACAAGAATTTATAATTAACTAACCCGTTATACCTTCGTTCGGGTTCCTCGCGTTTTGGGCAGTCACGACAAACGCTCTTCCAAAAATTGCCGACATTATTTTGTCTGTATTTGCCTTTGGTGTCACCGTCCCAGCTGGACTTGGTTTCGCTATAGTACAATCTCGAGCGATATGTCCTTTCTTTCCATAATTATAACATACTTTGAATTGTTGTGGGCAGTTTGGACTTATATGTCCCTCTTCTCCGCATCTGTAACATCTAACTGGCGGTCGTTCTCCTCCCCTAGAATTTGTTCCTGGTGCTGGTGCTGCTGTCGACGTCTTCCTGTCATCGTTAAATCTCCTCTTCTTGAAATTTTCACTTGACTCACCTCTCCTATTATCATGGCCACGAGGACCACCTTAGTGGTTACCACTTTTGTCTGTATTTTTCCCTCCTCGCTGATTCTCATCGCTCCGATGACTGCTGTCACCAGTATGACCCTGGTTGTGGTCCCTCGGTTGAACATACTCATTATCTCGCTCTAATAATTGAGCCCTGTTTACAACATCTGAATATAAAAAAAATTTATGAGAGATAAGATATTGTCGAATCTTGGGTTTTAAACCTCTCAGAAACATCCTTGTCATTCGTTCCTCATTCTCGACCAAATGAGGTGCAAACCTGGATAACTCTGTAAACTTCGCCTCGTACTGGGACACCGTCATGTTATTTTGTTCCAGTCTAATAAACTCTACCTCCTTCATATGACGAATACTTTCAGGAAAGTACTTGTCATTAAACAGTTTTTAAAACGTTTCCCAGGACATGTTGAGTGCGTCAGGCTGGGTACGCTTCACATACTCCCACCAGTAGTCTGCCTCACCGCGGAACATAAAGGTGGCGAATGGAATCTTCTGTTCCTCCGTGCATCCCAAGACATCGAATATCTTGGTAATTTGCTTGACCCACGTTTCCGCCATGATCGGATCCGGCTTTCTCTTAAATTCTGGTGGTCTCAATTCTTTGAACTGCTTGGCTGTGACAAATCGCGCGTTGTTATCATTTCCACCCGTATTCTACACACGAGCATCCCTCGTCTGATTTTGCATGAACTGTAAAAAGCTCCTAAACATTCCATCATTCATCGTTTGCTCGGTAACGTTGTTTACAGGAGGGATATTGTCTTCCTATTGCACGTTCCCCTGGGTGGTGATTAAAGGTGTCTCAACAGTCTCATTCACTCCATTGTTAACGTTCTCTGCTGCCATTATCAAATACTGTCACAAAACAAGGGTTAATTGACATGTCACATATTATCCCTATACTCTGACCGACCAAATAAACTTATTCAGGTCATACTAGCGAAAGAATTTTTCGTCTCTCCTCTCCTAGTTCTTGTCTCACATCTCAGCCAGGGATCATATCCCTAAGCTCTGATACCAACTGTGACGCCCCCAAAATAGGTATACAACATCCATTCTGAGTCGTCAAATACATGGTACAGAAAGCAAACTACAACTTCAATAATACAATTGTCGTGCAAAATACGACAACACATACTGTGAGTTTAAATATAAATATCGTCTTCTAGACAATGTCCACACTCAAATAAGTCCTCAATACAATTATTCAAACACTATTTTACAGAAATAGTGATGACTGCTAAAACATCTTTCTAGAACCATCACTCCATACCCCGACTAGATCCTGCTATGTTCTCACCTCCTGAGAAGAAAAATGGAACAAAAAGGAAAAGGGTGAGCTCAACTAGCCCAGTAAAGAATATTATGACTAAGATAATATACAACAAATTATCATTAGTATTCAACATGGAAAAATCTGATAGAATATAATCGACAACAAGTTTTAGATCAACAACTGCAGCGGAAACAGCAAACCATTAGAAGAGTCAAGTAGAGAATGAATTCTACTATCTTCTAAGATTTAAAAGTCCATCATCAATATTTTATCCCTGTAACATCAATCAATATACATCTTGAATCAAATATTCATCTTTGCACTACAGGTCAAAGATATTCATTTGTAACACCAGTCGGTCATGTTCATCTCAACACCTGTTCATCTTTGCACTACAGGCCAAAGATATTCATCAGGTAATCATACATCTTTGCACTACAGGCCAAAGATATTCAGTAATATCATCATTTAGGACTGAGGATGATGAAAAATATCTTAAAGAGAACGAATCCAGTGAGACAGAAGGACAAATAGTAGGGATTCGTATAACAGTTTATCCAAGATCAATAATACTTCATAATAATCAATTGTGAAGCAGAATTCAAAAATAAAGATCAAAACATGGATACAATCAAAGATAGTAACCATAATAGACATCTTGGACAAAAAGAGAAAATTTTATTTTTCAATGAATAGTGCCGTATTCGTGAATAGTGTCGTATACGTGAATAGTGCCGTATACGTGAATAGTAACCCCGACACAAAAGGTTTTAAATTTGATAAAAAACTCATATCAATATTTCAGCATAATGATATTGAAGAAAATAATATCATTTAAGAAGAAAATAATATCCCTTACCTCAAAATAACCGTACTTCTGACTGAATATCGGATATGAGGCTGAATGAAACTTGTGCTGAATAGCAACTCTCAAAGTATCTAAATACTCACAAAATACACTCAATAATCTAGAGAAAGAAAGAGAAAAAACTTATAAATTCTGGTGTGATTTTTAATTCTAACTTAGCTCTCTATTTATAGGAAAATGTTAGCACGCCGAAGCAGACTTAACCTGTAACCTGATGGCTTTACCTGCTACTATTCCCACCCACCATATTTGAGTAAAAATCTCAGCACATTTCTTTACCAACCAAGAGTGGGGCCCACCAATTCTAGAATTTTTCACCAAAATGATTAACTCCGAAAATTAAACAATTTGTGAACCGTCATCTCGTAAAATTCATAACAAAGCATACGTTAATTTTTAACGGTTCAAAATTTGTGGACATATACTCAACTTATATATGTATAACATATCCAAATATCACCACGATCCAACGGTCGGATTAAAAATTATAACCCCCGCAAAATATCTCAAAAATTCTGATTTTTAATACCTCCATTCCGACAAAAATACTGATAAAAATCTCAACATTAATTCCTTCATTTTTACCCACAAAAATATATCCATCATTTATATCCACATAAAATAAATATTTCTTTATCATATGAATCAATAATTAATTATTCACAAATAATATTACAGAATCACATTTTTGACAATCAGACCGTTCCCAAGAAAGATGGGGCTTTTCAATAAGGATTTCTCCTTACTAGCGCGCAATTAGATGACCAAACCTCTCCTTAGACAGAACTTTCTAGACATTGCCAATAATGCTATCTAATAATATTATTTAAATAATATGAATTATTGATCTGATAATGGAAAATACTGTGCAGCAACAATTATTGAAACAACAATAATATAAAATATCAACGCAGTAATTATTGAATCAATAAAATAAAATATTAAACAATAACTACTGTAATAATTATTGAGTAGTGCCTTCCTTCGTAAGAATCAATAATTCAAAAATACTGTGCAATCCGTGTGCTACTGTACAACCACACGTATTACTGTATTTTAACCACCGGGTATTCCAACAGTGTTAACGGTAATAACTACGCCGTTATTTATAAAAACTCAATTTTTGTCGTTATCTTCATCCAATCGTTTTCCGTTATGGGGCCCACAAATAGCTGCGCCGTCGTACGAATATTCTCCGACAGAAAGAATATTCCACGACCACACGAATATTCACCGACCAAAAATAAATATTTTATAACCACTTGCTCATTTGAAATATTTGCGCATTTTACCCATAACTAACCACATTAATCAAATCAACCCTTTCTATTTCAAAATAATAAATAGAGGAAATTTAATTTCATTTATTAATAAGTTGGGGTCTTACATAATCTATTAGACTATTATTATTATAGCATTGACATTAACAAATGCATCAAGTGCTCGAGCCCCTCAGCTATAAGACCCTCCAATAACGCATCAAACAAATTCGAAATTCCAAAAAGTTTTCCTTGAGCGTGTTCAAGTGAAAAGTAACTTTAAAATTTGCTAGAGATAATACATATATACACACACATGGTGCGATTTCGGTTTTATGCGTGCGGTTTTGGCTAGTAACCAAATCGAAACCGTAAATTTGGTTATTCAACCCACCTAAAACCGCTACATACGCCGGAACCGTTGATGCGGTTTTAATTGGTGCGGTTCGTGCAATTTTTGGTGCGGTTTCGGTTCCAATTTGGTTACTTGCTCAGTTCTAAACCTACCCACTCTTTCATCTTTATTAATACATTCACAACAAATTTACACCTGCTAGTACAAAAAGAGTTAAAATTTAGCAAAACTATAAATATTATTTTGATTTGAGCTTGCTTAATTACTGCTGAAAACATATTAAGATTTGAATAAATAAGCCCACAAAGTATTGGTACGGGATCAAATACCAGAGACTACCCATTTGGGCTTTCACTCTGTGGCCCAATTTATGACGTGCTGTTTCTTTGCCTCACCAGAATGGACCCAGATAAAATTGTGTATTGGTTAGATTCATATTCATAAGGAGTGGTACGGGTTGTATCCTGATGGTTTTGCATTTAAATTTGCAGGTCCAAGATGATATTGCCGATGGATGAGATTCCTTATGAATTAAATACTCTCTTTTATATATATATATATATATAATATATATATATATATATATATATATATATATATATATAAATCAATATTAATTTAAAATATTTTTAGTCCATCCACAATGATTTGCCTAAGTTGGTCAATTTTTGTTATTACTAAACTAGTAATATATATAGAGAGAGAGAGTCTGGTTCCAGTCCGGACTCCCGAATTTTAGTACCTTCCGGATTTTTTCATAATACAGTATTTTGGGTGTGATTTGGATACATATAACAAAATATGTCTGTACAGTCATGTTTTGTTATATGTATCTAAATCACACCAAAAACACTGTATTATGAAAAAATTCTAGTTTCATAAAATATTAAAAAAAAATTTAGTTATTTTTTTAAAAAAAAAAGTAAAAAAAAAATAAAAAAAATTGGTCCGTATTTGAATCAGGTCCGGGAGTCCGGACCTAATCCTCTCTCTCTCTCTATATAGTCCGGATCTTAAGCTCACCCCTTATCCAACTCACCCGAGCTCACCCTCATTTAGCGACGGACCCGGCGACGGTTTAGTCATACAACCGTCGTCTATACTTTTAGCGACGAACAACATATAGCGTCGCTAAAAGTATAGACAAAGGTTATATGACCGAACAGTCGTCGGGTCTGTCGCTAAAGGGGAGGTGAGCTCGGGTGAATTGAATAAAGAGTGAGCTTAAAATCCGAACCGTATATATATATATATATATATATATATATATATATATATATACGGTTCGGATCAAGTGCACACCCCTTATCTTACTCACACGTGCTCACCCTCCTTTAGGCGACGGTTTCGGTCATACAACCGTCGTCTATATTTTTAGCGACGGACAACATATAGCGTCGCTAAAAGTATAGACAACGGTTGTATGACCGAAACCGTCGCCTAAAAGAGAGTGAGCACAGATGAGTAAGATAAGGGGTATACACTTAATCCTTGCTATATATATATATATATATATATATATATATATATATATATATATATATATATATATATGTATATATGTTGAAAATTAGTGATGAAACCAACTAGTAGCATATGTGTGTATATATATATAAAGACAAGTTGTCATGAATTGGATTAAAAAAAAAGAAGAAAAGATTCCTACACGGACATGGGTATAGGATTAAGCTGCTTATTAATTAATTAATTAGTATTTGAGATCGAGAACGTTCGTGATCGTCCCAGGCTCTGGAGGGCTGAGCACAAGGGTAGAGTGTGGTTCCACGTGCATGTTAGTAACAAACCTCAGCCTTGGTTTGTGCATCTCACACACTACTACACTTGTGCATCATCATGTTTCAACACCTACCATTTAACCACCTCTTTCTGTGCTGTTTGTTTTTTGAGTGTCATTTAATTTAAAAGTACAGATACACTTTGCTGAAATTATAATTAAAATTAAAGACTTTATTTTAATTTATTCTACCTTTTCGTATATATTTTTATTTTTATGTATTTTATCAAATATTTATTGACATGTATATTATTTCTTTAATTTAAGGGAACAAACTGAGAAATATGACATCATCAAAGTTTATATTTTGTAATGGACAAGACACTACTAATAAATCTTCATTTCTTATTCCCTTCTGTACGTTTTTTTTTCTTTTACTTGTTGGAAAAACATTTGATTGTGATCATTGGTATAAAGAAAAGAAAATGAAGTTATTCAAAACTTTCATGATGTTATTATTCAAGGATGTATTTTTATATTAGTTTTCATTTCAACATGCTGAGGTTGTTTGATAGCAACAGCACACCATATAAAGGCTTGTGATGATCATCTCACTCTCTTATCAAACAGAATTCCAATCCAATTTATAACAAAATGCTTCCACTTTCTCTTCCTTCATCTTCAAGCTTTGGATGGGCCTCCATAAACCATGACCATAACATCACCAGCAGAGAAACAGAACTTCTAGACTCGCTTCTTCATTTCCCACAAGTTGAGCATGAAAAATCATCATCTGTTTTTGATCCAAATGTGATGGCAGTGAAAAAGATGAACCATAATGCAAGTGAACGAGATCGTCGTAAGAAAATTAACAGCTTGTTTTCTACGCTTCGTTCGCTACTACCGGCTTCTGATCAAACGAAGAAGAAACTAAGCATTCCAAACACGGTATCACGTGTGCTGAAATACATCCCAGAGCTACAAAAACAAGTTGAGAGACTTGTTGGAAAAAAGGAAGAGCTATCATCAAAGATCTCTAAACAAGGACAACAACTAATTCATCTTCAACAGCAAAGGATTCCCAACTCTTTATATACTGTTTCAGCTAGTCTGATGATGGGCGGTGATGTAATGATTCAGATATCCGACGTGGTTAAGTCCAATAAGAGTTTGTTATTTGAGGCTATACAAATTCTAGAGGAGGAGGAGGAAGGGATTTGCTTAATAAATGCATCGTCTTTCCAATCTTTTGAAGGGAGAGTTTTCTATAACTTGCATCTTCAGGTACCTACTACTACTACTACTACTACTACTAGGATTGATTTCATTAATCCTTAAGATTTTAGCCAGGAGCCGTCCATAGACCAAACCAAATAAAAACTTTCAACTATGCTCCATCAAAAGTTTTCTTTATATATATATATATAATGGTAATTTCTAAAATAATTGTGGGTTTTATATTTTAATAGGTGCAAGGACCCCAGAAAATTGAGATTGAGATGCTAAGGAAGAAACTCTCATCCCTATGTGAATAGAGGGAGGAGGAGGAGGACCAATTTACTTGAACTTTTAGTGCCTACCGGATAATTTAACAAAATTTTGAGATGTAACCTTGAAACTAATCAAGGAGTTGAGAATCTTGAGATGATCAAGTACATATACAAGTCCAATAGTAAAAACAGAAAAAAAAAAAGATGTCAACTCAACCTTGTAATACTGAGAAAAACTACATTCTCTTCACTAATTTAATTTGGCATGTATCAGTATCACAATCAATTCAAAGTTGGATCAACAAGAATATTGTAGAGAAAAACTACGATGCAAAAATGGATGAACTGCAATTACCTATATTTGTGTTCAAAGCCACCAAACTTGGGATGAAGCTTTGTGATTTCATATTCGAAAGGGCCTTTACTAATGAAGAAAATAGTTGGAAATGCAACACAGATTTTGATAGCACCAAAAAAAATGCTGACATCAATTGCATATCAGTACTGATCCACAAGACCTGATAGCGAAGAGTATGTTCCCAGGACTGCACTGACGAATCCCAATGCAACAATTGCATTACTGAGAACAATCTGAAAAGGTTAAAAGCATATAAATAGACAGGTCAACAAATACAGCTACAAGAAAAATGGTGCTCATATAAAAGATTTAAGGAGAGTATATCGTAAATTACAGGAATTTGTGTAGCACACAACTGACACATCACAATATAATTCATGGATGCTGTCAAACCTAAGCAATCTTAAGAAAATTGATGGCTATCTAACAAGATCTATCCTTTACAAATACTATCATAGTATCATCTCTGCTTTATCTAGTCTGGCAATCAATTATAAAGTTGAACTAGTGTTGTACATGAAATTAGTATTGCAATCTGCACATTGGCAGCTTTTTATATTCTTCGCTGTTTAAAGTAAAGGATGACACAAACTTTCTTTCTTTCTCTCTTGCACACAAACTCCGCAAAAACAGCTACACAGAACTCACCAAGGAATCAATAGGAGGAGGAAATTTACAGAACGTGAGGAATGAAAGATGTTAAGTTTGCCATTTTTGAAATTTATTCAATATCTCTGGAGTCCGACTGTATTGAAATCTGCTGTTCACTTTTGATGAATAGTAGGGGATTGAGGAATATCTAAAAAAGCATTTGGGTGTCGATCTGACAGGGTTTAACAAAATGTCATTCTTCGAGCGTGCCGTATGCACTGCAACTGTGTATGGATTTGAATCCATTAATTGTTTTGCTGAACTTTTGTGTTTATATGTGCCACAGAGAAAAGAAAAAAGAAAGAAAGTTTGTGAGTCATCCACTATTTCAAATAGCAGAGCGTGCTATTAATTTAATTTTTAAAATCTAGAAAAAAAATGTTGTAGCCAACAGTGAAGTTGGTGTTAGGAAAAATCACCTCCCAAATACTATTGTCTTTGATAAAATTAATGGCAAAAATATGCCAAACAGATTAAATCCGCAGTTTCACCAAAATAACAACTACTGCATGAAATAATGAATAGAAAATATCCAACCACGAGATATCAAGATTTTGCGTGAAAAACCCTCTAAAACTAAGAGGTAAAAACCACGGAAGATCTTCGAAAAATCTACTATAATAATTTGAGAGAATACAAAAAACTATCTTAACTTGAGTACAAACTCAAATTACTTCACCACAATAACTATGTAATGGAGTCCAAACAAAACACCTATTTATTTGAACTATGTTTCTCTCTATTTTTCCTTAAGCTTCAGAAGAAGCTTCTCTCTCCCTCCTTTCTCTTAAACTCTCAGATGAGAGCATATATTTTTGTGTTTTTCCCTTCTCATTTGGCTACCTTTTATAGCAAAAATCTGAGGAGAAGGAATGAAAATGGGGAAGGCAAAAATCAAAGGCTACGGGGAATGGAAAATGGTGAAGGCAACAATTGGGTGAGGATTTGACTAACAATCTCTCTCTCCGAACCCATTAGAGGAGGTATTTACCATGACTGTCAATTGGACTCCATCTTGGTAAACTATTTGCAAAGCTCTAGCTTATCTCGAGTCACGACCTTCGTCATCATATCAGATGAATTTTCTTCACTTTCATCAACTCTTTTTCCATCCTCGAAGCCAGTGATAATGACCATCAATATGCTTAGTACGATTATGATAAGTGGCGTTTTTGGTCAAGTCAATTGCAATCTGACTATCACAATAAACCACGTACTCATCTTGTTTCAAACCTAACTCTTGAAGAAACCGTTTGAACCATAACATCTCCTTGCATGCTTCCATAACAACGATGTATTCTAACTTAGTTGTAGACAAAGCAACACACTTTTACAACTTGGACTGCCATGATACTGTTCCCCTGCAAAAGTAAACAAATACCCCGAAGTAGACTTCTTCTCTTCAGAACCTACCATGTTTGCATCTGTAAAACCCTCCAAGAACATACTTGTACCAACAAAACCCAAACACAAACTGGAAGTGGCTTTCAAGTATCTGAGAATCCACTTAACTGCTTCCCAAAGTTCTCTACCAGGATTTGACAAATACCTGCTCACAACACCAACTGCATGAGCAATATCTGGCCGCGTACAAACCATTGCATACATAAGACTTCCTACAACAGATGAGTAGGGAACTGCTGTCATATCATCTCTCCCTTCCTTAGTAGAAGGACAAATACAATTTGTCAACTTAATATGACTAGCCAGTGGTGTGCTAACTGGCTTAGTATCACACATGTTGAACCTTGCAAGCACCCGTTCAACATACTTCTTTTGTGACAACCACAACCTATTGACTTTCCTATCACAAACAATCTTCATACCCAAAATTTATTTAGCCGGACCTAAATCTTTCATATCGAAGGACTTGAATAACTCACCCTTGAGCCTGCGAATCATGTTAGCATCTTGTCCCACTATTAACATATCATCTATATATAGCAATAGAATAACGAAGTTACCATCTGAGAATTTTTTTCACATACACACAGTGATCTGCAACTGTTTTACTATAACCTTGATACACCATAAACGAATCAAATTTCATGTACCACTGCCTTGGGGCTTGTTTCAGGCCATACAAACTTTTCTTCGACTTGCAAAACAAATGTTCTTTTCCTTTAACTTCAAATCCTTATGGTTGTTCCATGTAGATTTCCTTTTTTAAATCTCCATGAAGAAAAGTAGTCTTAACATCCAATTGTTCAAGCTCAAGATCCATACTAGCTACTAATCCCAGCACTACTCGAATAGAAGTCATTTTCACAACTAGAGAAAAAATATCATCGAAGTCAATACCTTGCTTTTGAGCAAAACCCTTGACGACTAACCGAGCCTTGTACTTCACTAGTTTTTCACCATCCTTCTTAAGCTTGAATACCCATTTGTTCTTCAATGATTTCCTGCCCTTTGGAAGTGTAATCAACTAATAGGTGTGATTCATGTGCAAAGAATCCATCTCATCCTGCATAGCTTTCAACCAATTACTCTTCTCTTTATTAGTCTCGATTTCCTGAAATTCTTTGGTTCCCCTTCCTCAACAACTAAAAGATATTCGGATGAAGGATACCTGACTGATGGCACATGTTCTCTTGTGGATCTTCTTAGCTGAGGTTCTTCAATATTAGGTTGCTCCCCCTGATCAACACTTTCTGCATCTGACCCATCACCATCGTGCAAATTTGTATTAGTCATATCTTTATTCTGACCTCTTTCTCAAACTGTGGTATTCTGTATTGGAGAAGGAACTCCGCTGAGATCTGGAACTCTATTATCTCTGGGTTGTGTAACATTATAAAAATACTCATAATTTTGGTGCTCATGAAACACCACATCTCTGCTCCTGAATAATTTTCTCTGCACTGAATCCCATAACCGGTATCCAAACTCTGTGTAAGACCCCAACTTATTAATGAATAAAATCAAATTTTCTCTAAATATTATTATGAATAATAAGGGGTTAATTTGATATAATACTTTGGTTATGGGTGAAATGTGCAAATTTTGTAAAATAAGCAAGTGGTTATAAAATATTCATTTTGTCGGGGAATATTCGTTTGGTCGTGGAATATTCTTGCTGTCGGGGAATATTCGTACGACGGCGCAGCCTTGTGTGGGTCCCATAACGGAAAGCGATTGAATGAAGAAAACGACAAGTATAAGTTGTTTATAAATAACGGCGTAGTTGTTACCGTTAATACTGTTGGAATACCCGGTGGTTAAAATACAGTAGCAGACGGTATTGCACCAATTATTGATTCTTACGAAGGAAGGCACTACTCAATCATTGTTACAGTAGTTATTGTTCAATATTTTATTTTATTGATTCAATAATTGCTGCGCTGATATTTTATATTATTGTTGTTTCAATAATTGCTGCTGCACAGTATTTTCTATTATCAGATCTATAATTCATATTATTTGAATAATATTATTAGATAACATTATTGGCAATGTCTAGAAAGTTCTGTCTAAGGAGAGGTCTGGTCATCTAATTGCGCGCCAGTAAGGAGAAATCCTTATTGGAAAGCCCCCTCTTTCCTGGGAACGGCCTGGTTATCATAAATGTGATTCTGTAATATTATTTGTGAATAATTAATTATTGATTCATATGATAAGGAAATATTTATTTTATGTGGATATAAATGAGGGATATATTTTTGTGGTCAAAAATGAAGGAGTTAATGTTGAAATTTTTATCAGTATTTTTGTCGGAATAGAGGTATTAAAAATCAGGGTTTTTGAGATATTTTGCGGGGGTTATAATTTTTAATCCGACCGTTGGATCGTGGTAATTTTTGGATATATTATACATATATAAGTTGAGATATTGTCCACAAATTTTGAACCGTTAAAAATGAACGTATGATATATTATGAATTTTACGAGATGACTGGTTCAGAAATTGTTGAATTTTCGGAGTATCATTTTGATGAAAAATTCTAGAATTGGTGGGCCCCACTCTTGGTTGGTGAAGAAATGTGCTGAATTATATTTCAAATGTGGTGGGTGGAAATAGTAGCAGATAAAGCCATCAGGTTGCAGGTCAAGCCTACTAAAATTTTTCTATAAATAGAGAGCTAAGTTAGAATTGAAAATCACACCTGAAACAAGTTTTCTCTCTTTCTCTCTCTAGATTATTGAGTGTATTTTGTGAGTATTTAGATACTTTGAGAGTTTCTATTCATCAGAGCAAGTTTCTTTCAGCCTTATACCGGTATTCCGACCAGAAGTACTGATATTTTGAGGTAAGGGATATTATTTTCTTCTTAATGATATTATTTTCTTCAATATCATTATGCTGAAATATTGATATGAGTTTTTATCAAATTTGAAACTTTTTGTGTCGGGGTTACTATTTACGTATACGGCACTATTCACGAATACGGCACTATTCACCGAAAAATAAAAAAAATTCCTTTTTGTCCAAGATATCTATTATGGTTACTATCTTTGATTGTATCCATGTTTTGATCTTTATTTTTGAATTCTGCTTCACAATTGATTATTATGAAGTACTATTGATCTTGGATAAACTGTTATACGAATCCCTAATATTTGTCCTTCTGTCTCACTGGATTCGTTCTCTTTAAGATATTTTTCATCATCCTCAGTCCTAAATGATGATATTACTGAATATCTTTGGCCTGTAGTGCAAAGATGTATGATTACTTGATGAATATCTTTGGCCTGTAGTGCAAAGATGAACAGGTGTTGAGATGAACATGACTGACAGGTGATACAAATGAATATCTTTGGCCTGTAGTGCAAAGATGAACAGGTGTTGAGATGAACATGACTGACAGGTGATACAAATGAATATCTTTGGCCTGTAATGCAAAGATGAACAGGTGTTGAGATGAACATGACTGACAGGTGATACAAATGAATATCTTTGGCCTGTAGTGCAAAGATGAATATTTGGATAAAGATGATTATTAATTGATGTTACAGGGATAAAATATTGATGATGGACTTTTAAATCTTAGAAGATAGTAGAATTCTTTCTCTACTTGACTCTTCTAATGGTTTGATGTTTCCGCTGCAGTTGTTGATCTAAAACTTGTTGCCGATTATATTCTATCAGATTTTTCCCTGTTGAGGACTAACGATAATTTGTTGTATATTATCTTAGTCATAATATTCTTTACTGGGCTAGTTGAGCTCACCCTTTTCCTTTTTGTTCAATTTTTCTTCTCAGGAGGTGAGAACATAGCAGGATCTAGTCGGGGTATGGAGTGATGGTTCTAGAAAGATGTTTTAGCAGTCCTCACTATTTCTGTAAAATAGTGTTTGAATAATTGTAATGAGGACTTATTTGAGTGTGGATATTGTCTAGAAGACAATATTTGTATTTAAACTCACAGTATGTGTTGTCGTATTTTGCACGACAATTGTATTATTAAAGTTGTAGTTTGCTTTCTGTACCATGTATTTGGCGACTCAGAATGGGTGTTGTATACCTATTTTGGGGGCGTCACACTCTGCATCTCCATAACCAACAAACACACATGGAGTAGACTTGTCATCAAGTTTCGATCTTTATTCCTTGGGTATATGTGCAAAAGTCTTGCATCCAAATACTCTCAAATAAGAATAAGACACATCCTTACCGCTCCAAATCTTCTCTGGAATCTAAAAATCTAACAATGATAACGGAGATCTATTAATCAGGTAACATGCTATAAGGACAGCTTCACTCCAGAATGACTTAGGCAATTTAGCCATTCTTACCATGCATTGCACTCTCTCAATAATAGTACGGTTCATTCTCTCAACCACACCATTATGCTGTGGGATACCAAGAACAGTCTGCTCATATCGAATGTCATGCTTACTATAATAATCTGCAAATTCCTTTGAAATGTATTCCCCTCCGTTGTCGCTACAAAGACATTTCAACAATTTTCCAGTCTCCCTTTCAACCATAGCAAGAAAACTTTGAAAATACTGGAATATCTGGTCATTGGTTCTCAACAAAAATACTCGCACCTTGCGCGAATCATCATCAGTAAAGGTAACAAAATACATATTTCCACCCAAAGACTCAACCTCAATGGGCCCACATACATCATAATATACTCTTTCTAGTAACTCTGATTTTCTTTTAACGGAACTACTAAAAAAAACTGTGTTGCTTCCCAAACAGAGAATAATCACAAGGGCTTAAAATAATACCTTTAGCAAAAAGAATTAGTGACCTTTTTGCTAATAACTGCAACCCTTTCTCACTCATGTAGCCAAGCCTCTTATGCCATAAATTTGGTGAAGAGTCGTCCTCAACTGCATTCAACTCACTAGAACACACCTTCACATGAGTCTTGTACAACGACCAACAAGCATCACCTCTTGCAATCACCATATAGCTCTTGGTAAGTTTCCACTTTCCACTGCCGAAATGATTCTTATAGCCTTCTCTGTCCAAGGCCATGCCAGAAATCAAGTTGAGACGTAAATCAGGAACGTGTTTAACATCCCTCAAGATAATAGTGTAACAAACACATGTCTGAATGCAAACATCATCAATTCCAATAATCTTGGACTGATCAGTATTTCCCATTCCCACGTACCCAAAGTCTCCAGCTTTATAAGTTGTGAAGAATTCTCTCTTGGGTGTAGCATGATACGAGGCACCAGTATCAACCACCCAATAAACTTTTTGATCATCAACATGCAAGCATTCTTCTTCCCCAAATGAAAGAATCACAACATCTTCACTGACTGTGGCTGCAGTGTTCTTTTCCTCAACCTTTACCTGCTCATTATTTTTCTGCATGTCTAACCAGATTCTGCAATTTCTTTTGTAATGACCTTCCTTATTACAATGGAAGCATCTATATATTTCATCTTAATTGTCTGGTCTTTGACTTGCTCTTGTGATTTTTGCTTTTGCTACGACTTTTATCTCCTTTGTGAGATCCCCTAAAATTGATTATGCCCCTGTTCTCTGCAACAAAAACATGTGTCTCAAAATTTACGCCTTGCTCCTTTCGCCTTGTCTCCTCATTATGAAGACTATCCTTGACTATTTGCATGATCATTTTTTCTTTTAGAGCTAAATTCCTTAGACACCACCAAAGTCTCCCAGATGTTTGTGTGACGCCCCCAAAATAGGTATACACAACCCATTCTAAGTTATAAAATACATGATATATAATTCAAATACAAACTTAATTATACAACTGTCATGTAAAATACGACAAAACGTAGCTAAGAGTTTTAACACGAATATTGTCTCGTAAACAATATCCAAACTCAAATGAAGTCCTCATTATATTTATTATCACACTATTTCATAGAATAGTGAGGACTACTATAGCCACCATCTTGAACCATCACTCCATTCCCCGACTACTCCCAGCTATATTCTCATTTCCTGAAGAGAACAATGAAAGAAAAGGGTGAGTTAAACTAGCCCAGTAAAGAATATTATGACTAAGATAATGCAGAATAAATTATCGTTAGCCCTCAACAGTATAAAAACTGATAGAATACAATAGACAACAAGTTTAACTGCAGCGGAACAAGCAATCCATTAGAAGAGTCAAGTAGAGCATAATATCTATTATCTTCTATGATTTAAAAGTTCATCATCAATATTTTATCGCTGTAACACAACTCAATAAATAATCCACATCATTGAATTATCCATGCACTACGGGTCAATGATACTCGTTAGTATCACATCCACGAATTATCTATGCACTACGGGCCAAGGATATTTGTTATTATCACCAGTGGTCATGATCATGCCAACAACTGTCCATCAATGCACTACGGGTCAATGAGGACTTTTACCACATCATTTGTAACATTACAGGTCATGATTATACCGATACATAATTATTAGTCATAATTATACCAATCAACAGTCCATCTATGCACTACGGGCCAAAGATGACTTTCATCACAATATAAGCATGAGGATGATGACAATGATACAAGCATCAATCAAACGAAATCAAGGATAAATATTAAAGATTTTTAATTTATCCAAAGTATAAAAATGTCCAAATTGTCAACATGATAAGTGCTTTGTGAAGTAAAATTCAATAATAATATTCATGTATCAAAAATAATTTAGACAGAAAAGAAATCAATTTTTGTCGTGAATAGTACTTCGTGAATAGTATCTCGGCATGAAAAGATTAAAATTTAACAAGAATGTTCAGAAAAATATTCTTGTGAAATGATACTAGATGAAGCGCAAATTTCAAGGATATTCTACTAATTTCAAGGAGTATAGAAGCAATACTTATCAACATAAGTGTAGAATTAGGAATATAAAACGAAATAATATTACTTACATACTACAGAGTATGGAAGAAAATATTATTTCTTACGAATATTGAACAAAAATAATATCCCTTACCTTAAAAGTAGAGTATTTCTGACTGATATGGCGGGGATATTCTTGAAGAAAACTTATATTATTTTCTACACTCAAAGCTTCCTTAGACTCAAAAAAATACGTTCAATATTATAGAAAAAGAAATATCTGATTATGGTGTGATTTTCATTTCTAAACTAAGCATCCTATTTATAGAAGAATGGAAGAATACTATTTAGGAAAATCACGGATTGCATAGTAAAATTTCAGACGAATTCACGGGAGCAGAATCAGAATTCACATGATTTTTACTATGTTGCACTATGCAGTACTATGCAAACAAATAAAATATAATATATTCTATTTTATATAAAAATATAATATAATATATATATATATATATTATATTCACACACCCACTCGCACACGTAACACACAGACACATTATATATATATAATACTTATATATATATATATATATATATATAAGTAATAAAACAAAATTAAGATAACTTTCTACCAACGATTTTGAAAAATGAGTGAGGGTTCATGTAATAAGCCAAATTTACAACAAATACTTCATAAAACTCACTCTATTTATCTCAATTCACTTGGCTTCACTATACGCATTTTTAATAACATTTATTCATCATTAATATTATAACTCACAATATTAACAACCAGATCATTCCCAGGAAAGAAGGTGCTTCCGATAAGGAATTTTCTTTATTGGTGCGCAATTAGGTAACCAAACTCCTTTTCTCAACAGAACTTTATAGCCATTATCAATAATGCAAATAATAATATGAATAACTTTGTCGTCTCAATTATTGATTTAATAATATAAAATATTGTGCAAATGATATTGTGACAATAATTGAATCAATAATGTGAGATGCTATACAGCAATTATTGTGGCAATAATTGAATAAAACTGAGTGATTTCTCACGTAAGCATCAATAATCAAATATACTGTACAATACCGTGTGTTACTATGCAACCACGCGTATTACTGTACTTTTATCACCGGATATTCAACAGTTAACGGTAAAAGATTTGCCGTTATTTTTATAAAAGTTATTTCTGTCGTTTTCTAACTCCAACAGTAATTCCGTTGTGGAGTCCACCTGTGATTATGCCGTCGTACGAATATTCCCTGATAAAACGAATATTCCCCGACTAAACGAATATTTTTTGACAACTTGCTTACTTTGCAAAATTTTTAAATATTACCCACAACTATAACATTATAATAAATCCACACCTTATTATTCAAAATAATATTTAGAGAGAATTAAATATTTATTCATAAAAGTTGGGGTCTTACAGTTTGGCAACGAACTGAGAAGCAAAAGAGCCTGAATCTCATCATCAAGATTCAACTTCATGGTAGACAGCTGGTTCACCAAACCTTGGAATTCACTCATATGCTCCGACACACTGCTCCAATCTTTGTACTTTAGATTCACAATTTTTCGAATGATAAAAGTTTTATTTTGTGCATTATTCTTCTCGTACATAGATAGACTCTAGTGTTGTCCATAGAGTATGAACATTCGTCTCCTACGCAACATCGTGGAACACACTTTGATCAATCCATTGCCGGATGTGACCAATAGACTTCCTATTCATTTTATTCCTATCAACCTCAGCGGGCTTCTTTCCCTCGAGCTCCAACGGATCATACAAATCATTCTAATAAAGGATATCCTCCATTTTGGGCTTCCATATCGAAAAATTTGAAGAGATCAATTTAATCATGGCTCCGATTGATTCCTCCCTAAAATTTATCAAAAAACAACCGAGCAAATAACCTTAGCTTTGAAATCACTTGTTGGGAAAAATCACCTCCCAAATACTGTTGTATTTTATAAATTTAATGGCAAAAATATCATTATATGCCAAAAAGATTAAATCCGCAGTTCCACCAAAATAATGACCACTGTAGGAAATAATGAGTAGAAAATATCCAACCACGAGACACCAAGATTTTACGTAGAAAACTGTAAGACCCCGAATTTTATGAAATAAAAGTATTCAATTTTTCTTATAATTACTATTCAGTAAATGGTTAAATTGATAAAAGTTTAAAGTTATGGGTGAAATATGAATTTTTTTTCAAAATAAGCAAGTGGTTATAAAATAATCATTGTTGTCGGGGAATATTCGTTTGATCGTGGAATATTCTTTCTGTCGGAGAATATTCGTACGACGGCGCAGCTATTTGTGGGCCCCATAACGAATAACTGTCGGGTGAAGGAAAACGACAAATTTGAGTTTTTACAAATAACGGCGTAGTTGTTACCGTTAACACTGTTGGAATACCCGGTGGTTAAAATACAGTAATACGCGTTATTGCACAGTAGCACACGGTATTGCATAGTATTTTTGAAATTATTGATTCTTACGTAAGAAGGCACTACTCAATAATTGTTACAGTAGTTACTGTTTAATATTTTATTGATTCAATAATTGTTGCGTTGATATTTTATATTATTGTTGTTTCAATAATTGTTGCTGCACAGTATTTTCCTTTATCAGATCAATAATTCATATTATTTGAATAATATTATTAGATAACATTATTGTCAATGTCTAGAAAGTTCTGTCTAAGGAGAGGTTTGGTCATCTAATTGCGCGCCAGTAAGGAGAAATTCTTATTGGAAAGCCCCCTCTTTCCTGGGAACGGCCTGGTTGTCATAAATGTGATTCTGTAATATTATTTGTGAATAATTAATTATTGATTCATATGATAAGAAAATATTTATTTTATGTGGATATAAATGAGGGATATATTTTTGTGGTTAAAAATGAAGGAGTTAATGTTGAGGTTTTTGTCAGTATTTTTGTCGAAATGGAGGTATTAAAAATCAGAGTTTTTGAGATATTTTACGGGGGTTATAATTTTTAATCCGACCGTTGGATCGTGGTAATTTTTGGATATGTTATACATATATAAGTTGAGTATATGTCCACAAATTTTGAACCGTTAAAAATGAACGTATGATTTATTATGAATTTTACGAGATGACTGGTTCAGAAATTGTTGAATTTTCGGAGTTTATCATTTTGGTGGAAAATTCTAGAATTGATGGGCCCCACTTGTGGTTGGTGAAAAAATGTGCTGAATTATATTTCAAATGTGGTGGGTGGGAATAGTAGCAGGTAAAGCCATCAGGTTGCAGGTCAAACCTACCAAAATTTTCCTATAAATAGAGGGCTAAGTTAGAATTGAAAATCACACCAGAAACATAAGTTTTCTCTCTTTTTCTCTCTAGATTATTGAGTGTATTTTGTGAGTTTTTAGATACTTGGTGAGTTGCGATTCATCAGTGCAAGTTTCCTTCAGCATCATATTCGATATCCAGTCAGAAGTACTGCTCTTTTGAGGTAAGGGATAGTAAGGGATAGTAAGGGATTTTAAGGGTTGTTATGATTTTCAGTTTCGTAATTTTTCTGATCTTCAAAAATTCTGGAAAAATTTGAAATGATATTTTGATGAGTTTTCTTGATTGTGTCCAAAAATGGTGATTTTTGGATGTATAGATTGAGAGTTATGAATTTTATGAGAAAAGACTATTTTAGAAGTAACAGCTTATAATTCCTTGTGGTTAACTCCAAAATTGATGAATTTTTTATTGGGAGTACATGTATATGATAGAAGTATACTCTGTAAATTTCAGAATTTTTAGACAAAAGTACAATTTTTGATAAATGTCTAAATATTCGGCTATTTTGGCCATATGAAAAATAGTAAATGACTTTTAAAAATTCTGAGAAAAATATATGTTCACTATGGGACTATATTATGCTAAATTCCAAAAAAGAAATATTTTTGGAACGATTTGGTATTTTTCATGAAAATAGTCTAGTTATGAGAAAATGAATTAAATATGTTATGTGAAGTAAGAAAATTGAAAATAGGATTTTATGGCTTGAGAATCCTATATATGAGGTATATGCAGATTTTTGATGAGGGTTTTGGTTATTGATGATGAAATCTTAAGAGTTGGCATTTTATGATGATTAAATGCATTAATTAGTAAAGTGTAAACAATTTAAATAAATTGTTTATAAGCTTAAGAATATTATTCTTTCAATATCATTATACTGAAATATTGGTATGTATATTATTGTGGAATTTCTACCTTTTTCATGTCAGGGTTACTATTCACGAGTTACTATTCATGAGTTACTATTCACGATTTACTATTCATGAGTTACGAATATTACTCTTGAGATTAAAACTATATGTTGATCATATTATTTTTATCATCATATATAACATTTTTATAACCCTGATGTTGAAATTCTCTTTCACTGGAGTGTAAAGATGGGTAGATTATTGGTATGATCATGACTAGGGTTCTCTTTGGCCTGTAGTGCAAAGTTGAATTGTGACTGGTATGATCATGACCATTGAATTTATAATTGAATATCTTAAGCTTAAGTGCAAAGGTGAATTGATCAACATGGTTATAATTATTGTTTATATAAATTCTAAAATGATTATAATTCTTTGAGATATTAATATATTTGGCATGTAGTGCAAATATGAACTGTTGATGAATATATTTGGCCTGTAGTGCAAATATGAACTGTTGATGAATATCTTTGGCCTGTAGTGCAAAGATGATATGTTGTTGAATATCTTTGGCCTGTAGTGCAAAGATGAACTGTTGTTGAATATCTTTGGCCAGTAGTGCAAAGATAAACTGTTGACGAATATCTTTGGCCCGTAGTACAAAGATGAAATTATTAGTATGATTATGAACAAGAATTGTGATTTGGTATAACCATGATCTTTGATGTTTCAGGTAAAGACAAGTGATGAAAATTATCTTTGTCCTGGATGAGAAGAAGAATTTAGAATCATAATTATGATTATGAGTTATTTATATGATTGTGGACCAGAACTGTTGATTGATGTTACAGGGATAAAACATTGTTGGTGGATTTTTAACATGGAGAAGATAATAGACTTTATAGTCTATTTGACTCTTCTAATGGATTGCATGTTCCGCTGCAACTATGGTTGAAATTTTTTATCATCTACCATATGTTCTAAATCTCTGATTTATTATTGATGAAGGCTATTGATAATTTAATTATCTTTAGTCATGATATTCTTTACTGAGCTAGTTGTGCTCACCCTTTTGCTTCACAATTCCTTTCAGGTAATAAGAGTGTAGCTGGGTCGAGCGGGGGTAACAAGGGAATAGAACGGTGGTCATCATTTAGTAGTTATATTTGGTGAAGAAAATAGGGTGAGGCGAACCTAATGTTGGAAGGGTGTTTTGTCACTATCATACAAGATGTCTAATGACATACAACCTCGTGTCATCATAAGACAGGGTTGTGCTCATCCACTTGCTGGGTATATATACGAGCACTACCTATATAATCTTGGTGTTTGTTTGAAGTATAATTCTCAATTAGAGACAGTAGAGATAATGATATGTCAAGAGAAGACTCACCATTGGGAAGAATATGATAGTAATCTTCTCGTTTTTCTTTGGGGTCTATTGGGTCAACCAAGGATAATTCTGTGGCCATATGATATCTATCATAACCTAGACGCGTGGCCTCCCATGTACGAAGGTTTCCTTGAGCACTTTTCCAAAGATTCTAATTTCTAAAATAGTTTTTGACTATACCTTTATGTAAGGTGTTATTGTAAGGTGATGTCCACGGTTGGAACATGAGTCACATTTGGTATATATTTGTATCCAAACTCACAGCATATGTGTTGTTGCATTTTGCACGACAATTGTTGTAATAAAGTTATAGTTGTTTTCTGTACCATGTATTTGGCGACTCAGAATAGGTTGGATGGAATGGATCTATTTTGGGGTTGTCACAAAAACCCTCTAAAACTAAGAGATAAAAATCACAGGACGATCTCCAAAAAATCCACTATAATAATTTGAGAAAATACAAAAAATATCTTAATTTGAGTACAAACTCAAATTACTTCACCAATAACTATGTGATGGAACCCAAACAAAACACCTATTTATTTGAACTATGTTTCTCTCTTTTTTCCCTTAAGCTTCAAAAGAAGCTTTTCTCTCTCCCTCCTTTCTCTTAAACTCTTGGATGAGAGTATATATTTTTGTGTTTTTCCCTTCTCATTTGGTTGCCTTTTATAGCAAAAATACGAGGGGAGGTAATGAAAATGGGGGAAGGCAAAAATCAAAGGTCTATAATGGAAAATGGTGAAGGCAACAATTGGGTGAGGATTTGACCAACATTTGGATAACTCTTATATCATATTTTGTATTATATACATATACACATATATTGTGTGTTTTGCACTTGAACGTAAATCCGTTCTGTCTATTGGAATTTCCACAATTTTCTTGAACTATTTAAAGATATCAAATAAAAGTTCTACCACCCACAATAATTGAAGTATTACGGAATTTAGCTATTCTTACCTGTGTTGTTGTAGCTTTCTTCCCCACAATTTTAAGGAAACACAAAGCTGGCACTATTACTGCCTGTATCAAAGCATAAACCAGATGTAAGTATATCTAAGACCTTATAGAAATCACAATGAACTTAATAAAGAAAGCAAAGAGAAGAAATGAAATATTGAAGGATAACTTGATTGCTTTCTTTTCTGCAAAGCATATTCCATGTTGTCAGTGTACAGACTTCAAGCATTAACTATGAGAACAACTTAATGCTGGTATGCTTGGAAAAAGATGGTTATAATTATGAAGTTAGGATAGAAGTATGTAAACTGACAACATAAATAGGCAGACCAAGGTAGAATTATTTCAACTTTTATTATTCAATCAGATGAAACTACCAAGAAAACCATTGTAGCAGATTATAACTTTATAAGTGCAAATTAATATTCATTTACAGTTTTCCCAATAAGGCACAAGCATAAACTAAAAATATGGGAGGAGTTGTGTACCATAACTACACTCAAAAGAGAACCAATTAAAGCCATCAAAAGACCTGCAATAGAAACAAAATGCAGATGTTCTCTCAGTTTCAATACCACTAAAGCTATGAATCTAAACAACAACTGAAATAACATAACAGAAAATAATGATAATTATATTGCCTTTGTATGACTATTTTACTAAAAGCTAAAATTTTGATCAAGTATATTGCCTCAGAACCTCCATCAAAGCTCAACATGTTCAAGTAAATCTAGTTCAATTAAAGCAAGAATATAGGATGAACTAAAACTTAATCCATTATTACATCAATAGACTATGCTCAAAGAAGCATTAATACTTATACATGAAAATCCTAACAGATCCAAGCAATCAAACCAAAATGTGAAGCTGTCCCTACTCCTTACATCTATTTCGCTGCTAAAGTCTATTTCTCAATACTGAGGACAGCTATTGTATCTTGATCTGATGATGATTCTAATATTTCCCTATGGCTACAATAGTCACCGAGTCATTTTAAAGGCATTCTACCCCTATAGGCAATTTCAACTTCAACCATGAAGTAGAGTTTCACTTAGGTATCTACACTTGAGAAGTAAGTGATGCTGCATTTCAGTGAGAATTAGTTGCATGCACAAATTGTAAGAACTAAAATTTCACTCGTCAACATCACTTTATGTCAGACCTTTAATCAATTGCATAAAAAGAGGATGGAAGGAAAGAGAGAGAAACCATCTACTGTTTAATTTATAGGCTTGAGAGTACCAGAGGTCTAGGAGACTCAAGAAACTTCATTATGAATATAGTGCTCAAGTAGTGTGCAAAGTAAAAAAGCACCTATAAGAAGAAAGGACTATTGAGCAGTAATGATGACTACCTCGCATGGCCTCATAACAATTTCTCCAGAAGATTGCCAAAAAGAAAAATATAAATGAATTATGAAGTATATGCATAATCATAAATCCTTAAAGCCTGAAACCACTTCTCTTAAACACTCCTTGGTACAAATGAAACTAAACAAAAGTTCCCTTAAAGTTTTAAGGTCTGTGCTGACAACATGTGTTGCAGTAACAACCACTTATCAGAAAACATTTGTAACAGAAGGTACTTATTTTGACTATATATTTGAATAAGCATGAGCTAATAAGTGTGAGGTACAAACTCTAATGATAAGAATATGGTCTGGAGATGATGATTTTATACTAAATGAAATCATGTGACTAGATGCTAGGACTTACCAAAGAAAGGAAGAAGAAATGCAACAGCAAGTGACGATATGACGAGTGCTGTCCGTAGAAGAATAAAACTCCAGAAACTATTAGATAAGCCAATAGGTAGCAGTTCCTCTATACTTCTGGCCAATGGGTTCATCAACAAAGCATATTTAGTGAATGGGGTGATAACCTGCCGCAAGTACAAACAGTTACTAAAATAAATAAGGGAAAAAATGAACGATTAGTCGGTAAAACCCCAAAAATTTTTACCACCAACCCCCCCCCCCCCCCTCCCCCTCCCACTCCCAAAGAAGAATAAATGATAATTAACCAGAAAGTTTTAAAAACATGAGCACAAACTACCTAGCACATAATAAACTTGAGTATAACAAATACGAACTTAAGAATCTGATACTCACTGTTGTCCACAATGCAACTTTGGAAGCAGCATAATTCGGTGGCATATTCAAAGTTATCTGAGACAATGTACCTTGACCAAACATGAGAAAACCCATGATTGCAGTACCCCCGAATATCAAGATGCATAAAATAAAACTGAAAGAAAAGACATTATAAGGAATTTTAGATAAAAAGTCATAAAATTGATTTTCTACAACCTAATGCTTTGAGAAACCAAATGCAAGTGTGAGTATGCTACATGACAGCAAACGTCTGTACCATATTATCAATGCCTTAGTAAATTTGGCTTTATCGGCCATTGAGTGGTAAATATTTGGGAAAACGGAATGCCCTGAATAGCAATACCCATACACACCAATGGCAAAAGGAACACCACTCCAGTTCACCACTGGAGCACTATGGTGAAATCCAATCCCATTTACTGTCCCAAGAATAAGCACACATAGAACTATGGTAATTGTTGCAATTACTCCACCAGCTGCAAATAATTAAAAGATATTCAGATGAAATGCATATGTAGTCCTTCTATATCAGAGTATATTAACAGAAGGGAGGAACTAGACAAAAGCAAAAACACCTGAAAGATAAGATATCAACCGAAGATCTCTCAACCAAACAGTTGGTAGAATGATTAGGACAACAATAATTCCAAAGAAATGCATGGAGTCCAGCTGAAGACCAGACCAATCAAAGTGTGTTTCAGGGTATAGCCTGGAAAGATTATCTGCTTCCAGAATAATGAATTCCACACAAGATGACTGCAATAATGGAAATCTTTAGTACTTGAGCATCACAATCGTCCAAAGAAATTTTAGCAAAGCCAGATTTAGTGGTCACTTACATAAAGCTCTGCATACAAAAGGATCTGCACCAAAACCAGGAATATGATAAAATCAGAGAAGGCCAAAATCCAATACACAAAGACCAAGAAAATAGTTAGACAACACATATGCTGCATAATTGCATTCACTTCTTTTCTTATTTACTTTTTCAATGTCAACGAATTGGTAGGTTGGTAATATCCTACTAATATGATAGAATACGACATTCTTGTTGTTCCAACATCACTTTGTTTACAAAACATTACATTTATTGGTGAACCATCTCAAGGTAGGTTTAGTTACAAATTATTAAGCCCCACAGATGCTCAATTGGCCCAGAAGCATAAGGTTATGATAATATCTTCTCCTTCACACCGTAACCAAAATGGATAGTATGCATCAGAAAAATATTCATGACTTGACTTGGGATGGAATCACAAGAGATTTTTATCCTTTAAAAGTGATTTTCTGGAAATGACCATATTGAAAATTTTCTTACACTTGTTAGACTACCACCGAAGTACTCAAAAATGAGATAATTGCTTCAGCATGAAATTATATTAACTTACAGATACAAAGATACGCCCATATTTTCCATATGCTGCTTCTCCCATATCTGGAAAGGTTAAAACACCTTCTCTGTTCTCAAAGCAATATCTCATCAGAGAGGCTGTATAACAACATACAACAGCAAAAAGAAGAAGTGCTGCCAAGCTAGCCCAGCCAGCTTCTTTCACCGCAAAAGGCGCGGAAAGAAGCCCAACTCCAGCCAAGACATTTAATCCTGTCACATAATAGCATAAGTTTTTCAAAAGATAGGACGATCAACAATTATAATGAAAGAACATTCCTTTCTGAGCAAATATAACAAACACACACACACCAAAAATAAAAGGAAAAAAAGAAATACCCTCTCTATTACTGTTGCCTTTTCTCATAGACCCCCCAAGATATTCCAGTTCAGATAAGAATAAAAAGAAGAAGAGAAAGAAAAAAAAAATCATATATAAGAATTTTTTCTTCTTAGAATTTAACATCATTACTTCATTTCACAGATTCACAATTTCCAAATTACATACTACTGCAAAGATAGTTGAGAAATGTCAATAAGTTGATTGTATCAAAAACTTCAATTAAAATCCTACCATTGAATATGGTCTGAATAAAGCTACATTGTTGGCTAATGGGAAGCTCTCCGTCACTTTTCTCATGCAATGAAGCCTTTCCTACCCATGATAACTGTGGTTGTGAGCTCCCATGCTGGTCTCCCTTACGATATTTGTTTTCAGAATCGGACAGCAATGGAACCTTCCCATTCGCGTCCAAGTTACCCTGAGTATCACAGCTTGAATAACTAATACTAAATGCACCTTGAAGGGCTCCAAAATTTGGCGACGCGGCAATTGTGTAAGCATCAATGGTTTCCCTGGAACAGAAAAAAGATTAATAATTAGCAATTAAACATATTGTAAGAAGAAAAAAACATTATCAAATGCTTTAAGCCCGACGAGCCTTTTTAGGCTAGAGCTTTTGACAAGAGTCTAAACTCTAAACAGAGAAACTTCACTGTAAACTCGGATATAGTGTTGTAACAAATAAATAGCTAGATATGGATCGAGATTTAACCAATTTAGCACTCCTAATTCCAAATAACCATAGTCGAAGACCAGCAACCTGTTTCTACAATGTCATACGTACTCAAACAGATTGAGCATCATTTATCTTCTTTTTTCCATATATATTTCACAAAATGAAACAAAAATATCTCCTGATTATATTTCACAATTTTCCTCCCAAAAAACTAACTAAAAAATTAGGGAAAAAAGGCCACATTATATATATATATATATATATATATATATATATATATATATATAAATGAAGTAAGGAGAATACTTGTAACTTTGAGGCCATTGATTAGAAGCAAAAGAGGAAGAATGCAAAAGTCGGCTAGTGCTATGATGATTAGAATAATGCTGCTTATCATCAGCTGCTGCGTTACCACCTTCTTCTTCTTCTTCTTCTTCAATGTCAACAAAACTATCATCATCATCATTTTCCAAGAAATACTCATCCTCGTTTTTTTTATCTCTCGCCGTCATATTTTTCCCAATTCGTAAATTCAAACCCTAACCCAGTAATCAACTAGTGTGTTTGTGTGTAGACGGAACTGAACGGGAGCGTGTAAAAATTCAGATGAGAGGGCTTAAATATTTTTTTCCCTTCAAAACTTTCATGGAAAAAAGGATGATGATGATGATTTGACGCACGTGCTACTTAACATTTTTTCTTTATTTTTACCATTCAAATAAGTAGAAACTCACCCTCTTCGTGCCTTTGTTAATTATTAATTATAACTTTTTACACAAATTTAAACACACTTAATTATGGCCTGTCAAATTAAACTCTTAATTATTTTTCCACTTTAGGAATTGTTTTCTAAATTTTTTTAGTTAAGAAATTAAATTTTTAATTTTTAATTTTTTTTGATTACGTATAATTGATAGTACCACGTCAAAAATTGATGACATGACCGCGACATGTGGCTAAAAAATGCTTATGTGTAATATTGAGTTTCGTTTTAACATTAACTTCATTATTTTTTTACACCAAAAAGAGTAAATATAATACAATTATTAAGATTTTAGAGTAAATTTAATACATTACAAATTCGGCTTAAAAAAATCATCAATAATCAATATAATGATAAATATTTTAAAATGTATAATGTATTACTAATTAAAATATTTTTATTTCATAATCATCAATAATCAATGTAATGACAATTGTTCCATTTTTGGTATAAATAACTAAAACCTAAATATAGATTAATACCTTGAATTTTAAGTTAATTTCATAATCATCAATAATAAATATAATTAAAATTTTTGTATCAAAAAGGGTAAAAGTGATATTAATTTTACTTTAAAAATTAATAATGATCTTATAGTGACCCTTTTTGGTACAATAATTAATAAATATTAAAATGAGACTCAATATTATACATAAGTATTTTTTAATCACGTATCGCAACCATCAATATTCTGACGTGACACTATCAATTAGACGTAATCATAAAAAATTAAAATTTTAATCCCCTAATTGAAAAAATTGAGAAGACAAACCCAAAAATGAAGAAAATTAAAAGTTTAATCCATTAATTAAAAAACTTGAGAAGACAATCTCCAAAGTGAAAAAAAAAAATTCAGGATATTAATGTATATTTAGGCCTAAAAAAAGACTTCTACCACAAAATATTATTAAATTTTGTAAAGATAGGTGACTAATATTAACGGATTGTTATTTTGTTAATTATTTTATTAATTTTACCAAAATTTGTCATAGGAAAGATAAGTAAAACCACATTCATCAGTCCAATAACAAATATATTGATATACCAACTTCAATTCTCTTGCAATGATAAATATAGGGTCCTTTACATAAGTATACAACTATTATAAAGGTAGGACAAAGGTGCAAAAATGCCCATGATGTTTACACGGATGTCTCACTTTCACCCTAAATTAAATTTTTTTTCCAAAAGTACCCTTAACACTACACATTTAGGTCAACCGTGCCCCTATCCTTAACAGAAATGCCACATAGACTAACTCTGTTAATACGTGGACAAATTTTGCTGACGTGGCAACATTTGCTGACATGTGCAGAACATGAAACTACATTTACATCACTTAATCAAAATACTTAAATTAATCGAAATAAAAAAATACTAAAATTCAAAATAAAAAAAGCATAACATATTTAGCAATTTTATTTTATTTTTTTAAAACGCAGTTTTTTTTGATAAAAATTAAAAAAAAACGTTGTTTTATTTTTTTTAATAAAAATAAAAAAAAGCAGTTTTTTTTAATAAAATAAAAATTTTAAAAAGCGCAATTTTTTTTATTTTTATTAAAAAAAAATAATACGTAAATTTTTTTAATAAAAATAAAAAACACAGTTTTTTTTAATAAAAATAATTATTTATAATAAAAAAATGCAGTTTTATTTTTTGTTATAAAAATAAAAAAAACAGTTTTTTTTAATAAAATAAAAATTTTTTAAAAAAGTTTGTGTCATTTTTAATTCAGATTGCGTGGTTTTATACTAATATCAATAAAAAGAGTACCCTTCTTGTAAAATAAAAAAAATGACAAATGAAACTCTTTATTGTGTCATTTTATACTAATATCCAAACAATTTTTTTTAAAAATTTTTATTTTATTAAAAAAAACAATTTTTTATAATTTTTATAACAAAAAATAAAACTGCATTTTTTTTATATAAATAATTACTTTTATTTTAAAAAATTGCATTTTTTATAATAAAAATTAAAAAAACTGCGCTTTTTTTATTTTTATTAAAAAAACTGTGTTTTTTTATTTTTATTAAAAAAAACTACGTTTTTTAAAAATTTTATTTTATTAAAAAAACTATTTTTTTTATTTTTATTAAAAAAAATAATACTGCGTTTTTTAAAATTTTTTATTAAAAAAAGATGCGTTTTTTTTTAATAAAAATAAAAAAAATAAATTTTCTAAATATGTTATGCTTTTTTTATTTTGAATTTTAGTATTTTTTTGTTTCGATTAATTTAAGTATTTTGATTAAATGATGTAAATGTAGTTTTATGTTCTGCACATGTCAGCAAATGTTGCCACGTCAGCAAAAATTGTCCACGTATTAACAGAGTTAGTCTATGTGGCATTTATGTTAAGGACAGGGGCACGGTTGACCTAAATGTGTAACGTTAAGGGTACTTTTAGAAAAAAAAATTAGTTTAGGGTGGAAGTGGGACATTCGTGTAAACATCAGGGGTATTTTTGCACATTTGCCCTATAAAGATATTACAAGAATAGTGCACCAATTAAAAAATTATAGTAATAGTGCAATAATATATAATAATATCAGTAATAGTATAGTCCACGTCACATAAACCAAATCAACTGAAATACAAACACCTTAATTCAAGGAGAAAACTACTCCACCATTGACGTCAGTTACCTACTAAAAAACACATTCAAAAATCAACGCAAAAAGCGAATGCTCCATATGAGAACAATCCGAAAGCTTTTACAGATATAATCATCTTCAACTAATTGTTCATCTTCAAGATCGGATCAATCGAAAAAGAAGCAGAAACATACATATAAAAGAAGCCTAATCGAAAAACACAGAGAACGAAATACAGAGTTTCAGAAAATCGACATGCACAAACCGATCAAAGGTTTTCGAAACTGAAAGAACAGATTTAAACAGAGATTGCAAACTGAATCTGAAAAGAGAATACAAAGGTACGAATCAGTTAATCTATATTTTGAAATCAGTTTTTGTTACCTACGAATTCAACTGAGCGTGTAATTTTTATGACAATTACAAAAAACAAAACAGAATATAATAATTCACAGATTTCTATTAGTATATATTGTATCAATAATATTAGCGACTGTATGAAATAAATATTTAATTATTCTTTGTAGTTCAATACAATTTTGATACGCATACAAAGTTTTGGGGACATTCATATAAAGATTTGTTTACCTTGTTTTAAGTGTTTAATATTTTGCAAATCATCTTCACGACATTATACTTTAGTTTTTGAATATGGAAGGAATGAAAACATTGCTTTACAGTATCAGAGATACCAATAACGTATATTTTGGTTACTGAATAATGTTAATTTGGTAATCAATTAAATAGCTTTTGTAATTCCAGTAACCAAATACTATTTGTTACAAATACATATTTTTGAAGCATTTATATAAAAATTTGACAACATTCAATGTAAATATTTGGATTCCTTGTTTTTATTGTTTAATATTTAGTATTTCATTTGCAGGGCATTATAAATTATGATTTGATTGAAAACAAACTGAAAGCAGTTTGATGCATAATAATTGATACTAGATACGACTACTTTAGTTACTGAAAAAAGTTGCTTTAGTATCTAAATAGTGAATATAAATTATATCAGTTACAAAATAGTTCTTGAAACATTAACAGTCATATTTCGTTACGCAAACAAAGTTTTTGAAACATTCATATAAAGATATGCTTCCAATTGTAGTTTACTTCAACGGAATGTGGACCGACAATAGCCAATATCAAAATTTCGAAGTTACCGGCCAACTAGCCCCTTCAAATTGTTCATTCACATAAATGCATAACATGATATGTACTGCGTTAAATCTAAACTACAACACAACGGAATTGGCAATCAAATTTCAGATTAAAAGCAACATTCCTCCGATCAAGGTGACAAATGAAGCAACCTTAAGATTTTATATGGAAGTCAGTAGAAGATCAGATGTACATGGCAAGTTTCCACTAATTATAGATTATGAACACAGCATTGGAGGCACTACAAGCTTACATAACGTGATAAATGAAGAAGAATATATAGTGCAAGTAGAAACGCCAATGAGATTGACACAATGGAATTCTGAATTTGTTTCGTTGGCAACACAAGAAGAACAAAATGGATCACAATATGTTGAGCAGTTGGCAATTGAAGTAATTGACAAAGAAAAAGTGAGAAACCAGAACATAGCAAACATTGTAGAACAATGTGATGAGGTCATTTCAGATCCGAATAAGTTTGAAGTCAAAATACATCAAACTTACATAAACAAGAAAATTCTTTCACAAGCAATAAGGCTACATTCCATAAGGCAAAACAGACAACACAAGGTTAAAAGATCAAGTGGTCGAGATTTTGTTCTGGTATGCATAGACAATGGAAATTGCAAATGGAAACTAAGAGCATCAAAGTTTCAGAAAACAACTATGTTCAAGGTAAGAGAATTTAATGATGTACACACTTGTTCGTCCAACATACTGCTTGGAGATCACAGACAAGCAAACAGTGAGATGGTTAGTGAGTGCATAAAGCATAAACTAACTAACTTCAAGAAAATTTACACACCTACCGACATTGTGGAAGACATGATGACGGAGTATAATGTGTCCATCTCCTATCAAAAAGCATGGAGATCAAAGGAAAAAGTAATGGAAAAAGTAAGAGGAAATCCACACGACTACACTCTAATCCCTTCTTGGTTGCACATGTTGCAAAAAACAAATCCAGGTAACAATTGGAAACTATTTATTAAATATTTCAAATATTTTGGTTACTCAAATTAAGTAATTTAGATACTTACAAACACATGTATGGCTACTACCTAGTTTAATGAAATAAAACTAAATATGATTTTTGCAGCAGGCAAAAATCTACATGAAATGAAACTATTAAATAGCATTTTAGATACCATCTGAACACTATGAAAAACATTAAAATATAAGTAATTATTTAGCAAAAGTAATACACATAGTAATCCTAACTACAAATTTAGACAATATTTATTACATATAATTACATTAACCTTACTTTAAAATTCATTTCAGGATCCATCGCATCCTTGGAGTTGGAAAATATGGTTGCTTCAAATATCTCTTCTTCGCAATAGGAGCATCCATTGAGGCATGGCAACATTGTTTCCCAATCATTGTAGTTGATGGGACATTCATACAGTCAACCTACGGGGGTACACTGCTCATAGCAAGCATGCAAGATGCAAACAGGAACATCATACCTATTGCTTTTGCAGTTGTTGACAATGAAAATGAATCATCATGGAGATGGTTTTTCATCAATTTGAGAAATGCTTGTGGTGTTAGAGAAGGACAATGCATCGTTTAAGACAGACATGAAGCAATTATCAATGGACTTAACTGTGTGTTCCCTGATGTCATGCACGGTTCATGCACATACCATATTTTGAAGAATATAAAAAACAGATTCAAAAAGAAAGGAGAAGAGATAAAAAAAGCATACAACACAGCTTGTAGGGCTTACACTATAGAAAAATTCAACATACATATGGTTGAACTTGATGCGATTGATACTAGAATAAGGACATATCTGGAGGAAGAAGTTAAGCTAGAAAAGTGCATGAGGCTCCATGGAACTGTAAGCAGGTGACTTCAAACACCGCTGAATCTATTAACCATGCAATCAAGGGAATCAGAGATCTTCCAGTTGCGTCAATGATTGAATGCCTACGTTGTATGCTTCAAAGGTGGTATTTCACAAACAAACAATCAGCAACATCAACTTTCACAAACCTTTCCACAACAACTGAGAAAAGATTGCAAGATAATATCAATGAGTCAAAGAAACTTAAGGTTAGACATAAAACCCCTAAAATGTTACTGCATATCTTAGAAAAAAATAGCATTAACATTTATATGAAACCACAATATGCATTTTTGGTTACCAATATAAACTGTCAAATTTACCAACAGTACATGTGACAACCCCAAAATAGGTCCATTCCATTAAACCTATTCTGAGTCGCCAAATACATGGTACAGAAAACAACTACAACTTTATTACAACAATTGTCGTGCAAAATACAACAACACATATGCTGTGAGTTTGGATACAATGACACCTTACATAAAGGTATAGTCAAAAACTGTTTTAGAAATTAGAATATTTGGGAAGTCCTCAAGGAAACCTTCATACATGGGAGGCCATGTTTCTAGGTTATGATAGATATCATATGGCCACAGAATTATCCTTGGTTGACCCAATAGACCCCAAAGAAAAATGAAAAGATTACTATCATATTCTTCCCAATGGGGAGTCTTCTCTTGACATATCATTACATCCACTGTCTCTAATTGAGAATTATACTTCAAACAAACACCAAGATTATATAGGTAGTGCTCGTAAATATACTCAGCAAGTGGATGAGCACATCCTTGTCTTATGATGACACGAGATTGTATATTATTAGACATCTTATATTATAGTGGCAAAACACCCATACAACGTTGGGTTCGCCTCACCCTATTTGATTCACCAAATATAACTACTAAATGATGTATACAACACTTTTCTATACTGCTTAGGGAGAACCTCCACAGCTAGAGACCATCGTTCTATTTTCCCGTTACCCTCGCTCGACCCAGCTACACTCTTATTACCTGAAAAGAATTGTAAAACAAAAGGGTGAGCACATCTAGCCCAGTAAAGAATATCATGACTAAAGATAAATAATTTATCAATAGCCTTTAACAGTAATAAATCAGAGATTTAGAACATATGGTAGATGATAAAAATTTTCAATCATAGTTGCAGCGGAATGAACAATCCATTAGAAGAGTCAAATAGACTATAAAGTCTATTATCTTCTCCATGTTAAAAATCCACCAACAATGTTTTATCCCTGTAACATCAATCAACAATTCTGGTCCACAATCATATGAATAACTCATAATCATAATTGTAGTTCTAAATTCCTCTTCTCATCCAGGACGAAGATAATTTTTATCACCTATCTTTACCTGAAACATCAATGATCATGGTTACACCAAATCACATTTCCTGTTCATAATCATACTAATAACTTCATCTTTGTACTACGGCCAAAGATATTCATTTGTATCACCAGTTGGTCATGTTATCTCAGCATCTGTTCATCTTTGCACTACTTGTCAAAGATATTTAACAACATGTCATCTTTGCACTACGGGCCAAAGATATTCATCACCAGTTCATCTTTGCACTACAGGCCAAAGATATTCAACAACAGTTCATATTTACACTACAGGCCAAATATATTCATCAACAGTTCATATTTGCACTATAGGCCAAATATATTAATATCTCAAAGAAATATATAATCATTTTAGAATTTATATAAACAATCATTATAACCATGTTGATCATTTCACCTTTGCACGTAAGCTAAAGATATTCAATTATAAATTCAATGGTCATGATCATACCAGTCAATAATTCAACTTTGCACTACTGGCCAAAGCGAACCCATAGTCATGATCATACCAAAAATCTACTCATCTTTACACTTAAGTCAAAGAGAAATATCATCATTAGGGTTACAAAAATGTTATATATGATAATAAAATCAATATAATCAACATATAAATTTAATCTTAAGAGTAATATTCATAAATCAACTATAATTTGGTCAGAAAAAGAAATCAATTTTGTCGTGAATAGTAACTCGTGAATAGTAACTCATGAATAGTAACTCGTGAATAGTAACTTATGAATAGTAACTCATGAATAGTAACTCGACATGAAAAAGATAGAAATTCCACCATAAAATTCATACCAATATTTCGGTATAATGATATTGAAATAATAATATTTCTTAAGCTTATAAATAATTTATTTTAATTGTTTACAATTTACTAAATAATGCATTTAATCATCCTAAAATGCCAAACTCATAAGATTTCATCACCAATAACCAAAAACCCTCATCAAAAATCTGCATATACCTCATATAGGATTCTCAAGCCATAAAATCCTATTTTCCATTTTCTTACTTCACGTAACATATTTAATTCATTTACTCATAACTAGTCTATTTTCATGAAAAATACCAAATCAGTTCTAAAAATATTTCTTTTCTGGGATTTAGCAGAATATAGTCCCATATTGAACATATATTTTTCTCAGAATTTTTAAAACTCATTTACTATTTTTCATATGGCCAAAACCGCCTAATATTTAGACATTTATCATAAATTGTACTTTTATCCAAAAAATCCAAAATTCACAGAGTACACTAATATTATATAGATATACTTTCAATAAAAATTTCATCAATTTTGGAGTTAACCACAAGGAGTTATAAGCGGTTACTTTTAAAATAGTTCTTCCCCGTAAAATTTATAACTCTTAATCTATACATCCAAAAATCACCATTTTTGGACACAATCAATAAAACTCATCAAAATATCATTTTAATTTTTTCTAAAATTTTCTAAAGGTCAGAAGAACTACGAACTGAAAAACATAATAACCTTTAAAATCCCTTACCTCAAAAGAGCAGTACTTATGATCGGTATAAGGCTGAAAGAAACTTGCACTGAATAACAACTCTGAAAGTATCTAAATACTCACTAGAATATGTTTGACAATATAGAGAGAAAGAAAACTTGTTTCTGGTGTGATTTTCAATTCTAACTTAAGCACCTATTTATAGAAAAATGCTAGGACGTCAAAGGAGACTAAAATAATAAATTAATATTATTTATTCTCTATTTTCTATACACCAACCATCATCAATCAAAGCATGTCAAGGCTGAAGAAAAAAATCCCAGCAGCCCACATGTGTTCAACAACCAAAGTGGGTCCCACCCATAAATTAATAAAAATTATTTTATTTTCCGAAACTTCAATAATTCATAGAAAATAGCCCTTTTATCAGAAAATTCGAAACTCGCGATTTTTTATAGAAAATTCAATTCTCTACAACTTTGTAGAAGAAAGTTTTTCCAAATTCCAAACAGAAATTGACAGAAATTCATAAACGGACGATTTTACAGGCTATAATCAAATTTCAGTCAAGAAATGGGGTCTACCGACACACAAAACATGTGTTAATCATTTAATACAACAAAAATAATCTTCCTCCTCATATACTCATATATCCCACATTCATTATAAAACTATCACCATTATTATATTATTAAATATAATAATAAATTATTTTATCAGAAAATATAAAATATCATTTTTCAACAATTGTCACTTAAAAAATTTTCTCCATCTATATCCACATAAAATTAATATTTTTCTCATCATATAAATCAATAATTAATTATTCACAAATAATATTACAGAATCACAGTACTTGCAACCAGGCCGTTCCTAAGAATGAGGGGGCTTTCCAATAAAGGATTTTTCCTTATTGGCGCGCAATTAGATGACCAAACCTCTCCTTAGACAGAACTTTCTATACATTGCCAATAATGCTATCTAATAATATTATTCAAATAATATGAATTATTGATCTGATAATGGAGATGATGTGCAACAACAATTATTGAAACAACAATAATATAAAATATCAACGCAGCAATTATTGAATAAATAAAATAAAATATTGAACAGTAATTATTATGGCAATTATTCAGTAGTGCCTTCTTACGTAAGAATCAATACTTTCAAAAATACTGTGTAATACCGTGTGCTACTGTGCAATAACGCGTATTACTGTATTTTAACCATCGGGTATTCTAACAGTGTTAACGGTAACAACTACGCCGTTAATTATAAAAACTCAATTTTTATCGTTATCTTCATCCGACCGTTTTCCATTATGGGGCCCACAAATAGTTGCGCCGTCGTACGAATATTCCCCGACAGAAAGAATATTCCACGACCAACGAATATTTCCCGACCACAATGATTATTTTATAACCACTTGTTTATTTTGAAAAAATTTCACATTTCACCCATAACTTTAACTTTTTATCAATTTAACCATTTACTGAATTGTAATTATAAGAAAAATTGAATACTTTTATTTCATAAAATTCGGGGTCTTACAGTATATATGACTTAAATTATACCACATGTTCACAAAAAAAAGAGTAATTATTATACATACTAAATACACTATTAAATTGTTTTGTAGGTTGAGACATCGAATATAGTGATTTTTACTGTTTACGATATAACCAAACAATTTATCGTGGATATGGAACGAAAGACATGCACATGCCGTAAATTTCAATACCATGAGATGCCATGCTCACACGCTGCTGCTGTTATTAGCAAAAGGAATATGAGCTGTTATGATTTTTGCTCGAAATACTATTCAAAAAAAGCTTTGGTATAAACATATTCAACTTCCATCATGCCGTTGGATGACAAAGAGAATTGGGATGTTCCAGACGATATTAAAAACATATGTGTCAAACCACCAAATACAAGAAGACCGGCTGGACGACCAAAGATTAGAAGATACAAGCATGTGTCTGAAAATACAGTTCAGAATAAATGCAGGCGATGCCAAGAAAAAGGACACAACAAAAAAACATGCAAAAATCAACCAATTTTGAGGCCAAAAACATTATAATATACTTCAGCATCAAAAAAATTGTAACAGGCACCATGATGTTTACTGAGGTTGGTCAAAATACATTCATATTGTAATCATTTTATAGATTAAATAAAACAAAATTTATATTGCACAATATTGAAATTTGTTTATTTTCATTAATTTAATTTTAACAATAAATAATTTTAACTTCAAATAAAATAATATATAACAAACATATTTAAGTATATTTTGGTTACTACCTAAAACTAAAATAGTTACCTGTAAATGAAGTTTTGGCTACCAACTGTACCTTGTATAAAACATATGCAAATACAAACATTAATAGAATAATTTTTAATTAATATAAATGTTTGGGAAACCACAAATACTGTTTATTATAAACAATATATGTTGTTTGTGAACCAACACAACCATAACAAAAAGAACTTAGTGTAATGTGTAAAATGTGATATAATTTCCTGTAATGGATGATTCCCTGTTTTGAAATATGTTTATTTTCATTAATTTCTTTTAAAAAACAAGTAATACTAACTTCAAATAAAAAGACATATAACATACATATTTATGTATATTTTGGTTACTACCTAAACGTAAAATAGTTACCTGTAAATGAAATTTTGGCTACTAACTGTACCTTGTAAAAAACATATGCAATTACAAACATTAATAGAGAAATTTTTAATCTGGCAACTAATCTAACAAATTGAATTTTAAATGTGTACATACGTACAACTATTTGCCCACCCACAAAAGCTGATGATCATAACAAGAAACAACATTATTAATTTTTAAATGTTTTTTATAATATAATATTAATACTAATTGGATACCAATACCCAATTCAAATAAATACCTTAATATTTAAATTTAGCAACTCACTGTACCATAAATAAAAATGTTAACAATAATATTTACGAAAATAAAATACAAAACAAAAAACAACAATGTGAGCCAACAAAACATACTCATACTTCCAATAGCTCGAGATAGATACATCATTCAATCATCAGAATAATTACAAAATAATCCACAATCAATAACCATATCACATCAGAATAATTACATAACATTTCCACAACCAATAAACATATCAAATAGTATCAAATAGACAAAAAAAAAACAAGATGCATAAGCATACTAGTCTTCACTACCAAATCTTCCTGGATATTCTGAATCAGATTCATATCCACCTACATGTTTGTTCCTCGCATGATTAAACAAGTTGACATATAATTTCCTGCGGTATTGAAGGATCGAAAATGGTTTTGGCAGTACAGAAATCATCTGATGAAGGAAATGTTCCGCAAAATAAATTGTAAACATTCCGCAATCACTGAAAAAACAATAAAGATATAAAACAAATCAAAACAAACTTCATGATATATGGAAAACTGAAAAAATAAAAACAATGTAAACTTACCCTTCAATTTGTTCCGGAAGACCCTCGAGAAATTTGAGATTAATGATATCATGTTCTCCTTTGTTGCAGTATGGAACACTATTGAAATCAATATCAGAACTATTCTTCCAAAACCCGCAACTAGACAAAATTATGGGAAGAATAAAGATGTACGGCTCTCACACATCCATAATATTTGTGCGCATTACATTCCTGTCCGGTTGTAGAGAATTAAAAATCACTAATACTCTGCGATGCGCATCAAAAACCAGCAAAAACCAATGACCAAGAGCTGACATGTGAATGGGAAACATGACAAAATCAACCGAAACCCACGGTGTGTTTACTTCCAAAAGAAAACCATGAATATACTCAGCTATATCACCAGAGCCCAACAACATATTCTTATCACAATTTCTATTATAATATTTCCCATATAAATTGGTCAACTTGATATGGAACCAACAATCTGTTGTTGTAACCCTTATTTGGATTTTGTTCGAGTGCCTAGCCAGTTTACGAATGTAATATAAGCATATATTGATGTGCTGAACAAAAATTAAAAACAAAATTACAATCAGAGTTAAACAAAGGAAAATAAAAATAATACTGTAAAATAATAGTAACCAATAAATATTCATATAGTAACCAATATGATTATATAAGGTAACCGAAACTAACAAACATAGATTCAAAGGTAATAAAAAAACTAACATCATCATCAAGCCACTGCCTTGGGGTCTTAAGCTTGTAAAACCACATTTTTGAAGCTATTGACACAGACCCAAATCTGAATGAAGGCTCAATTTTGTCATTGTTACCCGAAAACTTTTCAATCCTTCAAAACAATAACATATTGGAAATATAAAAAAAATGACTTTATATCCTATTAAAAAACATAATGTAAATATATTAAACTCCAATATACATACATTTTCCTGTTATTTAATCCAATCTTAAACCACTGCTCAAAAAGAACATCTTCATCTTTTGAAGGAATACACATACAAATATCTGGAAATGCTGACAGACCTGTGCGTAATTGACTAACTGTGACGAACGAGAATTTTGTAATTTAATTTTAATATTTATTGAATTAAATAAATATTTTTTGATGATTTAATTATTAGATTTAATAATTAATCGATGCAATTGTGGTAGATTAATTTAATTTTATGTGTTACATTTATTAAATTAATGTAGAAAATTTTTATGATTCAAGTATGTGATTATGTGAGCTTATTGAAGTAAATGAAATAATTTAATTAAGCATGATGTTATTTAATTAATTTAATTATTAATTAGAGAATTAATAAATTGACATTGTTTATTAATGAGATAATTGAATATATGATTATGTGAATTTACGAGTAATTATTATATTTTATTTAAAGTAAATTAAATAAAATATGGGATTTATTTTATAAAGAGGGTGACATTTTCAAACTATATGATAAAAGGTTTATTAAAATAATGAGTTTTGAACCTAGTTTGTTAGCCAAATGAGGCCTTAGGAGGAGTTGGGGACAGTTAAACCACGAATGGAATAACTGACCTCAACTCTGCGCTTAAAGGCTCAGTTGAGTTTAACTTACGTATTTTTAGAACCAGAGAGTTTGCAGAGAGAGTTGGAGAAATCTTTGAGAGAGATTGTGTGTACTGTGATTGAAATAGAGAGAATTTTCATCCTTACTCATCTACGCTTTGGGTAATCTCTTCTTTCCCAAATTCTATTTCTACGTCTTTTTAAAGTTTTCATAATTATGGCTTAAGTCCTCTGTAGAGTTTCTATGGTTGAATAGGGTAACAATTATGAGTATAAATGTAATCATAAGAGTAGCTTAACATGTTTTATATATATATTGCATGATCCCATACCCTAAGTGTAGTAATCTGATGACTTGTTATTTCAAAATAAACAGAGTACGTGATTTGGCCATATGACCTTATATGTGATAATTGATGTATTGATTATATATTATCCCTAAATTTTACACCCTTATATTATTGAGCATGTTAATACGAAGTGATCAAGCCTTAAACGAACGGATTCGGTGTTATAACGAATCCGTAGTGTTAAATTATATGTTTATGTTCGAAATCCTCAAGAACATCAAGAACAACCCATTTTTTTACATGATTTAATTATGTGATTAAGTGTTTTAAATGGTTAAAATCACTTTATATATGTTGTATTATGAATATACATGAACTATAACTTATGGGTATGTCTAATTTTGAGTAGAAAATAAGAAATTGGGAGAAATTGGCATGTTCTACGATTTTTCGTGAACAGCCATTTCTGTGTCTGGTAAGCCGCGCCGCAGCGCCGGCTACCAGTTCATTTCCCGCGCCGCAGCGCCACCGTGCCGTAGCGCCATGACTCGAGCCACGGCGCCGCAGCGCCAAGGGCCCGGCCACAACGCCACGGCGCCGCAGCGCGAATCCTTAGATCATTAGTGGCGCCGCAGCGCCACTCCCCAGAAAATTCAGAAATGTATTTTTAAAATGTTTAAGTCTAACAATGTGTTAGTGAATTAATGTAATGAACATGTAAACATGTTATAGGTATAATGTGATATTAAAATAGATGTTTAACATGTAAATAACATAATTACATGTGATTTGAATTATTAAATTACATAATTAGTTTGGTAATTCACGAAGTACAAATGATGTGACAAAGCGAAAATTTGACTAAGTTTAGTCGAATAATTAAAGTAGTCAAAGAGAAAGAATTTATAATGATTAGTTAATTTATAATTAACTGGTATTGTGTATATGAATGGTATGTAGGATTTAATTCAAAGAACGTGCTTAGTTAAAGTGTAATCTACGCATGAGGCAAGTATCTTATCCCTAACTCTATTCTATTGAGCAAGTTTATTTAAACTTAAACGTTACTTTTATGTCGAGCAAGTTTTCCTAACCCCACTTGTCATTATTGTTCAAGTTTATTATTTACCTTGAATAAATTATCCTTGTTATTATTCAAGTTCAAGCATGATATTAAAGATTAATTATCTTTCCAAAGCATGATTCAGTTATACAATAATTGTCCTATTGTATACTTTTGAGATTATTATTCTAATCAAATATCAATTATTGTTGAACCTTATTAGACTAGTGAACCTTATTGATTCAACTAGTCCATAGTTGATGAGCGTTCTAAATTTCAGAACCCTTAATGAAAGTATCCAAACCAAACTTCCTTTGGTGCGGACTTGAATGTCAAACTGAGATGAACAACCCTGTATAGGGGATTAATTACGCTTTAGCGTTAAGATATTGTGCACAGTATGGTACTAAGGGCTGATCCCCCTAAGTACGAGAAGAAGGTCCATAGTCTTATGACTGTTAAAGGTTTCAAGTATAATCCTTGATAACCTAGGACATAGTTCAAGGTCTTATGACCCTCAGAATTCTTTTGATTTTTTGTTATTCATTCTTGATTCAAAAGTTGAGCTCTTATTCAGACGTCTTTGATTTATTCGCATGTTATTATACTGTTATTTCATTTTTATACTTGTGGGCATTTGTGCTCACTTTTGCTTAATAATAACATTACAGTTAAGAATGAAAGAAGCGATGAACCCTCCACTAGTAAGGGCAAGGGCAAAGTTAGCAAGTGATGAAGACTTGTTATTTTAATTGATGATGTATTTATGTTTAAGACTTATGTTGTTGTTTAAGACTTATTTGTTTAGAATTCCGCACAGATATTTTAAGGTTAGAGTAACCTGGGATTTATTTATGATTCAGTTGATGTAACCCTTAAGGGAAGAGATTTATTTATGATTTCTATCTATTGTATGGTTTGATATTATTTATGGGTAGATACATTGATGATGCTTGTACAGTGAACACCAAATCCTGTGGAATTGAAGTACCCGGATTTGGGGGTGTCACAGGTTGGTATCAGAGCTGTAGGTTATGAACCTTAGGTGGGGGAAACAACCTTAGGTAGTAGCCTTATAGAAGAAGATAGTAATTAAAAACTCTTATCGAGTTCTAAGAAATGAATTTTTGTAATTCATTGAAGATAATAAAATACATTATGTGTTTATGTGTTAAGTATGCGTTAGATAGTATGACTTAGTAACTAAATCTTAAAATTTTGTTGTCAGGATGACGAATGATGGAGAAGCTAGTCAAGCTGAGGGGGGACCTCATTTATCTATAGTACCTACTGAGGAGGGATCTTGTGTACTTGTAGGACCGACTGAGGAGGAGCCCCGAGACATTCATGTCGTTAGGGAGCAGCTGGTGCAGAGGGTTTCATCTCCATTAATCACCGTTGTTGGTCAGGAGCATGAACCTGAGATTGATCCTGAGGAGGATCCTGAGGAGGAGTTTGATGAGGAGGAAGAAGAAGAGGAGTTACCACGGTACACTGTTGATGCTGAGATGTATGACACACTATATGATCGTAACGTGGAGTTACAAGATGAGATTCAGGAATTGACTGAGCGAGCGACTGTTCAGCAGTCTACTTTAGAGGAGAAGAATAGAGAGATTGTGACCCTTCATACACGTTTAGGAAACGTGGAGTGGGATCTGGTTCATGAGAAGGGTCAAACCGAAGATAAGACCGAGGAGATAGAGAAGCTGAAGAAGGAACTGAAGGAAACCTCCAGAAGACTGAAAATAGCAGAGGAAGGATGGGTAAGAGAATCACATCGAGCTGATCGTGCAGAAAATGATAGTCGTGCAAAGAAAGCAAAGCTTGAAGACACGTACGCCACACTTAATCATGCGATGGATGAGGTTCAAGAGCGAGTGTTAAGGTACCCCATCCAGTTTGAAGGACTTCTATCGTATATGTTGGATCGCAGGACGATGTCTCGTATCATGAATGAGGAGCGTGGCAAGGCTATTGAGCACCTTGGAAGACAGGAATAGAATCTGTTTATTTATGTGAAAGACTTATATAGTTTTATGTAAATTCCGATGTGTTTATGAACTAAGGAATATGTTAATATTTGAATGTTTTAAATCCTGTGGATTCTTTATTCCAGGATAGATGATGTAAATAACAGTATGCTATAGTTTAATGTTAAAACTTTTTATTTGAATGAAAAGATATCAAGTTGTTTGAGATGATGTGTTAAGTGATATGTTAAATTGTTGAGTAATGTCTTAACTATGTAGATAAATAAATAAAGTTCTAATAAACGTTTATTTAACAGAAAAATGCCGCCAAGGAGAAGACAACAACGTCAACCGGCTCAGGAAGAGTCAACCAATAATAACATTAACGCCAACGCTAATCCTGTTCAGCAGTTGGTGAATCTACTGGCTGGAGCAATGAATAACCAACCGCATGCTCCACCTAGCGCAACGTTTAAGGACTTCAAGGCGATGGGACCGCCAGAGTTCAAAGGTTCCAGAAACCCGATCGAGGCTCAAACGTGGGTGATGGAAATGGAGAAGGTTTTCGACGTTGCTAGGGTTCGAGAAGATCAGAAGACCGCTTTTGCGACATTTATGCTGAAGTCTGAGGCTAGCTACTGGTGGCAGGCAAACAAGATGCGAGGAGGTGAAGGTGTAATTACGTGGGAGAGATTCAAAGAGATGTTTTTCGAAATGTATTTCCCAGCTAGTTCGCAGAATCAGATGGAGGTGCAATTTCTGGAACTGAAACAGGGAAACATGAGCGTGCCTGAATACGCGGCTAAATTCGATGAGTTGGCAAGGTTTGCCCCGTATCAAGTACACACTGACGAGAGGAAAGCCAGACGATTCGAACAAGGACTGAAGCCTTAGGTATACAGCAAGGTATCAATGTTTCAACTTAACACGTTTGCGGGAGTTTTGGAAAAGGTCATTCTCGCGGAAGGAGGAAGTGATGCAGTGACTAAGTACAACCAAGAACAGAAAAAGAAAAAGAGTGAGAATGAAGGTAATAACAAGACTGGTGGAAGTAATACTGGGAATAATAATAATCAGAAGAGGAAGTGGACGGATAACTCGACAACTGGAAGTCAACACGGAGGGCAGAAAAAGAAGATAGAAGCATGTCCGACTTGCGGCAAGACACATTTAGGAGTTTGTTTGAAGGGAAAGAGAGTGTGCTACAATTGTGGTCAGGAAGGCCACATAGCACCAAATTGTCCAAACCCAAAGAAGGGTGCTTGTTTCAACTGTGGTTCGAAAGATCATTTAGCAAGAGACTGTCCCAAGAAGGGATCGGGAGGATCAGGACAAGGAGGAAACCGGAGAAATAGCAGTAGAAATACCTTAACCATCACCGGACCACCTGCAACAAACCGACCAACCGCCAGAACTTTCAATATGACGGTGCAGGATGCAATCCAGTCTCGTGAAGTGGTGTCAGGTATCATTCCGATCAATGAAATTAATGCTTACGTTTTATTTGATTCGGGTGCTACTTGTTCCTTTATATCCGAAGACTTTGCTAATAGTTTAGATTTGCTTATGGATGAATTGGATTACCCCATGAACATAGAAATTGCGAATAGAGAAATAATCCCTGTTAAGTACGTGTTTAAGAACTATAGGGTGGATATTAAGGGTAATATCATGAACGTAGATCTTATCCCTATTCGATTGGGGGAATTCGACGTTATATTGGGTATGGATTGGCTATCTAATTATAGGGCTGTAATTGACTGCCAAAAGAAGCGTATTAACCTTATGACTCCGTCAAAGGTTGTGTTTTATGGTAGCAAGTCGCCTAGACAAGCGAGTTGTCTGACGATGTTGCAGGCCAGGAAGTTATTAAGACAAGGCTGTGTAGGATATTTAGCTTACATAGTCGACAGTCGAAAAGAGATCCCGAAGGTAGAGGAGATACCGATCGTGAGGGACTTCGTCGATGTATTTCCAGACGATTTGCCAGGACTTCCTCCAGATAGAGAAGTAGACTTTGTGATTGATTTGGCGCCCGGAACTGCTCCAATATCGAAGGCACCATACCGAATGGCGCCAGTAGAGATGAAGGAATTAATGGTACAACTACAAGAATTGTTGGACAAAAAGTACATTCAACCGAGCGTATCGCCGTGGGGAGCGCCGGTGTTGTTCGTGAAAAAGAAGGACGGATCGATGAGGCTCTGCATTGACTACAGAGAATTAAATAAGGTCACGATTAAGAACAGATATCCATTACCAAGGATCGATGATCTGTTTGATCAATTAAAGGGAGCAAAATACTTTTCCAAGATTTACTTTAGGAGTGGTTATCACCAACTGAAGGTGAGGCCAGAGGATGTACCGAAGACAGCGTTCCGAACGCGATATGGTCATTATGAGTTTTTAGTAATGTCGTTTGGTCTTACGAATGCTCATGCAGCATTTATGGGACTAATGAATGGTGTATTCAAGCCGTTTTTTACAAATTCGTGGTGGTATTTATAGATGACATTTTGGTATATTCCAAAACCAAAGAGGAACACGAAGAACATTTGAGGTTAACGTTAAAAGTATTGAGAAGGGAGAAGTTGTATGCTAAATTTTCGAAATGCGAATTCTGGATCGAGAGAGTACAATTTCTTGGTCACGTAATCGATAAAGATGGAATTTCGGTAGATCCATCCAAAGTAGAAGCTGTGATTAACTGGGATCAGCCGAGAACGCCGTCAGAAGTAAGAAGTTTTCTTGGATTAACAGGATATTATAGAAGATTCATACAAGATTTTTCTAAGATCGCAACTCCGTTAACGAATTTAACTCGAAAAGCTGTGAAATTTGTTTGGACGGAGAAGTGTGAGGAGAGTTTTCAAGAATTAAAGAAGAGGTTGAGTACAGCGCCTGTGTTATCTCTTCCGGATGATACAGGAAATTTTGTTGTTTTTAGCGATGCGTCGCATAAAGGACTTGGCTGTGTGCTGATGCAAAACGGCAAAGTCATTGCGTATGCATCACGGCAGTTGAAGGATTACGAGAAGGGTTACCCAACCCATGATTTGGAGTTAGCTGCAGTTGTTTTTGCTTTGAAAATTTGGAGGCACTATCTATACGGGGAGAAGTGTGAAATATATACGGACCACAAGAGTCTGAAATATATTTTTACACAGAAAGATTTGAATATGCGTCAAAGAAGATGGTTGGAATTAATCAAGGATTATGACTGTGAGATTTTATACCATCCGGGTAAGGCTAATGTGGTTGCCGACGCCTTAAGTAGAAAGGGTCGTGAGAAATTGATGATGTTGACTGCTCAGCAGGAGCTAATTGCAGATATGGAGAAACTGGAGTTAGAAGTGAAGTATCCTATGGAGATTGATGAGAAGCTATTTCAGATGCAATCTGGTACAACTCTACTAGATAGAGTGAAGGAGGCTCAGCTTCAGGATGATGAATGCAAAAAGGTAACAACGAAGATATTTGAAGGAACCGAACCGAGATTTAAGATGGATAAGAAAGGAGTACTGAGATTTGAGAGTAGAATTTGGGTACCACCAGTACAAGAAATTAAGGAAGATATTTTAAGCGAGACTCATAGTTCACGATATTCAATTCACCCTGGTAGTGCCAAGATGTACCAAGATCTTAGACAACATTTCTGGTGGCCAAATTTGAAGCGTGATGTTGCAGAATGTGTTGCCAAATGCCTGACATGTCAGAAAGTTAAAGCAGAACATCAGAGACCGAGTGGATTGCTACAACCGTTGGAGATCCCAGAATGGAAATGGGAACATATTACGATGGACTTCGTGGTTGGCCTTCCGACGACTCAGAAAGGCTACGACGCAGTATGGGTTATCGTTGACCGACTGACGAAATCCGCGCACTTCCTTCCTATCAAAATCAGATTTAACTTAGATCAGTTGGCAAGATTATATGTGAAAGAGATTGTTTCGAGGCACAGAGTGTCGGTGTCTATTGTTTCCGATAGGGATCCGCGCTTCACATCAAATTTCTAGAAACGTCTTCAGGAATGCATGGGTACACAACTGCGAATGAGTACAGCTTACCACCCTCAAACAGACGGACAGAGCGAACGAACGATTTAAACACTGGAAGATATGTTACGAGCCTGTGTAATGGACTTCAAAGGAAATTGGGATGATCACCTACCGTTAGTAGAGTTCGGCTACAACAACAGTTACCACGCTAGTATTGGTATGCCACCTTACGAAGCGTTATACGGCAGAAAGTGCAGAACTCCGCTTTATTGGGATGAAGTTGGTGAAAGAAAATTGTTAGGACCAGAATTAGTACAGCAAACGGCAGAAATAGTCAAAGTGATCCGAGCACGACTGGTAGCAGCTCAAGATCGACAGAAGAAATACGCTGATCCACATAGTAAAAATATCGAGTTTGAACCAAGTAGTTATGTTTTCTTGAAGGTCTCTCCCTGGAAGGGAAAGATCAGGTTCGGAAAGAAAGGAAAATTGAGCCCAAGATTTATTGGACCCTTTGAGGTACTGCGAAGAATTGAAGAAGTTGCGTACGAGGTAGCATTACCTCCAGCACTCGAGAATATCCACAATGTCTTCCATGTTTCTGTGTTACGACCTTACAAACCTGATTACAAGCATGTAATTGAATACGAACCCCTGCATTTTGAGAAAGACTTATCTTACGAAGAAATTCCTGTCCACATTGTCGACGAAAAAAACAAATTCTGAGAAATAAAGTTATACCTTCTGTTAAGGTAATTTGGAGGAACCACAACGCTGAAGAAGCTACGTGAGAACTCGAAGAGAATATGATGAAGAATTACCCTCATTTATTTACTTAATTATGTGTATGCGATTCTGGGGACAGAATCTTTGTAAGGGGGGAAGAATGTAACGGGTCGAAATTATTGAGTCGTGATTCTGGGGACAGAATCCTTTTAAGGGGGGAAAGATGTGACGAACGAGAATTTTGTAATTTAATTTTAATATTTATTGAATTAAATAAATATTTTTCGATGATTTAATTATTAGATTTAATAATTAATCGATACAATTGTGGTAGATTAATTTAATTTTATGTGTTACATTTATTAAATTAATGTAGAGAATTTTTATGATTCAAGTATGTGATTATCTGAGCTTATTGAATTAAATAAAATAATTTAATTAAGCATGATGTTATTTAATTAATTTAATTATTAATTAAAGAATTAATAAATTGACATTATTTATTAATGAGATAATTGAATATATGATTATGTGAATTTACGAGTAATTATTATATTTTATTTAAAGTAAATTAAATAAAATATGGGATTTATTTTATAAAGAGGGTGACATTTTCATACTATATGATAAAATGTTTATTAAAATAATGAGTTTTGAACCTAGTTTGTTAGCCAAATGAGGCCTTAGGAGGAGTTGGGGACAGTTAAACCACGAATGGAATAACTGACCTCAACTCTGCGCTTAAAGGCTCAGTTGAGTTTAACTTACGTATTTTTAGAACCAGAGAGTTTGCAGAGAGAGTTAGAGAAATCTTTGAGAGAGATTGTGTGTACTGTGATTGAAATAGAGAGAATTATCATCCTTACTCATCTACGCTTTGGGTAATCTCTTCTTTCCCAAATTCTATTTCTACGTCTTTTTAAAGTTTTCATAATTATGGCTTAAGTCCTCTGTAGAGTTTATATGGTTGAATAGGGTAACAATTATGAGTATAAATGTAATCATAAGAGTAGCTTAACATGTTTTATATATATATTGCATGATCCCATACCCTAAGTGTAGTAATCTGATGACTTGTTATTTCAAAATAAACAGAGTACGTGATTTGGCCATATGACCATATATGTGATAATTGATGTATTGATTATATATTATCTCTAAATTTTACACCCTTATATTATTGAGCATGTTAATACGAAGTGATCAAGCCTTAAACGAACGGATTCGGTGTTATAACGAATCCGTAGTGTTAAATTATATGTTTATGTTCGAAATCCTCAAGAACATCAAGAACAACCCATTTTTTTACATGATTTAATTATGTGATTAAGTGTTTTAAATGGTTAAAATCACTTTATATATGTTGTATTATGAATATACATGAACTATAACTTATGGGTATGTCTAATTTTGAGTAGAAAATAAGAAATTGGGAGAAATTGGCATGTTCTGCGATTTTTCGCGAACAGCCATTTCTGTGTCTGGTAAGCCGCTCCGCAGCGCCGGCTACCAGTTCATTTCCCGCGCCGCAGCGCCACCGTGCCGTAGCGCCATGACTCGAGCCACGGCGCCACAGCGCCGCAGCGCCAAGGGCCCGGCCACAACGCCACGGCGTCGCAGCGCGAATCCTTAGATCATTAGTGGCGCCGCAGCGCCACTCCCCAGAAAATTCAGAAATGTATTTTTAAAATGTTTAAGTCTAACAATGTGTTAGTGAATTAATGTAATGAACATGTAAACATGTTATAGGTATAATGTGATATTAAAATAGATGTTTAACATGTAAATAACATAATTACATGTGATTTGAATTATTAAATTAAATAATTAGTTTGGTAATTCACGAAGTACAAATGATGTGACAAAGCGAAAATTTGACTAAGTTTAGTCGAATAATTAAAGTAGTCAAAGAGAAAGAGTTTATAATGATTAGTTAATTTATAATTAACTGGTATTGTGTATATGAATGGTATGTAGGATTTAATTCAAAGAACGTGCTTTGTTAAAGTGTAATCTACGCATGAGGCAAGTATCCTATCCCTAACTCTATTCTATTGAGCAAGTTTATTTAAACTTAAACGTTACTTTTATGTCAAGCAAGTTTTCCTAACCCCACTTGTCATTATTGTTCAAGTTTATTATTTACCTTGAATAAATTATCCTTGTTATTATTCAAGTTCAAGCATGATATTAAAGATTAATTATCTTTCCAAAGCATGATTCAGTTATACAATAATTGTCCTATTGTATACTTTTGAGATTATTATTCTAATCAAATATCAATTATTGTTGAACCTTATTAGACTAGTGAACCTTATTGATTCAACTAGTCCATAGTTGATGAGCGTTCTAAATTTCAGAACCCTTGATGAAAGTATCCAAACCAAACTTCCTTTGGTGCGGACTCGAATGTCAAACTGAGATGAACAACCCTGTATAGGGGATTAATTACGCTTTAGCGTTAAGATATTGTGCACAGTATGGTACTAAGGGCTGATCCCCCTAAGTACGAGAAGAAGGTCCATAGTCTTATGACTGTTAAAGGTTTCAAGTATAATCCTTGATAACCTAGGACATAGTTCAAGGTCTTATGACCCTCAGAATTCTTTTGATTTTTTGTTATTCATTCTTGATTCAAAAGTTAAGCTCTTATTCAGACGTCTTTGATTTATTCGCATGTTATTATACTGTTATTTCATTTTTATACTTGTGGGCATTTGTGCTCACTCTTGCTTAATAATAACATTGCAGTTAAGAATGAAAGAAGCGATGAACCCTCCACTAGTAAGGGCAAGGGCAAAGTTAGCAAGTGATGAAGACTTGTTATTTTAATTGATGATGTATTTATGTTTAAGACTTATGTTGTTGTTTAAGACTTATTTGTTTAGAATTCCGCACAGATGTTTTAAGGTTAGAGTAACCTGGGATTTATTTATGATTCAGTTGATGTAACCCTTAAGGGAAGAGATTTATTTATGATTTCTATCTATTGTATGGTTTGATATTATTTATGGGTAGATAGATTGATGATGCTTGTACAGTGAACACCAAATCCTGTGGAATTGAAGTACCCGAATTTGGGGGTGTCACACTAACATCCACATCTGAAGAGGTTGAACCAGCTGAACCGAACTTTGAAGTAAAAGGACTCTTCAAAACAGCACTCTTCGCAACCATGCGAACATGCCTGCTAATTGGTTTTGCTGCAGATTTCTCAACTTCAGCACAATAAATTAAATCCTGAGTTATTAACTCCATCTCATCAAGTATCGACATGCCTGATTCTTCAAATTTATAACCCTATAATGTTTTACAATACAAGACACAAAAAATAAGGTCAATAGCAAATTAAAAATACAAAACTTCTTATCAATATAAACATAAATACTATGTCAAACTAACTAATACAACAAATGAAGGAAGCTGCTAATAAAAAAAAAATAACAAACCTCAATGGGGGTAAAAACAACAATTTCTTTTCCACTAGATTGACTTAAAATATCAAAACTAGGAAGGTCATTGATCTTTTCAACCTGTTAAAAAAAATACAATTTATAAATATAACATGTTAAAAAAAATAACATTTTTAAAAAAATGTTTAACCTTTTCATCCTCAAAATGATTCTGAACCCCTCTAGGCGTATAAATAACAATCTCTTTCCCATCAGAATTTAAACCGACATTCTTGCACTCAATCTGTAAACAAAAAAAAAAAGCATTTAATTATTAAACCATGAAAAATAAAATGAAGAACTAAAATAAATGTAAACCTTTGCATCATCTTCTTCAAACTGATTTCCAACAACACCACCAACATTATGATCAACACTTCCGTTAACATTACCACCATCAACGTTCTCACCCAACTCAATAACATCATCATCATCACCATCATCATCATCAACACCATCATCATTATCATCATCATCGTCATTATCATCATCATCATCAACACCATCATCATCATCATCATCTCCAACGACATTAACATTTCTATGTTTGGTATAACTAGACTGACCATATAAATACTTTCTAATCATCTTCTTTACATCCCTGCAAATCTGAATTTGAAACACTTGTAGTTTATCTTTTAAATCAACACCCAAATTCTTGATATCTTTTTTCACCTCCATCACCTTACCTTCCAAAGGTTTAACCCGTGCATAGATAACTTTTTCCACATCAGAAATAGAAAACCCAATATCTTTAAACTTCCTCGATGATTCAACTTTAAAATCAGAAATTTTGCCTCCAATATCATTTTCATTAAAAAAATAAAAACCCCCTAACCCCAACCGAACCTTTTCATCCTCCGTAGGAACAATATTCTGAATGATCAACTGAAACACAATAATAACAACAAATATGCCATGTCAAAAACATTAAATATAAAACATAAACAAAACAGTACACAAAAAAAAACAGTAACCAATATCATATATAAAAGGAAACCAAATATAATGCAAATGGAAACCAACATACCTGACCAGATCCAAAAACAAGGTCATTCAATTTCTCATTCTTGGGAGGCTTTCCTAACTCCCTCCATCTAAATAATCTCAATTCTGCAGCATGGTCATCAACACAAAAGCCTCTGACTTTCAAAGTAGGTATTGTTTCAAACAAAAAAATTTAAAACACATAAGGTAATCCATTAAGTTTGTAAGATTTACAATACCTATCCCTATAAAAATTGTAAATCACCCCACCATGCTTATCCTTCCTTACATGACCCTTAACTGCAATGGATAAAGAATTCTTTGTTTGTTGAAATGCAAATTTACCCCATGGATAACTTTCAATATCCCCATAAGACAAAAAGTTAAACAAAGTTTCATCAACATAGTTGTCAGAAACAGAAGCTATAATGAAATTGAAAACCAATAAAATAATAATGGACATCCTAACTGCCTCATCATCATCATCAAAAACTACGCTCCTATATATCCTACCGATAGTAGAACGGGTTACAACTTCATCACCAAAAAACTTCTCCACCAACAAATTTTGAATCCCCTTAAAACCAGCAATGTCTTCATTTCCTTGCCAATTCAAACCAGAAATCAAACAAAATTCGGGCAATCCAAACCTTACCCTTCTCTCACCAAATAGAAACCACAACTCCCCATCATCCCTTTGATAAACTTCCCTAATCAAAGCCTGATGAATAATCTGGGAAAGCATCTGTGGCTGTCCAAACTCTAAAAATTTTCCAAAACATGTCAACTTAAACTTATTCAATTGTACCTCAGACAATTTGTTCTTGATAATATTTGGAACCTCCATATCACACCAATAAATAACTTTTGCAGAAAAGTTCCAATTACGCTCCTCATAAAATAGATCTCAAATCTGAAAATGCAAAAACTTACATTAAAAACACATTAACCAAAATAAAAAACAACTTTAAAACTTTAAACAAATCACTATTAAATGAAAAATATCAATGATAACCGAAATAATTTCAGTAATTGATCATAAACCAAATTAATTAGACTAAATAAATATACAAGTATAAACAATCATCAATCTCCAAATCTATTGAGATAAAATACATGTTAACAACTATGATATCAGCAGTTTCCAAGCATTACAATATTGGTCACCAAAAATAAATTAACAACATACCAGCATAATATAAATCTTTATAATGACAGTAATGTAATGAAGTAACCAAAAATTTAATCTAATAGTATCTGAGACTCAAATAGAATGAAAATAATGATTTAAACAACAATTTCAACATTCCTTAAAAAAACACAAACTCAAATGAAATATAATACAATTAAACAACTATTACAAAAATCAATCTCCAGACATATAAACGAAGGTAACCAAAAAACAATTAGCAAGTTACTTCTATTGAAATAAAATACATGTTAACAAGTATGATGTCAACAGTTTCCAATCATTTCAATATTGGTAACAAAAAATAAAATAGCAAGTTACCAGCATAATATAAATCCAAATAATAACAGTAATGTATTGTATTAACCAAAAATAAATTTAATAGTATATGAGAATCAAATAGAATCAAAATAATAATTAAAACAATAACAATTTGAACAATCCTTAAAACAACAAAAACTCTAATGAAATATAATACATTTTAACAATTATTACAAAAATCGGTTTCCAAACATATAGACTAAGGTAGCCACACAACCATTATCAAGTTACTAAATAAAATAACAACCTGTATGATAACATAAAGAAAATTTAGGGACCAACCGAAAATATACTAGTATCATACACTAAAATATGAATGAAAATAAAAATTTTAACAACAACAAATTGAACAAAACTTAAAACATAAAAAAATGTGTTTCAGAAAATACACTCCGAATGGAAACAATTATTTTATCAAGCAACAACTTCAACATCAATAATACTACTGAACAACAAAAACAACAACAACATAGACCAAAACACCACCATTCAGAAAAGAAAAACACAAAAAACAAAAACAACTAAAAATATATATATTCTTAAAAAAATATTAACAAACCTTCAAATGTTTCTGCCGTGGAACCATTTTCCGACTATGATCCTCAACTTTATCTTATTTGACAACTTTTTCGGCAGAACCTTCAAAATCTGAATCAATATACACCAATAGTTTAGCCTTCTTCTTCGTATGTCTACCAATATTCTTATCATCAACATCTGATTTCAACAATAACTTCTTCCCCTGTTTAGAAGAATTTGGACTACTATGCTTCACCATTACAGATAACTTCGAATCCTCCAAATGATAATCATCTGATACTCTTTTTCTCTTCCTATCAGGTTTCTTAACCCCCGTTCCTTCCATGCTCTTCCTCGTAGAGACCTTCACGAAAAAAGAGAGGAAGAAATCAAAAGATGCAGTACAACAAATAGGAACAAACCAAAAAACTTAAGAATAACATGATCTGAAGCAAAATACGACAAACACGAAGTGGATACCAAACGCCGACAACAAAAATCAACTAGAAAAAACGATAGAAACACAGAGAAGAAGATGAATAAGGGTTTACTTAGATAGTTACAAAAACACCAAATAAGGCTTTCCAAAAGAAAAGAGACGACATAGGGAACAAAAAAAAATTAAAAATGAACACAATCCCAAAAAAAAAACGCGAATTCAGTTTTTTTTTAAAAAAAACTGAATTGCCATGTTATTAGTAATTTAAAACACATACCATAATTAAATGAAGCATATATATGTACTAAAAATGAAAATAAAATTTTAAAGACATTAATTGTGTAAATATTTAATGAGTGCACTATTGTTGTAAATATGTTTTAAAATGTAATAGAATATGTAATTGTTCCTAAATATATTGATATACAATGATACACACACTTTCCAATAACAAATATATTGATATACAATGATACAAACACTTGCAAAGCCCAACTTCAACTCTCTTGCATATTGTTAAGATAAAACGTATCACTTTCCAATAACAACGCAAGTGTCTATATTGATATACTAGCCCACGGCCACCAGGCCCACGAACATAAGTTAAGGGTACAAAACAAATTTAGAATTAAGCAGAATTTCAAATGAAAGTTGAGTTGCATAATAATCATTCTTTACTTTAGCAGCAAATTTCTCTCTAGATATGTTCGCCTCATGCTCAAGAAAAGTAATATATATACCTTTTCCACCTGCTATCCTAACATATCCAATTATCCAATAGAGAAAGAAGAAGAAGAAGAAGAAGGGAAAAAAAAGTACAAAACTCCTCCTTGAATATATATATATATATATATATATATATATATATATATATATATATTACCTATAAATGCTTGCTTGCTTGCTTTAATTTGGTTAAATAAAATACCTGCAAACAAATTCAAGATGGGTCAATCCCTGAAGAAACTTGCAGGTCATCCCCTGATCATATCTTTCTCCATTAATTTAATAGTACTGTTTAGTTTAGGATGCATATTATTATATATTAATTTTGCTGAAATATTTATATATAGGCTCCTTAATTATGCATGCTTGCAGGAAATGATGAGGAAATGAAGGAGAAAGAGATGATGAGATTAGTAATAGAGAAATGTTACGATACACATTTTGCTGGGCCCAATACAGACTGGAACTCAGCTGAGTTCCTCTATGCAGTGTCCCAAACTGTTGAGTATGTTTGTTTAATCATTCTCATGCAAGTTTCATTATACATACGATATGATATTCTTATTAAATATTTTGATGTACAGAGAAATCAACAAAATGCTTGGTAGCACACAGCTTCGGGTGCCAAGTGCTACCACACTAGAGCAAGCATACAATGTAAGCATTGTATTCATATATGCCGCCTGCAATTATATACATACATAAATACAGGTTTTATTTATATAGTCAATTAAGTTGCTCCAAAATTAATTAAATTTACAATGACACTACTACTGGTACTGGTACTGGAATAGGTTGAAATTAAATGGAGAAATAATGATTTTGAAATTTGAAAATTATTATTAAGTTGTGGGCAGTTGTCACGTACGGCCAAGGAGATATCCTTTGCCTTTGGCTACATATTGCCAAGACTGATGAGGTTTATGGGCGGAACGGATTTTGAATTGCAGAATCACCACAAGGGAAAAGGAAAATCTTTGACAAAGGAAGAGTTTCAGAAGATTCTGAAGGCTGTTATTCTTGATACGGGAGTTTCCGGCATGGGAGCCAAAGACATGCTCCTTTACATCTTTGGTATTCCAATAAGTGCTCTGTTTATCAAGCAACGGTTAATACCCGGAGCAATTCCAAATGATATTTTCATCCCCGGTGTTACTTCTGCCACTGTTTTCCTTCTTGCTAAACTTAACAAGATATGATGATGATCGATATATATACCCACAACTTCACGTGTATCTTATCTCTATATTCATAAGTCATAACTTGATGATTCAGGGATCGGATATGTTTATTAAACAATGCTTAATATAAAAAACAAAACACTTGACTTGATTATTGCTTCTCAAATTAAGAGATCAAACAATACACAGAAATGTAGAGATGGATGGGTTCTCATAGTCCACGTCTTTAATAGCAGCAATATTACGAAATTTGAATGCTTTTTGTTGCATTTGTTATAGTATATATGCATCATATATGTTAGCCTGCAAAAAGGGCAAATACAATAAAAAACTAAACATTTACCTATGATTTTGATTTGGAATAGTAAACTGAGCCTTGATCAGGCCTCAAGTTGGACCCACTGCAAGTGGATTGATGGAGAGCTTTTGCTCATCATCCACCTTGATTTCTTATCTGTAAACAACTCAACCATTTAATTTGCACTTGCATGCCCCTTTTTCCTACTTTAAAACTTATATTCTTCCCGCCGGCCGTGGATGTAACACTCCAGTCCCACATTAAATTAAAAAGATAGGGAAAAAATTTGTTTGCATATAAGAAAATAAGTTATTATCAATAGTACCTTCAAGTCAAGTCATGACATTTTGGGAGCTGTGGTGGGCTAAGATGACCCAAGAAGATACTATTGGGCCAGTGATTTAAGGCCTTATTTTGATGGATTCGATTCGGCCTTGGGATTTGACCCGAGATTTGTTCCGGACTCGAATTTGACCCGGGTTGTTTCAGTGGACCTGTCATGATTTTCTTAGTCACGGTTTAGAATAATGTTGCAGACTATTTTTTTGAGGGTACGTTAGGTGCCCTAATGCTGGCAGGTGGATAAACAATTGGATATCTTAACTCATTTAAAAAGTCGCCACAAGTTATCAATATTTCATGAAGTAATTTTAAAATTTTATATACAGTTCGAGTCCATTTCATGTGTTCCTATTTGGAACTAGAGCAGAGCATGGAGTGTTATAGGATCCTCTCCATTTTAAATAAAATGAAGAGTTTTTATTATTTGAATATTCTCTATTATGATAAACATTAGTAGATATGTCTGTCTCAACCAAACACTCGATAGGCCATTGACATTAGTAGATATATTAACATGGAGTACTACTATACTAGTCAAATTTGGAGTCCATACAAAATTGAATCATTCACATGCACGATTTACAATATAGACGTACCTAATTAATTGACTACTCCTATATAATTTTTTTTTTTTAAAAATTTAAAATAAGCCACTTGATTTGATGAGAGCCATGCCCTTGAGAGAAAAGAGTTTATCTAAAAATGGCAAGTTGTCACTTTAAATCCGCTATTCCCCTTCCTTCACCGTTCTTGTCGGTCTTGTCACAAATGGAGGGGAGTCAAGACAATACCCACACAAAATAATTGATTAATTAGAACTGTTTTTACTTCTTTTAACAACGAAGCCCCTCAGAAACTCACGCTTTGCTATTAAATTTCCTAATTCTAATTTAATTATCCTACCCAACAAATATTTTTAATACAATCTTAAATTGTATGGCACTTACCATGTCACAACAGCCTATCCCATTATGTAAACAAAAAATTTTATTGCCCATAATTTTAATAAGAAAAAACAACATTTGTTTGCCTTTGTTGTCCTTCCATTACCTTAACACAAACATAGGAGAAACAACATCTTTGATTCCTTTTTCCTCGTATGATTTCTCCATGAGACAAAACAAAACAGAAAATTAATTAACAAAGAGTGTTTCTTGATTTGTCATATATAGAATTGAATGGAAGAAAATAAAACAGTGGAAATTTGACATTCATAAAGACAAATAACAAGAAGGAGAAGATTTTTGTGGACTCATGAAGGCGTGGGAGGCAACAGTACGCAAGACACAAGCGGCTGCAAAGAAAAGAGCAAACACCATCTTTGGTACAACATATGTAGCCCATTCTAGCGACGACGAAAATGACCATCAGCCTGAAGACAGCAATGAATCAGCGCCCCATGAGGCCGGAGAAGTTTACCATGCAGAGAGATTCCTCTCTAATGGTGATTACTACACGGGTAATTGGGCCGATAATTTCCCACATGGCAATGGAAAATACTGGTGGACTGACGGATGTATGTATGTAGGCGATTGGTGTAAGGGCAAAACTATGGGGAAAGGCCTTTTTAGCTGGCCTTCAGGGGCTGTTTATGAAGGCGAGTTTAAAAATGGATATATGGATGGGGAGGGAACGTATTCGGGGCCTAATGGGGACACGTATAAGGGTTCTTGGATCATGAACTTGAAGCATGGTCGTGGTGTTAAAGAATATTCCAATGGAGACTTGTATGATGGGGAATGGTGTCGTGGGCTGCAAGAAGGGCAGGGGAAGTATCAGTGGAAGAATGGGAATTGCTATGTTGGCGAATGGAAAAATGGGATGATTTGTGGCAAGGGAAAATTGAGTTGGACTAATGGGAATTGTTATGATGGGTATTGGGAAGATGGATTGCCTAAAGGAAATGGGACATTTAAATGGTCTGATGGGAGTTTTTATGTTGGGAATTGGAGTAAGGATGCTAAGGAGCAAAATGGGAGTTATTATCCATCCGGTGCAACATTAATGGATGGGAATCTCGAATGGGATCCTCAAGAGGTTTTTAATGTGGATTTGCTGGATTGTAAGATTTGTCCTGGTGAGAAAGTCCCAATATTGCCATCTCAAAAGAAGCTGGCAGTTTGGAGGTCTTCGAAGGGGGTAGATCCCAATGTTAGGCCAAGGAGGTTGTCAGTTGATGGGAGAATTGAGGCCGGTGTGGATAAGGAATTTGGTAGAATGCGGATGCTTGACGGGAGTGGTGATAGTCCTTTTGATAGGAGCATTAGAGGAGGAAGAGAAGATGATGCCTTGGCTCTTGAAGATTTTAGTACAAGAGGGAGCCCGATTAGGATACCAAAAGTTGTGAAGAAACAAGGAGAGACAATCTCTAAAGGGCATAAGAATTATGAGCTAATGCTTAATTTGCAGTTGGGAATCAGGTACGTAGGATGACATTTTCAATATCTTTTTCTATCTTGTTTAGATTCTGGTTCAACCATGAACATTGTTTGTACATATCTTGAACCCCATATTTGTTTTTTTCGGTTTCATTGTGCTTCCAGCTTTTTCTTGAATCTTTACTTAGATTCTGATGTAATTAAAATGTTCTAACATTTTTTATAACCATGAGATGTTAGCATGAAAAATATGTTTGTTCATTGTTGTAATCTCACTTTATCATCTTTTTGTAGTAGAATCAGATTCTGTAGTTTTTCCAAATTTATGTTTTGGGGCTTGAACTTTTCTTTATGTTGAATTAACCTAACCAAAGTCAGAGTCATGTGGAGTGTTTGACAGGCATTCAGTAGGAAGACCTGGTCCACCTCCATCGCTTGATTTGAAGGCTTCAGCTTTCGATCCAAAGGAAAAAGTTTGGACAAGGTTTCCCTCAGAGGGATCCAAATACACCCCACCACACCAGTCATGTGAATTCAGATGGAAAGATTATTGTCCATTAGTTTTCAGGTGAGCTAACACTCCTTTTGAAACAGGATCTTATGTATGCTCTTAATTACAACATTGTTGTCTTTTGTTCTGTTTTGTGTACTATGATCAGGACTTTAAGGAAGTTATTCAAAGTAGATGCAGCAGATTACATGTTATCCATTTGTGGGAGCGAGGCCCTTCGAGAACTCTCCTCTCCAGGGAAAAGTGGCAGCTTCTTTTACTTAACCAACGACGATCGTTACATGATCAAAACAATGAAAAAATCAGAAGTAAAAGTGAGTACTTCACCTTATATCCATCCACATATGCATGAAATGGGAATGTTTTTCTCACGAGTTCATTTATGGTGACATGATTAGGTGCTCCTAAGGATGCTATCAGCCTATTATAATCACGTTCGTGCATTTGATAACACTCTAGTCACCAAATATTTCGGACTGCATTGTGTGAAACTAAATGGACCTGCACAGAAGAAGGTAAGAACGATTTATTTGACTAGTTGTTTTATTTTTGCATCACTCGGAACAGTTTCATCACATTTATAAATTTAGGTACGCTTCATCATCATGGGAAATCTCTTTTGTTCCAAATATACAATTCACAAACGATTCGACTTGAAGGGATCATCCCTTGGACGCATCACGGATAAGCCAGAGTCGGAGATCGATGCAAACACAATTCTTAAAGATCTCGATTTGAACTTCTTGTTCCGGCTTCAGAAAACATGGTTTCAAGAGTTTAGAAGGTTTATTCTTTTCTGTTTCTTTAGTTTGAGCCTAGGTAGTGATTTTTTTCAGTTAACAACTGTTGGAGTCGGACATTTTGTTCTATATTTATGTGAATCTTTCATTTCATTTTATTCTTTCACTATGTAAATGGAAATTTAATGTTATTACAGGCAAATCGATAGAGATTGTGACTTTCTCGAACAAGAGAGGATAATGGACTACAGCCTTTTAGTTGGTCTTCACTTTAGAGAACCTGCAAGTGCTAGTGATCTTATTCCCTCTGGAGCGCGAACGCCTACAGGTTATTACTTTTCTTTCTCTTGGAATCTCTTCTTCACATTTTTTTTCTTCCTCTCTAACTTGTAATCTAAATTTAAGCTTGAATCTTCTTTCCCTCTCTTCTTCTTTCCATGGATAAGAAACTATTGTCTCCTTTTTAGTGCAGATAATGGTGATTCGGACACTGATTCAGTTCCCCGTCTTTCAAGAGCAGACATGGATCAGCTTCTTTTAGACCCTGCAGGGTAAATGATTTCTATGCAGTGTAGCTATTAATTCATAAAACCTTGGCTCAAAACAGAAGAATTCTGTATTTTGTTTGACTAAATGTAGGATATACAAATTTACAAACTGATGTATATATCCATTCAAACTGCTAGTGTTTGTTCATCGAGTATATTGCAGGTGGGCTAGTATTAGATTAGGAGTGAACATGCCAGCAAGAGTTGAAAGGACTGAACGAAAGAACGATCCCGAGTTGCAGCTAGTAGGAGAGCCTACTGGGGAGTACTATGATGTTGTGATATTCTTTGGTATCATAGACATACTTCAAGACTACGACATTACCAAGAAACTTGAGCATGCATACAAGTCCATCCAATATGATCCAACCTCCATTTCAGCCGTTGATCCTAGACAATACGCAAAACGTTTTCGCGATTTTATCTTGAAGGTTTTTGTAGAAGATAATTGAAGTTGATTCACAAGTTTAGTACTACTTGACAACAGAGGTGTACCATTTTCTATACATATTTCTGAGCCATTAGGGCTGAAATTGAACTTTTATCCTCAAAACATATATATTCTTTTAATTCTTTACGAATAACACTTGTATTTGATGACGCTTGTTAAAGGAAGAGAAAAATTGTAGCCAATTTCACCAAAAGGGTGTTTTAATTTGTAAACAATGTTGCCACAAACTGTACTAATTGTGATCATTTCTTTTGTCTATAGATTTAAGTCACTGGAATTGCTTATCAGTTTTGAAGTTAATTGAATTGTATATAAGCTAGGAATTTCATCCACAATCAAAAAGAGAGAATTAATGTATAATAACTAGCGTATAGAATCGTTCAAGCTTTTACCTCTTTAGCTTCCGGAGAAAAAAACATGTGTCTGCCTCAATCTACCAAAAAATCAAAGGGCCAAGAGTTTCGTATAACAAGAGAACTTGACTAGAAAAAGATTTTTCACTGGAATCAGTACATAAAGCACATGAACATCAATATATAGATTATAGAGCAGATATACATGTGGTCTGCACTACTGCAGTCTGCATCTATGGTTTATAAAAGGAAGACGGATTCAAACTGTTGGTCTGGTGGTATGGAAGAGTGGCGCAGATGGGTGCTGCCGCAAGGGATAATATAATAATTAATTGGGCCAAATGGGCATATACCACTAAAACATTGCGCCCAAGAAAGTTGTTCACCAAGGTAAAAACTTTTAATAGATGGGAATTTGTTATTTTTGTAAAAATATTCCTCCTACCCTTTACAAAAAGCTTAACCACCGTAAAGAAGCACGGTTGTCTTTAAAAAAAAGAATAGCAAGCTAAGGTTTTCCATATGAACCAAACATCCATCAAAAGAGAAGCATTACAGTTAGATGGAATGTAGAATTTAATTGCATCCAACATTCATCCACATTGAAATGTCTGCTTATTTCCATCTAAAATCAACATTCCAAATACCAAATAAACCAACAAACATTTCCACAATATTTTCAAATCCCATATCTCAAAAGGCAGGCAGCTCATATGAGAGCCACCAAGATGTCTAGCTTATTATATTCGACCGCCATAAACTGCTCATCATGGCTAGCAATTTCTAGCAACGCCCTTCTGACATATACCTTACCAGTACAGCATGACTTTAAGTACTACTGTTGATTCAAATTGCCTACCACAATCCTGTATCCTCGCTACACATTTGGATGGTCAAAACATTCAACCATAAGACTTGACCTCAAAAGTTTCTCATTTCCTGCAACTATTGACTTCATGACCTCCATTCATCCGATCTGGAAAGCTTGGCACAAGCTGCATAAAAAACTTGAACATAAATATACATATGTACATACTTATAAAAACAAACTTGAATGAAATAAACAACATGATGTGGTCAACCAATGTAATGCCTAGCATTATTCTTCAACATGTTTCTTGGAGTTCTAATATAAGCAGTACAGATCTTTGTGAAAGTCTGACAGTCCAACTGTAACGAACACTATACCCATGAATGCCCCTTCTTGTCTTGCAAACATATTTAATTATTACCACAACTAAATAATTAGATAACTACATATTGCAATATATTCTAAGACACAGGTCCTGGTCTTGGGACTGCCACATCCCAGTAACGTCATAAATTTAAGGTACTGAGTCACTGATCACGTCAAAGGTGGAAATAGAAGTGTAGTACTTGAATGAATTGCTCCCCTCATTTGGGAACATTCGAGAATAAGTGGATGGCCCTATTACACATTGATGCAGTAATGGTGATATGTCAAAGTTGGAAATAGAGGCGCAGTACTCGGACCGAATTGCTCCCACAGTTGGGAACATCCCAGAATAAATGGCCCTTCTACACACCAATGTAGTAATTGTTCAATGAGATATATAAACCAAAGTTTGAAAAGTTCAAAAAGAGAGTTTGTAGACCACATTCCATATATCAATTCACTACTTTAAATTTATATGGTAAGCAAAATTACAGTCTTGTCAAGTGCGTCTCTTTCTTAAACTAAGCACAAAGAGATAAAGGTCACTTACGCTGGGATGCGGAAAGACCAAAGGTGATAGCCTAGTGGTAAAAGCCTCACCCTTTACTGTGCCAGGTCACAGGTTCGACTCTACCCGTCAGCAGAAAGTCAGAAATTCATCAAGCTCACTTCAGAAGATTAAAAGGTATATTTCTGGTTCCCTCCTGGCCCCCCTTTCCCAGACTCCCCCGAGGCCCCTAGGATTGAAATGTATCCCCTAGATAGGGTAGGTTCTAAAAAAAATGGGATCCGGAATATACTAATATAAGCAGTGTGAAATTAAAAAGATCCTCGACTTTTATAATGTTACCAGAAGAGAGCCAATTCAAGACAACTAATAACCACCTGATAATCAATTCCCGTTCTCTTACAAGAGGTAAAAAAAAGATCAGTTTTAGATCAGTTATGATATCTAAATTGTGTTTTTTCCAGGTAAATCTACTCAGGAAAGGGAGATGCTATCACTAACCAATTCTTACTCAACAAGTTAATAATTAACATACAATGAAATAAAGAAGGTCCTAATAATGCAGATGAATAATCTATAATTCTTTATGTTCAATAATATTGACAAATGTCCAAAATAAAATGTCATTAGCATTAACTCATTAATATATAATCAATTTTAGCATGCCACAAAAAGAGAGAAAAAGAGACGGGCACAGAGTGAGAGAGAGAAAGAAACCTCTTCAACAGAATGTGCCTGCAACCCTCCAAGACCATCCATGCTCCAACGAAAATTTAATAACATTGGCCACACTGTAAAAGCGATGGCTGAACTTGGTAGCACCAGGCCACTGGATGTCAGCCACAGTAGATTTTTCACATCCTTAATAGAGAATGACCAGAACTCATTAGGAAAGAGTTGGTGGGAAAACATATGACAAAATTGACTCCTTTCAAGGATGTTACAGTTCATAATAAAATCAGAAGAGACTGAAAAAAACATACCGTCTATGCACCCATAATCATCTCACACAAAGAAACGACCATCCCAGAGAGATTGCCCTTGATACTGCTGTGCTAGTGCAACAGACTGTTGGTTTTTTTTCTGAAGATGTTGCTGCTGTTGCTTCTGATACAGGTTCAAATTTTCAGAAAGCTGATAGTCCTGCCAGCCATTCTGGTCGTCCATTTGAGCTTGCGATGTGGATACTTGTTTCCCAGGGAAAGGAAAGTTTACAACCCCCATTGAGTTGTCACTCTTGCTAAAAGGGTGGGATGCCTGGGCCGAATAATTAAAAGAATTGTTAAAGCCAAACGCTTTTGCAGATGATGGCAGCTGATATCCATCTAGCCATCTGTAATCATCCATTGCTGGAGTTTCTGTCAATGTTATACCAGACAATGACTCATCAACAAATTTGGGTTGAACAGAGTTAAATCCAGGTGGAGGACCCAAGTGCCTGATAGGTCGGCTCACTGGATTTTTCTTAAAGCCAACTGATATGGCTGATGATTGCCTTAAAGACAGTGCATCAGTACTGGCTCCTGGAGACATAATAGAATCAAGTTTAGATGGTATTACAGTTTCTGAAACTTGAACAGGATATTTGTTGACAGCACCAAGACTGATAGACTGCGGGAATGGAACTGTAAAGGCAGCAGGCTGCAAAACCCCCGAATAATCTTGCAACTCAGTTTTTGTAGAAAAGTCATTCTCCAACAAATTCAAATTGGCAACAGAACCTTGTTCGTCATTCGGCCAATTTAAACTACTTGGTTGGATTGGTTGCAGATACTGGGCTGTAACGTTAGCAAGAGAAATAGGTGGCCTAGAACTTGCATTAAAAGAATTCTGCAGATTGAAACCATCATCTGAGGCGGCAACAGATGCAACAACATTACCCAAATCAATATTGGAATCAACACTTGGCAGAAGAACCTCAGAATTCGGGGTAGAACTAATCACATCAGCATGTTTTTCAGTTTTAAATGGCTTGAAGACAATCACCTCGTCTTCGTCGTCCCCATCTACATACAGCTGTGCCTTTGGCTGCAGGACTGTTGGAGCTGTTTCACTTCCTACAGAATTCTCTTGCCCTATACAATTTAATCTGGGGTTTTCCACAGAACTGGAGAGTGAATAATCATCACAATCTTGGGGTTCAATACCAATTGCAAACCTCTTCAAATTAGTATCAAAATAGATTCCCTGCTGTCCAACCTTAACCACATTAGCAAGAGCCTTTCCAGATGCAATAATCCTCTCAATACGGGCTTTCTTCTCCTTATTACCACCATTGCTTTCAAAAGAATGCTTCCTTGAAAAATCAAGAATGAGTTGTGCAGGGTGCAGAGGAAGGAATCCTCTCAACTCAAAGTCCTCAGGCAATGCAAGCCGATTGGCAGTTTCACCTTCATCATACCTGCTCATATGGTAAAAGCAAGTATCATCTTCGTCCTGATTAACAAGCACAAACCCACTCAACAGGAGCTTGTTCAAAAAGGATATACAATGCTTCCAGAAAAAGTATCTAGCACTAGCTTGCCTCTCCTCAAGTTCAGTACCAACAGCAATATCTTGACGACAGGCTAACCACTCCAAAAAAATCATGATGCCAGGCAACAAATAGCTTGCTGAAACATCATTCAACTGGATGCATCTCTCAAGAATGTGCCCCATAAATTCAAAAATAGCAGTAAATGCATTCTGAAGCACCACTGAACGTTGCAAGATATCAGCATATGATTGATTTTCAATTTCCCTATTCACATTCTGAACAGTGAATATCAGAATGGCTATCAACCGAATAATCAAAAGTCTACACTCAGAAGCATCTGAACCAAAATTCGAACCCTCATCTGGCCCATAAGAAAGAAGCTCAATAAAATCACTTCTGGTCAAAGAAAACACTTCCTCAAAAGTCTCCAAGCTGTAAAAACAAAATGTGAATCAGTTTAGATGTTATGATTATATCATAACTGGACATTAAGGACAAGATCTACCTTGTGCGTGTGAAAAGAATGCCATTTAGCCGGACAAATCGAATGCTGAACGCTTTCAGAGTTTCAGGTGTACTGCATGATTTTTCCTTAACAATAGTTGCTTCCACCTTACTATCTTTTATTGAAAGCTTGTTTTCACCTTTACCTCTTCCCCTTCCAGTTGTCCGCACCTGCTTGGTCTTGACAGAAGATGCTTTCACATCCCCAAGCAGCTGGGAGTAACTCTGACGATTCTGCAAAAAAAATTACAAATGTAACTAATATTCCTTGTAAACTATATAAAGCCAAATAACAAAACCTACTAGCTACTTTCACTCAGTGTCATGGGAAGCCATTAGATGACATGTCTAAGTTCCTGAAATGATATGCACATAGTATTTATCATTACTTCTAAGTTCTAATCATCTAATTGGTTTCTGAATGACTAGGAAGAAACAAATGAAAACACTTCTCTGATCTCCTTAGCTTACATATTGAATTATTTACCTTCTCAAATGCAATTATCAAATTTTCCCTTGCAGTGCTAAAAGGGATTTCCACTGCCAGACTTCGAAAATATCGGTAAACTGCCACTAGATCATCCCCCAAGTATGAAGCTAGTATTGCAAGCTGAGATATGCAAAAAGGTCATACTAGTCAATATAAGTTGCATATATTCTCAAGTCATAAACAGAAAGAGCTATATGAGATTTTAGTATATAAAAGCAGAACATAATAGAGGGCATCAAAATGAAACACCTGATGATGAGGGTTGCCACTTGAAGGCCAAAGTGAACAAGCTTGCATATAGTAACTTGATGCTGCCGCAAAATCTCGAGCTTTAGAATCACCCTCGCCATATAACCCTTTATACCGAGCAAGGTCCCCAAGATAAATCAAACAACGGTTGCAGGATACCAAGCCTTTCTTCAACTCCACAAATCTGTTTCCGTCTTTAGAGAAAGCAAACTCATTTTCTGGATCATCTGAGAAATAACCCAGGGGTAGACCATACTTTGCCCTAATCTTTACCATCAAATCATGATAAAATCCAGTTGCCTCGGAAAGAAAAGTTTTAAACTGGGAACGAATTTTGGTGACCCGGTCGGGTCCAGGTCGTGTGGTAATTTTCCCATTGTGAGATGTGGATGCTAGAGCAGCATTATAATGTGCCCTTAGTTCCTCAATTCGCCTATAATGCAACTGCCACAGAGCATATTCTATTTCATGCTGTTCAGAGAAAGCATGGTCTTCAAGAATAATAGCTTCATAGTTCTCACGCATTTGTTGCCATGTGTTCGGATCCGAGGGAATTCTGGCTTGTGCTGCTTTCCTACGTCTGTTCTCCAATTCAGCATTCTGGAAAAGAGAGACAACATCAGAATGTGGGGCACACGAGAAATTCATGATACTTCTAGGTTTTCTTCAAATGAGCAAAGAAGCAATTTAGATGTCTAAGCCATTACTTCGATTTTTGTCATTGTTTTGTCAACGTGCGCATGCACATGAATTTGTATGCTTTTTTTACTGTGAATGTTGGCTACACTTATTTCTCCCATTTGAAAATAGATGTACTAAGTTCAGACATCACCGCATAACATACAAAGAATTTTTTCCCTTTTCTTTTCTTTTTGAAGTAAATATACAAAGAACATTGTTTACGAGATATACTCAGTTGGGAAAACAAATCAAAAGGCAAAGCCCAAGAGGAATACCTTATTGTAAAGACGCTGAACACGCACCCTCAACGAATTATCAGAAATATTATCCATCGGAATAGTCATTATCCATCAAAAAAGTGTGACAAAATTCAAATTCCAATGATGCAACTCCAGTAGCAACATCCAACATTTAATCTGCAAAGAAATTGAACATTAAATGTCAATAAATAAATAAATAAAATGCTAGAAACTGGCACTCCATTCAAATAAGCTTCAAATGTTGCTGGAAATATAGTAAATTTCATACTTTAAAGATATATATATATATATATATTAAAACTTTGCATATCAAACACTCCACAGGTCATTTGAATTTCTGAACTTGAAGACAGCAATCCAAAAAAATCTATTACTTTCCCCCTCCAAAAGCAAGGCACCTTTAGAGGAACAAAATAACTACTGCAGCAAAAGGGCCCAGCTAATATTACACCTAAAATCCATAGAATAGGAGGACCATTGCTAGCCATAGTATTTGCAGATCATGCTCTAGATAAATATAGATTATCATGCATACAAGTGTAGAAAACTGACTGCTTTTAAAATAAAAATATTCCATTCAAACCCAAGGTGTAGCCAAAAAAAATAGCAATATATAACCAAAGCAACAAACAATTAACCCTGATAATCAGGCTTAATGGATATTTGTTTTGCAGACCATCATTCTTCAAAGAGTATCTTCAGATCATGCTTGATGAATATAGAATGTTATGCACATAAACCTAGGAACTAAAAGTGCTGTGAAGGATAATTAATGGTACCCCAGTCCCCAGGTGGCTGATAACAACTTCATAAGAGTTATGCTGACTAGAGATATGTTGTTGTATAAAAAAGAGGCTTCTCTAGTGCAAACCATAAAATATAGAGACTGCATATATCTATCAGGAATTCAAAGTTAATACATTTATACAACTTCCCTTGCATAGTTTTCAATCATAATAAGCACTACTCAGTTGATTATCAATCATAAAGAAAAAAATGTCTTCCAGGAGGGACTACTTCAGTTTTAATTTTAATTAACCATCAATTTTGTGAGAAATAATGTCAAACAATGTCTCGTCAAAAAAAATTATATCAAAACAACCTTTCTCTTTTTCTTTTCTTTTTTGACTTTTTGGTGCAAAAGAACTACCTTTCTCAAGCTTACTAACAACCATTGTAGCTTTAAACCTCGGATTTATTAGTAAATTATTGTCAGAGTAATTAATCATATAGAAAAAGGATGCATCCATCAAATTGATATATAACCAAACTGTATATAACCCTAATTTTTTTGCTATAGGAAAATAATGGAATCCAATTCAGCTACTCCTATAAAAATCAATATAATGATTTGACAGTTTGAAACTTCAAACTAAATGTGGAATTTTGAAAAAAAGATCAAAATCATATTCAAACAACAATTCTCCGTATGTAGAAAACATAATTCAAATACAGACATCTAACTTAAATTAAATGACAAAAAGAATAAGATACCTAAACCAATCGCTCAGCAATTAGAAACCATAAATAATACAATATACAATAACTAGATCGCACCCAACTAATCCACCAATCTTCTAAGTTAGCAAACAAAAGTTATATAAAAATTTACCAATTTGAGAGGAAAAAATCAGATAGATACCTTCACTAATCAGATCTGCATATCTCGTCGCGTGAATCCGAAGAATCGCTATGGATATTCGACCTGCTTCGTCGTATTGCGATTCGAATATAGACGAGGACCTGCAACAAAGTGTTTTAAATTTAGGAGAGATAAAGTCCTATTAGGGTTCGGTTTTGAATTCTAAGTCATCGTGACGTAGACCACGAATAGACTTTGATGTTTTCTTGGTTTGGTCCGGACGGAATCCGGTTAGCATTAAGTTATTTTTTTTGATAAGTTGATCAATTAACTAATACAATATTAATACACATATAACCTTACTATTTTATTAATCAATTGACCAACTTACTCTGAAATAGACTTCATACTAACCACTTCGACTATGACCCCAAAATTTATTATATTTATCATATTTTAGCCAACTTTTATATATAGTAAATTATATGTAGCTATGTTATGTATTAAAATAAAAGTACAATAATAATTAATTATGGAAACGGTTAAATCCACAACGAAAAATATTATTTTCACAATAAAAGTGTCGCTATAGATCCCATAGCTACGGTTTTTACCGTCGCTATACATCTACAGCGACACTTTTGTTGTGAAAATAACAAAAAGTGTTGTGGATTTAACAATTTCCTTAATTAATTATATAAAACTACCACACATATAAAAATATTTAAGTATTGTATAAACAATTATGATGGCTATAAACTAACTTAAATGTATTATTGATTGTTATATTTGTTACTTTAAAACCTAAAAGATTCATGATAATTTTATTTTTTTAACAAAATAATTAGAAAATTATAAATATATCTCCAATTTTATAACAAATGTAATATTTGATTCTTTATATACAAATTGACATCATTATTGTATTAGTTATGTTTCTCAAAATTTTAATAGGATCCAAATTTGTGACGCCCCCAAAATTAAGTATACATCACTCATCTTGGGTCGTCAGATACATAGTACAGAATACAAATACAACTGATTAATACATCTGTCATGTACAATACGACAAAACATAAACTGTGAGTTTGAATACAAATATTATCTTCTAGAGAGTATTCATACTCAAAAGGAGTCCTCATTACATTTATTAACACACCATTACATAGAATAGTGAGGACTACTAACTAATACTATCATTCGGACCATCACTCCGTACCCCGACTTGTCCCAGCTACGTTCTCATTTCCTGAAGAGAGCAGTGAAAGAAAGGGTGAGCTCAACTAGCCCAGTAAGAAATATTATGACTAAGATAATGCAGAATAAATTATCATTAGCCTTCAACAATGTTAAACTGATAAAATATAATAGACATCAAGTTTAACTGTAGCGGAACAAGCAATCCATTAAAAGAGTCAAGTAGAAAATAAACTCTACTATCTTTTATGATTTAAAAAGTTTTTCAACACTGTAATCGCTGAGACTCAGCTTAATAAAATAATCCACATCATCGAATCACCCCTGCACTACGGCCAAGGATATTCGTGTATTCATTAATGGTCATGATCATGCCAACAACTGTCCATCAATGCACTACGGGCCAATGAGGACTTTTACCACATCATTTGTAACATTACGGTCATGATTATACCGAATAATCTCTGGTCATAATCATACCAAGTCCATCTATGCACTACATGCCACAGATGACTTTCAACATTTTATAAACATGAAGATGATGACAATGATATAAGAATTCAATAAAACAAGTTCAAGAATTAATTTATCCAGGAATTAACAACGTCCAAATTGTCAACATGATACTGCATTGTGGAGTAAAATTCAAGAATGCTTAGAAGAATATTTTCTTGAAAAGATACTGGATGAAACACAACTATCAAGGATATTCCACAAATTTCATGGAGTATAGAAGTCAAAACTTAACCAACTGAGTATAATAAAGAATGGAATAACAAAAGAAATCACCATGCATGCGATAGACCGCACAGACAGGTTATTCCAACAGAATAATAAATAATGGAACCAGGTCCGGCGTAAACGCACAGACAGGATATTCCGACAGAATAATAAATAATGGAACCAGGTCCGGTGTAAAACACACAGACAGGATGCTCCAACAGAATAATAATAAAAACGGAACCAGGTCCGGTGTAAAACACACAGACAGGATGTTCCAACAGAATAATAAACGGAACCAGGTCCGGTGTAAAACACACAGACAGGATGTTCCAACAGAATAATAGAAGAATGTCACCAAGTATAGGGTAGACCGCGTATACTGGTTATTCCAACAGAATAATAACGAATGGAATAACAGAAGTTCTCTTCATGAATATAAAAGAAATAATATTCCCTACCTTAAAAGAACTGGATATTGGAAAAGTGATGTAGCAGAATACTTTTAGTCTCTCTCTCTTATTCTCTCTATACTTTCTCTCTCTATAGCTTGAATGAATTCGTGAAAAATAATGAAGCCCTAGGCCTCTATTTATAGAAAAACTGAGGGTGGCTTTTGGTCTTAACGAAGGGTCAAATGACTCTTGGTCTTAACGAAGGGTCAAATGTGTAAGACCCCGAATTTTATGAAATAAAGTATTCAATTTTTCTTATAGTTACTATTCAGTAAATGGTTAAATTGATAAAAGTTTAAAGTTATGGGTGAAACATGAATTTTTTTTTTCAAAATAAGCAAGTGGTTATAAAATAATCATTGTTGTCGGGGAATATTCGTTTGGTCGTGGAATATTCTTTCTGTCGGAGAATATTCGTACGATGGCGCAGCTATTTGTGGGCCCCATAATGAATAACTGTCGGGTGAAGAAAAACGACAAATTTGAGTTTTTACAAATAACGGCGTAGTTGTTACTGTTAATACTGTTAAAATACCCGGTGGTTAAAATACAGTAATACGCGTTATTGTACAGTAGCACACGGTATTGCACCAATTATTGATTCTTACGTAAGAAGACACTACTCAATAATGGTTACAGTAGTTATTATTCAATATTTCATTTTATTGATTCAATAATTGCTGCGTTGATATTTTATATTATTATTGTTTCAATAATTGTTGTTGCACAGTATTTTCTATTATCAGATCAATAATTCATATTATTTGAATAATATTATTAGATAGCATTATTGACAATGTCTAGAAAGTTCTGTCTAAGGAGAGGTTTGGTCATCTAATTGCGCGCTAGTAAGGAGAAATCCTTATTGGAAAGCCCCCTCTTTCCTGGGAACGGCCTGGTTGTCATAAATGTGATTCTGTAATATTATTTGTGAATAATTAATTATTGATTCATATGATAAGAAAATATTTATTTTATGTGGATATAAACGAGGGATATATTTTTGTGGTTAAAAATGAAGGAGTTAATGTTGAGGTTTTTATCCGTATTTTTGTCGGAATGGAGGTATTAAAAATCAGGATTTTTGAGATATTTTGCGGGGGTTATAATTTTTAATCCGACCGTTGGATCGTGGTAATTTTTGGATATGTTATACATATATAAGTTGAGTATATGTCCACAAATTTTGAACCGTTAAAAATGAACGTATGATTTATTATGAATTTTACAAGATGACTGGTTCAGAAATTGTTGAATTTTTGGAGTTTATTATTTTGATGAAAAATTCTAGAATTGGTGGGCCCCACTTGTGGTTGGTGAAGAAATGTGCTGAATTATATTTCAAATGTGGTGGGTGGGAATAGTAGCAGGTAAAGCCATCAGGTTGCAGGTCAAACCTACCAAAATTTTCCTATAAATAGAGGGCTAAGTTAGAATTGAAAATCACACCAGAAACATAAGCTTTCTCTCTTTCTCTCTCTATATTATGAAGTATATTTTGTGAGTTTTTAGATACTTGGTGAGTTGCTATTCATCAGTGCAAGTTTCCTTCAGCCTTATACCGATCAGAAGTACTGCTCTTTTGAGGTAAGGGATAGTAAGGGATAGTAAGGGATTGTAAGGGATAGTAAGGAATTTTAAGGGTTGTAATATTTTTCAGTTTCGTAATTTTTCTGATCTTCAAAAATTCTGGAAAAATTTGAAATGATATTTTGATGAGTTTTCTTGATTGTGTCCAAAAATGGTGATTTTTGGATGTATAGATTGAGAGTTATGAATTTTATGAGAAAAGACTATTTTAAAAGTAACCGCTTATAATTCCTTGTGGTTAACTCCAAAATTGATGAAATTTTTATTGGGAGTACATGTATATGATAGGAGTATACTCTGTGAATTTCAGAATTTTTAGATAAAAGTACAATTTTTGATAAATGTCTAAATATTCGGCTATTTTGGCCATATGAAAAATAGTAAATGACTTTTAAAAATTCTGAGAAAAATATATGTTCACTATGGGACTATATTATGCCAAATCTCAGAAAAGAAATATTTTTGGAACTGATTTGGTATTTTTTATGAAAATAGTCTAATTGTGAGTAAATGAATTAAATATGTTATGTGAAGTAAGAAAATTGAAAAATAGGATTTTATTGCTTGAGAATCCTATATGAGGTATATGCAGATTTTTGATGAGGATTTTGGTTATTGATGATGAAATTGTAAGAGTTGGCATTTTATGACGATTAAATGCATTAATTAATAAAGTGTAAACAATTAAAATAAATTGTTTATAAATTTAAGTAATGTTATTCTTTCAATATCATTATACCGAAATATTGGTATGAATTTTATTGTAGAATTTCTATCTTTTGTGTCGGGGTTACTATTCATGAGTTACGAATATTACTCTTGAGATTAAAACTATATGTTGATCATATTATTTTTATCATCATATATAACATTTTTATAACCCCGATGTTGAAATTCTCTTTCACTGGAGTGTAAAGATGGGTAGATTATTGGTATGATCATGACTAGGGTTCTCTTTGGCCTGTAGTGCAAAGTTGAATTGTGACTGGTATGATCATGACCATTGAATTTACAATTGAATATCTTTAGCTTAAGTGTAAAGATGAATTGATTAACATGGTTATAATTATGGTGTATATAAATTCTGAAATGATTATATATTTCTTTGAGATATGAATATATTTGGCGTGTAGTGCAAATATGAATTGTTGATGAATATCTTTGGTCTGTAGTGCAAAGATGAACTGTTGTTGAATATCTTTGGCCTGTAGTGCAAAGATGAACTGTTGTTGAATATCTTTGGCCCGTAGTGCAAAGATGGTTTGTTGATGAATATCTTTGGCCCGTAGTGCAAAGATGGATTTGTTAGTATGATTATAAACAGGAATTGTGATTTGGTATAACCATGATCTTTGATGTTTCAGGTAAAGACAGGTGATGAAAATATTCTTCGTCCTGGGTGCGAAGAAAAATTTATAGTCACAATTATGATTATGAATTATTCATATGATTGTGGAAAGGAATTGTTGAGTGATGTTACATGGATAAAACATTGTTGATGGATTTTTAACATGGAGAAGATAATAGACTTTATAGTCTATTTGACTCTTCTAATGGATTGCTCGTTCCGCTGCAACTATGGTTGAAATTTTTATCATTTACCATATGTTCTAAATCTCTGATTTATTGTTGATGAAGGCTATTGATAATTGAATTATCTTTAGTCATGACATTCTTTACTGGGCTAGTTGTGCTCACCCTTTTGCTTCACAATTCCTTTCAGGTAATAGGAGTGTAGCTGGGTCGAGCGGGGGTAACAAGAAAATAGAACGGTGGTCTCTAGCTGTGGAGGTTCTCCCGAAGCAGTATAGAAAAGTTCATTTAGTAGTTTTATTTGGTGAATCCAATAGGGTAAGGTGTACCCAACGTTGGAAGGGTATTTTGTCACTATCATACAAGATGTCTAAGGACATACAACCTCGTGTCATCATAAGACAGGGTTGTGCTCATCCACTTGCTGAGTATATCTATGGGCACTACCTATATAATCTTGGTGTTTGTTTGAAGTATAATTCTCAATTAGAGACAGTGGAGATAATGATAAGTCAAGAGAAGACTCACCATTGGGAAGAATATGATAGTAATCTTCTCGTTTTTCTTTGGGGTCTATTGGGTAAACCAAGGATAATTCTGTGGCCATATGATATCTATCATAACCTAGACGCGTGGCCTCCCATGTACGAAGGTTTCCTTGAGCACTTTCCAAAGATTCTAATTTCTAAAACAGTTTTTGACTGTACCTTTATGTAAGGTGTTATTGTGAGGTGATGTCCACGGTTGGAACATGAGTCACATTTGGTATATATTTGTATCCAAACTCACAGCATATGTGTTGTTGTATTTTGCACGACAATTGTTGTAATAAAGTTGTAGTTATTTTCTGTACCATGTATTTGACGACTCAGAATGGGTTGGGTGGAATGGACCTATTTTGGGGTCGGCACAAAATGACTCTTGGTAATTTTGAAGGGACAACTACTATTGACGAAAGTAATTACTATTGACCAAGGTAAATACTATTGACGAAGGTAATTACTATTGACCAAGGTAAATATTATTGACCAAGGTAAATACTATTGACGAAGGTAATTACTATTGACCAAGGTAAATACTATTGACGAAGGTAATTACTATTGATCAAGGTAAATACTATTGACGACGGTAATTACTATTGACGACGGTAATTACTATTGACGAAGAGACTCTTAGATGATGACATATGGCCCCCCATAAATAACCAAACTTACCACAACGTCTCAATAATATAACATATTATACAGATGATACTATGACAATAATTTAAGAGATATGATGCAGCAATTACTGTAGCAATAATTGAGTATAGCTGAGTGACTTCTCACGTAAGCATCAATAATCAATACCGTGTGCTACTATGCAACCACGCGTATTACTGTACTTTTACTACCAAGTAGTTCAACAGTTTTAACGATTTTAACGGTAATACCTCGGCTGTTATTTTTATAGAAAGATAATTCTGTCGTTTTCTCAATCCGACAATAATTCCGTTGTGGGGTCCACCAATGATTGTGCCGTCGTACGAATATTCCCCGACAAAAAGAATATTCCCCGACCAAACGAATATTTTATAACAACTTGCTTACTTTGCAAAATTTATAAATATTACCCACAACTATAACATTATATCAAATTAACTTCATAATATTCAAAAATGATATTTATAGAAAATTCATCTTTATTTATAAAAGTTGGGGTCTTACAAAATTAATTTAAATCCTTATTTTAGTATATAATAATTACAATGTATCATAATCATTTTACATTTTGCATAAATAATAATTAAAATGTAACGTAACCATTCCGATTAAAATTAATGGACTTTTACTCGATTTTTTAACACATTAATACAAGTTTTTTACATGTCAATCACAAGCGTCGTGAAACTTGGTCAATGACACTTTGTATTTGGTACTTTTACTCGTTTTTTAACTTAGCACTAGTTAAGTTTATATTCAAATTTTAAAAAATGGGGGAAATCAACAAAACAATATACACATGGCAAAATAAATAAAAAAGAAGATAATGCTAGATAAATATTTTGTGATTGGCCATGTCGTCAAATATTATTAAAATATCCAATATTACATAATTTAATAATTCAAGGCATATTTGATACTCATAACATTATCTAATAAAAATAAAAACTTGAACAATAAACTACTACAAATATAACAAGGATGCTACTTTGATAAAAAAAAACGTTTAAAGAAAATAAACTATAATCCCCGGCTCAATCGTATTCAAGGTTAAGCATTAAATTAGATATAATTTATAACGGGATCCTATAACTTTAATTATCAACAGTATTAGTTATAATCACATACTATTATTCAAATTAAAAAATATATTGGTTTCAAAAAAAACATTGAGTGATAAATTGATAAAATAAGTAATTAAAATTTTCTGATTAAAATAATTGAAGCCATAACTATTGAACAGAAAAGGGGTAAAGTTTGAGTTACCAAAAGTATATTTGATCTCATTGAATATTGGGGGAAAAAGACACTGATTTGGAAAATAAAAACATTGGACCTCTAGGTGTATGAGAAATATTTAATAACTTATGTCCTTTTCTATTATTACATTTTAATTTTATGGGAGGTTGAAAAACTTCCCTTATTTCTACGAAATATCTTGATATTTTTGTTGTCGAATAATAAATTAGATTATAACTTTTGGTCATTAGTAATAATTTAACAAGATTAATAAAGTAGGAGGTTAAATTTTGTCCAAATATCTTGTTTGTTTTCAAATTTATAATTGAGACTATTAGTTTAGGGATTATAAAATAACTTAATAATATTGGGATTATAATTATAATCGTAGTGTTTGTTTTTAAGAATTATACTTGGGATAATAATATTAATCATAAGTGTTTTCTTTATTTTTAAATTTAGACTTTGAACTATTAGTTTATGAATTATAAAATGTCTTAATAATTTTTGAATTATAATTACAATCATACGATTAATAATATCGAGATTATAATATTAATCCTAAAATTATAATAATTACAAATAAATATAGCGTAAGAGTATTAATTTTGATAATTCTATAATACTCGTATACATAAATTCGAAGCTTGACACCGGATCGAGTTAAGCTAATTCACACAACAAATACAATAATACCAATCATTTGTACAACCTTATAGCAAGAATTGCTTCCCCAATCCTCATGTTCCCCTGATTTAATATCGAGGTGTTGGGGTCGGATTATGGGATAGATTGAGGATATATATTAGAAATTAAAACCTCTCAAAACTAAGTTTGTCTGTACTTCTTCTATTTCATAATAATTGATTTTCATAACAAAAAATGTATTCTAATTTATTTGTCGTTTATAATTTTATAGGAGAATAAATTATTTATTTTTTTATATTACTCATAATTTTTTTCATTGTCCTAATAAATTTTATCTCTTATAATAATAGTCTTTAACTTCACATAAAGGGTAGTAATGGAATTTCATACAAATTTTAATTCTTAAATGATAATATTAAATGACTTTTTTAACTCACGTGCGTGAAGTTAAAAGGACTGTTATTATGGAATAGAGGTAGTAATAATTATACTTGCGATATGACTATTAATATCAAGTATATTGTTTGTTTTCAAATTTAGACTTAAAATTATTAGTTTAATTATGAATTATAAAATGACTTAATTAATTGTCTTAGGATTATAAAATGGCTAAATAGTTTTGGGGTTATAATATTTGCAAACAAATATAACTCAAGTATCTTGCTTGTTTTTAAATTTAGTTTAGAGATTATAAAAAGACTTAATAGTATTGAGACAATAATAATAATTCTTAGATTATAATCATATGATTAATAATCTTAAAATTATAATCTCGTAAATAATCCTGAAATTATAATCATTGCAAACAAACATAACTATAAAATTTAAGTCGTTATTACGTGATTAACTTTTGTTAATTTAAATAAATGAATAAATAAGGAATCTCGCAAATAAGATGATGTTATGAATCTTTATATATTATCTAGCCTTTTAGATTATATAACAGGCTCAATAAGTTAGTATCAATTGTTTATTTATTTTTGTGATTTTTATAACTAGAGAAAGTCTATAAATAATTTTCATAATTTGTTTATCTTTTTGTCAAAATGAAAAGTTATTTTAAAGCATTACTGCATGCAAAAAAACGTTGAAGGATGATTTTTAAAATTTGTAACAATGTTCAAAAATCGTAATATAACAACTTAAATATAATACCAACCCAGCCCCAGCCCCAGCCCCAGCCCCAACCCATGAGCCATTATTCAACTCACCTCTTTGATGTGACGAAGAGGGAGGCATACCATACCACTCAAGCAAGTGGTTGGTGGTCATCGTATACCAACTTAACATAATACCAAAATTAAGTATTATTATAAAAGTCAAAGGTATGTATTTCGTACATATATAATTTTATAAAACACAAAAGTTGTATAACCATATACATGCATGTAAGTATTTCATGCAAAACATAATTGTTTGAACATATTTTATGAAACATAAAAATTGTATATATCGTGATTATCCAAGTTAACTTATAATAGTCATGATTTAACTCGTATAGTCAATATTATATTTAATATGATAATTAATAATTATAATTAATTTCCCTTGAATTATAGAGAAAAATATGGAAAGTTTTTTTTTACCTCATGACTATCCGAGTTAACTTATCAATTATAATAAATTAATTCGGGTGGTAATGAATTAAAATCAAACGTTCAATATTACGTTTAACACAATAATTAATAATTGTAATAAATTTCAATATTTTTTTCTTGAATTATGGAGGGAGAATATGATTTTTATTTGTTCTTAAAATACTAAAAGTTATATGTTGATTCAAATTATCTTTATCTTTATATATGTATTATGTCAATAAAAAATAATAAATATATGTCAATAAAATTTTTATTAAATATTTGTAAAAAAATAATATAAACTAGCCGTGTCTCGCTAGGAGCATTAAACTAGTATTACCAAAAGCAAAACTTACCGTACGATTCAATTGTCATTGGGTTGGATTTTTACCATTAACAAATACTATAAATGATCAAAACTTTTTACTTATATTTTTCTTACCCATTTTGCGTGTGAGCGTGTGGAGGAGTACTGCTGCTTCTGATGTGTAATGCATAATATATCCATGCACCGAACAACACTCGACTAACGACCATGTACAAATAGTTGTAAATGAATACGAGTCCAGATTTGGTTTCAAAATTTATAAAATATAAAATAAATTTTGATTGAGACTCGATTTACTCATTCAGTCGAGTACGATCTCGAATCGATTCCGAATAGTTTTAATATTTAGAACGATTATGATTCGAGTATAATAGAAAATTATAATTTGAAGAAGTTTGAGTAATTTATGAAACTTTAAAATTTGCTCATATTTAAATCTATCTAACAAAATAGAATTGATTTTGAATTTTTCGCTCATTCTAATAAATCATTTGGACCGTCCAAAATTTGAGATAAATTACACCTTTCATATAGTGCTGTAGGCACCAGACACAGCTAATAATTTATATTTAGAGTTGAATTCGAATTGAATTTCTAATCAAACAGTACGAATCGAGCTGAAATATTTACTCGTTTTATAAACTTAAACATAACATGGACCAAATAATTACTAATAAATATATAAAGTATAAAATATAATACACTGATAAACACATCAAGACGTAGCCAAATTGAAGTCGACAGTAGCCGGAGGCGGGTGGTTCCGAGCCTCTCTTTCTTTTTATCTTCACTTGGTCCATTCAATTCCCTTCCTTCTCCACACGATTCATTCCATCTCTTTATCTCTCTAAAATCAGTAATAAAAACATCCCTGTCTCTAGATATTTATGCGTTTACATTTATATACTATATATATATTACTATGTTCTCCATATAATATAAGAGTACTAGTATCGAGTTTGTTGTATTGACCAAACATGTCTGTGCAGTCAGTACCTCCCATTTCTCAGCTGCTCTACTCCAATGGCCGCTATTCTTCTTCTAAACCGGCTACCTCAGTTTTTGGAACGACCAGAGACTTCTTATTTGTCGATTTTATAGGTCTCTGTGGTAAATCCAAACGAAGAATCAGAGCTTCTTCGGGTGGTCCAAGTATTAGCAGATTTCACAGCAAGAATTTATCGGCAATTAAAGCTGTTATTGATCTCGAACGCATTGGAAATGCGTCTACACAGTCCTCTGATTCGAAACGGAAGGTTTGACTTTTTATTTTAAGTTTGAAGGCTTCTTTTGAAGTATTAAAAATTGGACTTTTTTGAATTTATTTGTTGGTAGAAATTTGTGAATTGAATGTCTGGAATGTTAGGCTGTGTTTGTCTGTAATAAGGATGGATGAGATATTACTATTTGTAATAGTTTAGGCACTATTTATCCTTTTATTTAGTCCTTTATAAGTTTTTTCGTTTTGAAGGTTATTTGATGATCGATTAATGATCCCATCAGGAGGAGGAGGTAGTATATAGTACTCCTTTTGGCTATCTTAATCATAATAAATTGCTGATGAGGTCTTAGTCTAGTGGTTAAGACCGGTGACCTTTAGGTGTCCGTTCAATTCTCGCCTAGGTAAGTTTATTTCTTCCATTATGGGAAGCTTGTGTTCTTTTTATGCGTGATTTGTTTGGTTGTGAGTTTCTTCCACCTTTAGTGAGGTTTGATTGGTTGAATGGAAAACTTTTGTCCTCTTTACGTGAGGTTTGTTTAGTTGCGAGTTTATTTGTTCTTTCTTTAGTGAGGTTTGATTGGTTCTTGAATCAAATACAGGATAATCAACTTTAGGCTTATATAGTGACACTACCTATTTATTTAAACATTTGGCATCTTTAAACTGTGCTTTTATGTTTTTAAGGTTGCAAACTTGGAGGATATACTATCAGAAAGAGGGGCATGTGGAGTTGGATTTATTGCCAATTTGGAAAATAAAGCATCACATGGGATTATTACAGATGCTCTTACAGCCCTTGGCTGCATGGAACATCGTGGGGGCTGTGGAGCTGATAATGACTCTGGTGATGGTTCAGGAGTGATGACTTCAATACCTTGGGGTCTTTTCAATGATTGGGCTGAAACGCAAGGTATTACTTCCTTCGATAAGTTACACACAGGTGTTGGAATGGTTTTTCTACCCAAGGATAATGACCAAAGTCAAGCAGCCAAGACAGGTTAGCTTTTTAGATCTCTAAATCACAAATAATATAATGCTTTCTGGTCTTTGAGTGTTTTATTTATGGGATAATTCGAAGAGCAATATTTTGTTATTGTCATTGTATAGCAAAAGTTTATTACCATGTATCACGACACTGTGATGAAACACTTGCTTTGACATCATATTAATAGTGCTTATGCATTTTAGTGTTGTGTTAGTGATGCTAAATACAAAACTTGGAAGATATATATGCAATGAATACAGTAGAGGGCTAAATAAGTAATGAAAAAAGATAGTAGAGTTTTAGAAAATGGCTATTTTGGGGATTTAAGAAAGGAACAAGAGGAGATGATCCTAAATCTGTATATATCAGAAAGAAAAAAGTAATCCTAAATATGCACTTTCACTTGATATTTTCTTGTGCATTTTGAAAGATGGGTTTCTATGGTTAATTTACTGAACTCTATACACATTTCCACGGTCTTAATAAGTGAGTGGAACATTACAAATTTCTTACATAGGGCTGCCCTCCGGTGCATCAGTAAATTAGAACACGAAATCCACTAAAAGCACCCGTCGCTGAAGATTTTATTAGACTATTTTGTTGCTGGCATAATTTTTGTTTTATTCTTTTTCTAGTCCTTGGAGTTAAGGTTATGTTGGAAAGTTGGATTTATGTGGGCTGCATGGGTTGTACATGGGTTATATAGATTCTTTACAGTCTTCATGGGTTTTAAATAAAAGGTTTTCGCCATTGTGGTAGTTAAGAAAGTACAAAAAACATGATGATCAGAAGTCAAAGTGGAGGAAAGTTGAGAGTGATTTTTTTATCCCAACAATTGAAAGGATGTCACTAGTCCACAAAACCTTTCTAGTATTTGTTTCAAATTTTGATAAAGATTGAATGTATATGATGTGGGAAGAGCAGCTTATTATTATCCTTTTGATGGAAATTCAAGTATATTTTTTTTATCTAGAAAAAATAATATTCATGTCAAACTAAAATAGAATGTTTCCAAACTCCTATAAATGCATCCTAAGCTTATGGTTATCATAATATTGCAGTTGGAAACCCAAAATATCAATTACTTGAGTTTCCAAGTTCAAATAGCTTGTTTTCAATTTCATTTTAGAAATTATATTATAAGTTGCTATTTTCACTATTTAGTACATTTTACTTATCTAAAGACATGGACCTCAAATGTAGTTAGCTGTTCTGTTTTTCTTTTTCACGTCACTCGTATTTCTCATATAATTCCTCTGCTATATATAAATAATTTATTTTCTTTATATCTGTGTGTTTACCTACCATTCTGCATTTCTAGAACTAGGAAAAAAAACTGAGAGTTACTTTTTGCAAATCATTTTTAGTTAATTACTAAAGAAGCTTGAATCTTTAGCTTATTTTTTAAGGTGATCTCGAGGAATATGATATATGAGGTCTGAAATTAATTTATCATAAAAGCATGTTTTGATCTTAAATGTCACTTTCCACTTACATTCTTGATTTCTTCCCGATTCTATATTCTGACCTTAACAACAATATATGTTGAATTTGCATTTGGGGTGGGGTGGGGTGGGGTGGGGGTGGGGAACAAATAGGTACTACATGATTTTAATAGTCACGTCATTGTTCTACTTTCTTTCTGCGCAACAGTTTAATCTATTTTCTGAATGTTGATCTGATTGCTTGTGTAGTTATAAATAATATTTTTAAACAAGAGGGTCTTGAGGTACTCGGTTGGAGACCTGTTCCTGTAGATGCTGCTGTAGTTGGTTACTACGCAAGAGAAACCATGCCCAACATACAACAGGTTTTTATCAGAGTTGTTAGAGAAGAAAATGTTGATGATATCGAAAGAGAACTGTATATCTGCCGAAAATTAATTGAAAGAGCAGCAAACTCAGAAACTTGGGGAAATGAGCTATATTTTTGTTCGTTGTCCAACCAGACCATCGTTTACAAGGGAATGTTGCGTTCTGAGGTTCTTGGAAGATTTTACACTGATCTCCAGAGTGATCTTTATGAGTCCCCTTTTGCTATTTATCATCGTAGATACAGCACAAATACCAGTCCCAGGTGGCCACTTGCTCAACCGATGAGGTTACTTGGTCATAATGGAGAGATCAATACCATACAGGTTACAATATATGTAACCATGTGAGTTGTCTTGTGTATATGAGTTGCTTGTTATTTGTTTATTTTATTGATTCTGAAGTCTTCATGCAGGGAAACTTGAACTGGATGCAATCTCGGGAGGTCTCATTGAAATCTTCTGTTTGGCGTGGTCGCGAAAATGAAATTCGTCCTTTTGGCAATCCAAAAGCATCCGACTCTGCAAATCTTGATAGTGCAGCAGAAGTATGCACTATGATTTGATCTGTACATAATTTACATAGCTTCAGCTGGCATGTTTTGTTTTTGATTCATCATATGTTATGCCTCACTATAGCTGCTGTCATTCTCAATAGTGTGAGCTAATATCAGTCTTTTGTTTTCCCCAGTAGGTTGTGAGTTAGCATCATCATAAAATGTAAATTTGAAATACGGACCAAATACTAGTAACATATATATATCCCTGTTACTTTTATGGGGATTGGGCATGAATTGGCGGAACATGTCTGTAAGACTATATATTCTCTTGATCTCTGAGGCTAGATGGTGATACTCAATTTATAGAAGACTAGATAACTTAATCTATATCCATAACCCGGCCGACTGTCAAATGAAATATAGTTTTTTTGGGGTTAATTTAGGAATGAAAATTTCTATGAGAATGTTTGAATGCATAGCGAGTCATATCAAGGATGGGATTACATGGAGTGATGTAGTTTTTCCGTCTTATTGTTAATTTTTCTTTCTTATTGTTAATTTTTATTGCTATAGAACAATTATGAATGTTTTGGCTGAGAAATGGAAGAAAATGGTAAATATACATATACATACATGTTAAACAAGTGCAATATGAAATTGTCTGAATAATTTGGGACCAGAAAGCAAAAACTGGTCTTAATTATTGCTTCAAATATATTACGAATTGAATAATTGTTATATTTGATTTTAGGCTTAAATATGAATTAATACCCTAAACTATAGGCCATATTCCACTTCGGTGATCCACCTTTCAATTTTTTTAATTAGGTGATTGAACTATCAATTTTTTTCAATTGCAACAAATTGAACCACCACGCCAGAAATTGCCGACGTGGCCCTCGAAGTGGAGCCATCACCTGCTGATGTGTAAATAAAAAAAATTATTTTAATATTTATTTATACATTTATTATACATTAAGGGCAAATTCGTCAAATCACTTATATAAATCATTTAAACTAAATAAAAATAACAAAATTATCTAAAATCTATACAATTTCAGATCAAAAACAACAAAAAATCTAAAACAACAAAATCTAAAATTATCAAAAATCTTCAATAGCCAAATATTGAAGATCAAGAATCAAGATCTCAATATTTGCAATCCAATATTCATCGGCTACCCACAGATTCCAAAAGCCGCCTCTTTCTCTCTCTATAAATCGTAGATCTGTGTAATCACCGTCCGGTAAGTGAGTCGATGAGCTTGGATCGAGAAGCGTCGTAGATCTGTGTAATCATCGTCCGGTAGTGTGAGCAATTAATATGTTGCGAAACTCATCCTCGAGTCGAGCCATGGAGATTTGGATTCTCAGATCCAAAATAAGATCAGAACAAATAAAGCTAAAAACATTAGAAGCATCAACCCAAAACCAAATATAGAACCAGAAACCAAATCACCATAAACGTATAACCCAAAACCGGGTCAATCCCCATCTATTGAAATGAAGGGAGTAGAATTTCAGTGACAAAATTGGTCTAGTACTTCCTCTGAAACAAGACTGATGTAGAAGAAAGCAAACTGTATATAACAACTTATTAGTTTCGGGGGGACAAAATATATTCTTAATATTAGCAAATTCTGCAAATGTGAGCATTTTTGTGGGACACAGGAGGGGAATAGAAATTTTACCTCATGGCAGTGACAAAAATTGGTCCAGTGTCCTAATTCTGAGAACACCAAGTAAGTGGCTTCCATTTGATCTCAACACTAGAACTCTTCATTCTTTTCCCATTCAAAGGCTCTTTAGCCAAATCAAAACTGGCCCCTTTCATCCTCAACTCCTGAATACACCTAGTAAGCGCCCGATTATCCGTCCTTTCCCTCTGCAACTGTTTAGACACTTTCCAGTACCTGCACAATTTCACCTGAACTAAAAAGATCAACACAGATGAAGTCGAAGCCGATAGAATCGAAGGGATCCACCATTTATGACACAAATGCTCGTGTTTATTGTTAGTAGATGTGGATGATAAAATTCACTCTCTTTTTCCTCTTTATTTCTTCTTCAAATTTCAGACAGGGGAAAGAGAGAGATCTGATAGGGTTGTTAGCTATCAGGATCGATCTTCAGTTGTTAGCTAGGGTTTTTAATATGATATAGATATATTTTATGTTAATGTTAATTTGTTTTATGACCATTTTGCCCCATATAACATTAGATTTGTTTATTTTATGAATAAAAAATAGTTTTTTTTTGCCACATAAGCTGTTTAAAGCCCCACACAATTAGCCACGTCAGTAATTTCTGACGTGGCGTGTTCAATTTATTGTAATTGAAAAAAATTGATAGTTTAATCACTTAATTGACAAAATTGAAAGGTGGATCACCGAAGTGGAATATGGCCTATAGTTTAGGGTACTAATTCATATTTAAGCCTTGATTTTATTATTGGTGTTCTTTAAAGCCAACAGTCAAACTAAAATAGATTTATGAATTATTTGTGTGTTTTCTAAGAAGAGCAATTACCAAAGAAAATATGTATGCTTCTCTCTACTGGCCTGGTCTGGTCTGGTCTATGTTCTCCAAAAAGTGATATTTAAGCTTGCAACTGATGGTGAGAATAGGAGTTTGTCCTGATATTAAATACTATGGAAGCTACACTGTATTTTATTACTATTATTATTATTGTTATTGTTTTTGATTGGGTCAAATAAGGTAAATAAATTGCAAAAAGCATTTTGAAGGTCGTACATAGTGGAGCGTTTTCTTTGGGATGCATAAAAGTTTATATATAGATCATATTGAAGCACTGAAGTATATGTATGTAACACCCCAGTCCCACTTTAAAAGATATGAGAAAAATTTGTCTGTGTATAAGGAATTAAATTACTAACAATAGTATCTTCAATCATGATCTTTTGGGTGAACCTGTGGTGAACTAAGAAGATACTATTGGATGAATTTAATTCGATTCAAACTTGGGATTTGACCCAATATTTGTTCCGGACTCAGAATTTGACCCGGGTTGTTTCATATGGTATCAAAGCCGACTATCGAAATCTCGGGTCGGGTCGGGTCGGGTCATTCGATTGGGTTGCCGGGGGTGGGGACACGAAGGCTGGTGGTATTATCCCACAATGGAGAGAGGGAGGTCCGGAGTTGGAGACACGAAGTTAGCTGATATTATCCCGCAATGGTTAGAGAGACAAAGACTTGTGGACCGTGTGTGTGATCGGTTTTGACGGAAACGTCAAAAATTTAAGTGTGGGAGTTTGTAACACTCTAGTACCACATCGAAAGATATGAGAAAAATTTGTCTTGTGCATAAGGAATTAAATTACTAACAATAGCACCTTCAGTCATGACCTTTTGGGTGAGTCTGTGGTGGGCTAAGATGACCTAAGAGGATGCTATTGGGTCAGTAGTTTAAGACCTTATATGGATAAATTTGATTCGATTCGGACCTGTGATTTGACCCAATATTTGTTCCGAACTCGGAATTTGACCAATGTATGTATTCCATCTGGATGTGATCCATTTCACCCCTGCTCTGGCGCTTATAACAATTGTGAATATACATATTTTTAGAAGATTGGACCAGTGTTGATTCTTGTTCAAACATGAGTCTATTTTGAAGTGAAGTGATTCGTGGACCAGATGCAGGGATTATATATTTGAGGTCTAGTATTTCTATAAACATAGTAATATATACTAGGTATAACATTGAAGACATTTTTGGGAAAAACTATCACTGTGGTCCTGACATGTGGATTATATAAGAACATTCTATAGATTGATTAATGTTTATTACTAGTTAGCTTTTAGTAATAAGTTTGCTCTCACTTAAGGTAGTGCTACATCTCAAGGATGTCTACTTCTCCTTCTCCGCTGCAAGCGTATGTATTTACTAGGTAGTCAGATTATACGTTCTAAAAATGGCTTGATTATGAAGTATTTATTTCGAGACATGCCTTTGATAGAGCAAATATATATTTCCTAAGAAATTGTTCCCCCAGTTGAGCATAGTTATGTGGCAGATTCATGAGTTGCTGTGAACCATTTAGCCTCCAACTTTCAGCCATGAGACATGGTGCGAAAATGACCTGTAATAAATAACTCATCCCCCGTCCTCAAAAGCATGTCCAAAAGTACACTTGGATTTTTCTCTCAGAAGGATGTGTAAAAGTACACAAACCAAATGTAAAATATTACATAAATACTAATTACCCCGTAGTGCACATATCCCCATACAAACGATCCACTCCCAAGTCAATTATGGTATTTGTGTGGGTCCAAATAAAGGGGAGAATAGGAACAAATTTTATATTCTCTCCTCTACTTTGCCAACATTAATTTGTGTTCCCATTGTACTTTTAACTTTAGACATCCTTGTGACGACGGAGATAATTTGTATTTTAATGTATTTGCCGCTACCTTTCTCTCTTACTCAATTAAAGCTTTGTTCTATAATTGTTTTATGAATTTTTCAAAACTTGTTGTCTATCTCTTTCTCTTCCCATTTGGTGCAGGTTATCTTATATTTTCTAATTTTTGTTTTTAGGTTCATTTATTGTCAAATTTGTCTAGTTCTTTGTTGGCTAATGAGTTTATGTTCTTGTCCTGTTAAGTTGTTGCTAAGAAGTGGTCGCTCTTCTGAGGAAGCTCTAATGATTCTGGTTCCAGAGGCATACAAGAATCATCCAACATTGATGATCAAATATCCTGAGGTATTCTACGTGGATACCTTTTTGTTTGAACAAATAGCACCAAATATTATGTGTTTGGCAGGTGTTGGTGCATATTAGATTTTTGTTCTTATTGCGAGAATGTGAATGGTTTTTCTTCTTACAATTTCACTGTTCTGCACCTTAATTTAAATCCAGAAACTTATCCAGCTTCCAGTACCTACCATGTTCACATATAAATAACTCTGAATATCAACTGTCAGATTATTTGCATTTGAGTTTAATTATCCTTATCGAACATGAATCTGTAATCTTTCTCTCTAGGTTGTTGATTTTTATGATTATTACAAAGGTCAAATGGAGGCTTGGGATGGACCTGCCTTACTCTTATTCAGGTAAAACTTCCAAAACCAGCTTATGTGTTTTAACTTGCTAACAGTTTTTATATCAAGGAATTCCATGTCCATAATCCAACAAAATCATATGTATAAAGTATAAACCATAGTTTTTAACTCTTAAGATATGAAAAGCTTTTGTGGACTTTCTTACTGTTCATATATTATGATATGAATGCGCCACACCAGTTTGTTATGTATGGATGATGAAACCAGTTTAATTATGAATTTAATTTTGAGAGACAAAATATTATTTGCAAACAATCCAATTAGCATTTCCTTTTTCCCCAACTTATAAATTAAACTCTCTGAATCATTATTCTTCTTTCCTTTTTTCTCACTATTTGCATTATTTGTAACAGCGATGGAAAAACAGTTGGAGCTTGTCTGGATCGGAATGGACTTCGCCCTGCTAGATATTGGCGGACTGTAGACAATGTCGTTTATGTTGCATCTGAGGTGTGTCTGCTGACTTTATCACTTAGAATTTCTGTATTATCAATCTCTTTACACTTTACAGGCATGGAACCTCCGAGTATAACTCAGGTAATATGTCCTATTTGTGAGGTGCCAAATAAGCTGTGCTATAATGCATCTGCCTGGCATCTCTGATCTCAAGTGTGAACACTACGGATTTAATTCAATTTAATGATAAAGTGTTCACTTTGTCTTGCATAAGATGTTTACGCTAATTGCTTTTTTACTTTTATCCAAGTATGCTTCCAAGTTATGGTTATATTTTTAAATATAAATTATGCTTACCATATTAAATTTCTTGAATTATACCGCAAGTTAGCTTGTTGCAGTTTATTAATAGGAACATTGTGTTCAGGCATGCTGCTGGAGCTTGATCAAGCTGCAATGTGTTTTCATGTTTAGTTTAGGCCAAAATAAATTTTTTGATAAAAAAATTAGAGATTATATTAAGAAAAAACTATATTACATAAGGGAGGACAAGATATCCAACTATTGCCCTCTGCTTTCAATTCTAATGAATCACAAAATATCCACATCTCCAGATAGCCTTTGCAACTCCACTCTGCACCATGAAACCTGATTACAACAAGTCTTCCACCAATCTAGAACAAATCCAATCCTTTTTTAGAACTACAACTAAACGTCACGTTCCAATGGGAGAATGCTCGAAAAGGAATAAGTGAGACTCATTACTTGCTAAGCATGTCACACGTTTCTCTAGATTTAAGACTGTTAAAGACCTGTCTTTGAAGCATGTAATTGGTTCTGTGCTTGTAAAGAACTAAAGACCATTGATTGGGATAAAAAGTCTGAGCGTTCCTTTTATTTCTCTTAATTTATTATGGCTGCTAAGATCTATTAGGGTATATTATTATTACTTGGTCACTAAGTACACTTGGTGTCCACACATACTTGACCACTACTCAACTAGTAGCCTATATATAAGGTTTTAATACTCTTTGTAATACACCAAAAATATTCAATACATCTATTTTATTTCTAACATGGCATCAAAACTAGTTTAATCTTGAGAGACCAACTAGAAGTCTTGCTTCCGCCGCCAGCGGGTATCTTTTCTTTTTGCAGTTTGTTTTAGAGAAAACAAATAAAAATAAAAATCCATGGTCGTTTGTTTTTGTGGTGAAACAAAAATGGTTTGACTTTAGTAGTTATTTCTCTCTGGTTGAATATGCATGTAAATGAATGGTTGATTGGAAAGTAAAGATTACATGAGACTGAGATTTCAGTAAAGAATGTGTCCTTTGATTTTGTATGAGGCTAGAGAGTCCTCCGTTATTTCAGGAAGGCAAGGAGTCCTTCGTAGTTGTTTTTGAAGGATAGAGCATTTGTCATGGGAAACGAGTATTCTCCGTTATTGCCAGTTGGATGTGTGAAGTTATATACTGAGGGTGAGATATCTAACTTTGAACGTTAAAAAGTCAATCTTTTTTTTATACAAATTGAAGAGGGACTTCATAGTTCATTTGAGTATTTTATTTTTAAGATTGTGTTATGTAACAAGTTGTAAGTCATATTCCAACTTGAGGGGGAGTATTAGAGTATATTATTATTAGACATGGAATCCTTCGTAGTTGATTTTGAGTCCTTTATTTTGTTATGTAACAAGTTGTAAGTTATAAGACTTCCAACTTGAGGGGGAGTATTAGAGTATATTATTATTAGGGTTAATTGATGTTTTGGTTACTGTACTAAGAGTCGATTTTCATTTTAGTTACTATTTTTTTTTGTTATAAAGACATTACTATATTCAAAAAATATTACAAATTAGGCATTACTTAACATTTCATCGAAAAAATTGACAGAAGTGCTGAGTAGACTAACGTTAGAGTTTTCATGTGGGGTACTTGAATATGTGGCAGCACTACTACGTGGAGGGTTAATTGATATTTTGGTTATTATACTAGGGGTCGATTTTTATTTCGATATAAAAACATTACTATACTAAAAAAATATTACATATTAGTCATTACTTAACATTCTGCTCAAAAAATTACGTAAATGCTGAACCGTGCATATCACGTGAACAAAAAAAGTTGATGTGTGTGTAAGTTATTAGCAATGTGGCACATTTTTTCATATGTAATATCATGTGTAACGAACCGGATATTCATGGTCAAGATGAATCACAACAAAATCGTACCATAATTTTTGTTCTTTTCTAATTTTCCCCTTTTTCTGATTTCTGCAGCAATATCATGTGCCACGTTATCAATAACTAATTCACACGTCAAATAAGTAATGTTAAGTAATGACTAGTTTGTAACATTTTTCAGTATAGTAATATTTTTGTAACAACAAATTTAGTAACCAAAATGAAAATCGACCTCTAGTATAGTAACCAAAATATCAATTAACGATCCACGTAATAGGGACCCACCTGTCACATATTCAAGTGCTCCACATGACAACTGTTTTACGTTAGTATTCAACACTTAGCTAATTTTTTGGACGGAATGTTGAGTAATGACTAATTCCTAACATTTTTTTGAGTATAGTAATGTTTTTGTAACAAAAAAGATACCCTTAGTACAGTAACCAAAATATTAATTAACCCATTATTATTAAAAGTATGCTTCGTGCACACACTTACTTGACCACTACTCAACTAGTAGCCTAATATATAAGAGTTTAGTACTCTTTGTAATATAACAACAACAATATTCAATATAATGGCTTTCACTTTTTATAAGGTCACTGGTAAAAATGTTGAGATTTTGATATCAAACAATTTCAGAACTAATAGTGTATAAAGCAAAAGAAAAAGGAGCCCTCCCATCCTGAAACTAGTGGATATTAAAAGAAAACACTCAAGACAGTGTAATTCTCTAATCTCTGAAAAAATGAGACAGAAATGCCTCTGATGTCACCCATGGCAGAAACCTATAGTATATATCAAGTTATCATGGGATTAGGTCCAGCTCAGTGGAGATGTAATCCCACCCCCACACACTAGTTGTGGGTACAAATCCTCTCCCCCTACTCCTGAAATGTGTCCCAATGTTGAATGATATAAAAAAGTATCAAGTTATCACTAATTCACAGATCATTATCTATGTAATTATAAACCTCAATAACCTTAATGGTCAATTGTTGAGTATTCACTCCTGGATTCTGCTGATTATAGCTGTTGTCCTTGCATTCTATGCACTGTATTTCTCTTGAAAATGTTGGTGCTACCTTCCACTAGACTGAAATGCTTTCGATTTTGACATTTACAAACTTGTTTGAAATATGTTTCACATTTTAAAAAACTTCTAGGTAATCAAGTTTGAAAATTTTCCAGGTATATCATATAAGAACATATAGCTAAAAATGAAGTGCTTGAATAAGAGACGTTCTGTATGCTTTGTGGTCCTTGATAAAGGGTTTGAAATGTATAGCTGGTAGATGAATCGTGAATTGCATTATTAGATGTGGAAGATGAGTGAGACACAACATCTAATTTGACATCAATCTGGAGGCTGCTGATATGAGATATTTTTATCTAAGTGTGATGATTTGATATTCTTTTCCAGCAATTTCATTATCATGTTTACTCGTTCATCTAGCTGCTACCATATGGAACTGATCATAAGTTTTCCTACGTCTATCTAGGTTGGCGTTCTACCTATGGATGAGTCAAAAGTTACAATGAAAGGCCGCCTAGGTCCAGGAATGATGATAACTGCTGATCTAACAAGTGGCCAGGTTTGTACAGAACCATTTTTTATTTTCCGTTAGTGCTTCAATAAAACGATGGTGATTTACATATATGGTTCAAATTGATAGTCGTCTTTTGGTAACTTCACTGTCAAATCGTTTTAATATGCTTCCAGTTTATTTTGTGCATCTGTTTATAAACTTCTGTACTGCTTTTGTCTTTGGAGTAATAACTGAAAACCAATATGCATGTTTATAAAGATTCAATGCAAATGACTAAGATGTACGACCCTCTATACTTTTGAATTTTTTGACGCCTTTCAGTCTCACATTTTTTCAAAATTTAAAACCCATGCATCTTGAAGTTATTTGATTCTTTTCTACATTATTTTCTTGCTCCACAGTGTTTATGCATGCATGAAGGCTTGCCTTTTCTTGCGTTGTATTATAATAAAGAAGTTAAAGGTTTTGTGGAATTTAGTAAATTATTGCTCAATTGCTACTATTATAGTATTATTTGCTTGTTGGATTTCCTTCTATAAGACAGTAGAAGAAAGCTGGCATGAAGTGCCCTCCCTTACTATCAGGCTTGGAATTTAAATTTTAGCTCTATATCAGGATAAAACAAACCATTAATTGAATGATAGAGCTTTTAGTTTATATCCCTTAATTTTAATTTTCTTAAAATGTCAATATTTGTAGTATCACGTAGACTACCATCAGGTTTTAGTTATATGGAGCTCATGTCATTTTTAACTTTGTAATTTCGGGTTTCTTAGATGTGTTATGATATAATTGTTCAATGCTTTAGTTTTCAATTGTTAACTTTTTTCTCTCTAGGCTGTACATATTTTTAAGGAAATGCTCTTTGAAATTTTTAATTCCAAAAAAAACGAACAGGTTTATGAGAATACGGAAGTTAAGAAGCGGGTTGCCTTGGCGAATCCTTATGGAAAGTGGGTGAATGAAAACATGCGATCCTTGGAGCCGGTGAACTTTCTCTCAACAAGTATTTTGGAAAATGAAGCAATACTAAAACGACAACAGTAAGAGTTTTAGTTTATCTCTTGATTAATCTATGCCCCATTTATTGTAGTGATCTTGCAAAGAGGTGGCGTGCAATTCTTTGCAATTATCTTTAGATTGGAACTTTATTCAGAGGAATTGTTCTGTAATTTTTCTGGCAATATTGTTTTTTGTCAAGTGACTACGTGGAATTGTTGTTCATGATAAGATGTATATGTAAAGTAAGGAATTTTCTAATCTTAATCTAGCCGAAATATATGTCCAATAACAAGAAGTCTAAAGTGTAAATATCTCTTATAGTATGGAGTTTATTTTGGACTAAAATCATACATTACACCAAAGTCAATAGTTTATTTGAAACTGAATATAAACTTCTAATTTTAATGATTTGTTTATTTTTAATGTATTTATATTCCAAGGTCAATAGTTTTATTAAAACTGAATGCGCACTTGTAATATCATAGGTGTGTGCGGGGTTGGTAAGAGAAAGACAGTCTACCCTTATAATTTTCTGGGTAGAAAGCAGAAAAGAGGGAAGGGAGTGAATTGCATCGCCTTCTAGTTTGTTATGATATTGATGTGTATATTTAATTATTTCTCTTGCAATGTTTTCCCCAGAAAAATTCTTATAGAAAGCAAAAGAAATTCAGTTTATACTGTATTCTGAATTAACATTAACTTTCTTGTAAAGTATCGTATTGTTTCTGTATTTTTAATGTCAATTACTGTTGAGTTCAATTTTAGATTGACTAATCTGATGGAAGTTCTTAAGCTTTTGATGAGAAAATTTATTGCATTTTTAGCCCCCCCACCCACCCACCCACCCACCCACATATGCATATGCCTAATTTGACTTGGATTATTGCAGTACTTGCCATCTTGTATATTCTGACTCTCATTCTTTGATGGATTCAGGGCACATGGGTACTCGAGTGAAGATGTCCAAATGGTTATTGAAACTATGGCTGCACAAGGGAAGGAGCCTACATTTTGCATGGGAGATGATATTCCATTGGCAATACTGTCACAAAAGTCACACATGCTTTATGATTATTTCAAACAACGATTTGCTCAGGTTTGAAGCTTTCATTTTCCTTTCCTTCTCCTGCCAATCTCAGATAATCTCATAACCTGTTTCCAATTTCTACAATTTCATAGTATCTGTTAGCTACAGTTTTGTAGTTTTTATATACCATTCCATTTTGTGACAAACATATATGTGTATATATTGAGTTGGGATGCTGTGATGTTAGATTTTTGATCATTAACATGACCACAATAGAGCTTCAATTTACTTCTTCATTTCCTCTTTTTGTTGGTTAATAAATATTATAGAGCACTGAGAATCATGATCCATGCTCAAAGAGTATATATGCATTAATGAAGAAGTAGTTATACATGAAATTGAAAGCTCAGAAAACAGCAATTTATCAACTCTACAGGACTTGCATATGAACAACAGAAGAATCCATTCCATTTTGCCCCATCAACGAAAAGAAATGAACCTGAAAAATGTCCACAAGTGTACAATGCCTCAACACCCGAAAATATTTTTGGGTAGCACAAGGATGATGATATTTTCTAAATGCTTACTTAATTTGGGCAAGTTGGATTCACAACTTGATTCCAAGTATGAATTGTGAATGGGGCATAGTGGTTATAAGTCATTTGTGTGGGCCGTCGAAATTTGAATTTCCAAACACTCTGTTAGGGTATTGTCTTATAACGGGTGTGAAATTCTATGTTCATTGTATTGTGTGCTAGTAGTAGTGTATTGAATCATTATATTTGGTGAAAGTGCTATTAGTATGTTACATTCTGAGAAAACTGCCCATTTCATGTATGCTTTTTTGCTCAAATATTTTTTTCCTGTTATTCTCTATCAAATTTTTTTAGTTAGTTTAAATTTATTTAGTTACTGATTTCCTTTCTATCTCGGTCTATCTTTGTCTACTAGGTTACTAATCCAGCTATCGATCCTCTTAGAGAAGGATTAGTTATGTCTTTGGAAGTCAATCTTGGGAAGCGTAGAAACATATTAGAGGTTGGACCTGAGAATGCCTCTCAGGTACATAAGCATGTTTCCTTTTTAATACTTTTATGATACTGTCATTAATTTTCTAATACTTCTTCTAGTACATGTTCTGTATACTATTATACTCCATATACAAAATTACAGTCCATATTTTCTTTTTAATTTGTCTATGAAAAGTTGTACCATATCTAAATTCATAGTTCTATTACTCTTATTGTATCTTTCGTTCATAAAAAAGGCCTAAATATGGATTAATACCCTGAACTTTTAAATTTTTTTCCACTTTGGGGGTCTTCTCAATTTTTTCAATTAGGGGACTTTTATTTTTTTTTAATTACGTCTAATTGATAGTGTCATGTTAAAAAATTGATGACATGACAATGACATGTGACAAAAAAAACTTATGTGTAATATTGAGTCTCATTTTAACATTTATTTAATTAATTTTTTGTACCAAAAAGGGTAAATATAAGACCATTATTAATTTTTTAAAGTAAATTTAATGACAATTTTACCCTTTTTGATATAAAAAATTAATTATATTGATTATTGATGATTATGAAATAAACTTAAAGTTCAGGGTATTAATTTATATTTAGGCCTTAATTTTTTATACCTAAAAGGTTAAAATTGTCATTATATTGATTATTGATAATTATGAAATAACAATATTTTAATTAGTAGTACATTTATACATTTTAAAATATTTATCATTATATTGATTATTGATGATTTTTTAAAGCTAAGTTTGTAATGTATTAAATTTATTTTAATGGTCTTCTATTTATCCTTTTTGGTATAAAAAATTAATGGAATAAGTGTCAAAATGAGACTCAATATTACAAATAAGCATTTTCTTGCCACATGTTGCTGTCATGTCAACAATTTATGATGTGGCACTATCAATTAGACGTAATCAGAAACAATTAAAAGTTTAATCCCCTAATTGAAAAAAATGAGAAAATCCTTAAGTGGAAAAATATTAAGAGTTTAATCATTTAATTGAAAAAATTGAGAAGACAATCCTCAAAGTGGATTTTTTTTAAAAGTTCAGGGTATTAATCCATATTTAGGCAAAAAAAATTACATTTGAAGGGAAACTTGATACATGTAAAAGAGAAAACTTGGACTATTTTAACAAGCTTAATCTCCCATGGTGCATTTAACGGTCTTAAAATATTGTGCCTAATCAAATAGGTTTATTTCTGGATAGTGAGAGGAATATTTTCTCATTTTTTTGAATATTTTTCTTTGGAACTTGATTAATCCAACATTGGACCAGGTGAGTTTGTCGAGCCCTGTACTCAATGAAGGGGAGCTTGAGTCACTATTGAAAGATCCCATCTTGAAACCCCAAATTCTGCCAACCTTTTTTAACATAAGGAAGGGCGTCGATGGTTCCTTGGAAAATACTCTGTATAAGTTATGTGAAGCAGCAGATGAAGCTGTTAGAAATGGTTCCCAATTGCTTATTCTGTCTGACAGGTTTGATGAACTGGTGAGCACCGTTTGGAATATTGTAATTTCTATTCCAATCTGGAATTTGTTACATGCTTTTTTGTTCCTCGATTTACATGTTGAATATATATATTTTAAATTGCAGTTTGTGTTTCATTTTAGAGTCTTGTGAATGACTTATCTGTTATGCTCTTTATAGCTTTTTTGGATGCATCCTGTTTGAGTAATTTGCTCTCATTTAGTGACTACAAATTCATCTATCTTTTCTTCAACATGGAAAATTCCTTTTTGATGCCTGGTTGTTTATCTTTAAATTTTATTTAATAATCTATATGTTGTTAATCAGGAACCAACTAGGCCTGCAATTCCAATACTTCTGGCGGTTGGTGCTGTTCATCAGCATCTAATTCAGAATGGCCTGCGAGTGTCAGCTTCCATTGTTGCGGACACAGCTCAGTGCTTTAGTACGCACCAGTTCGCTTGTTTGATAGGATATGGTGCAAGGTTATTTTCCTTCTTTATCACTATCATTCGTTTTTGTTACCCTGGTTCCTGGTGTTTGTGGATCTTGTTGGTGTTTGTATGAGCGACAGTTATGGTGGATCATGGTGGTGGTATTGTGATTTGGTTGGTGGTGGTGATAGATTACAGTATTAGTTTGTAGTGGTGGTGGATGGTAGTGAGCAACGAAGATAGTGATGGTGGATGGTGGTGAGTGACGGTGGTGGATTATGTGGTGATAGTGGTGGGTGTCGATGTTGGAGGAAGAGAGAAGTTAAAAATTCTTATGAGAGAGAACAGAAAATGGAAGAAGGAAGTTATGCTATAGAAATTGGTGCTGCATAAATTGTATATATCCAGGGAACCGGATATCCAGTTTACTCATAGTAATTATAGCATTCTAAAACATTATTTTTGAAGTTCTAGGTAATATCTGTGGCATACTGATATCTTGATCCATCTTTATTGTTAGTTATCCCTATTTTTTGTTTTTTTATCCTCTTATTTGTCTTAATGTGGTTCAACATAAATGGATTGGTTCATCATCTCTCATAAGAAAACTGAAAAATAATGGAAAGAGGAGCAAAGAAACTTCTTAACCCCCTCCCAATAGAAGAAATGTATTTGAAGAATCTCTCACATCGACCAATCATCTATCTTTATAAACCCAAAATTATAGGATAATACATAATTCTCCTATGATTTTAGAAGGTGAATAGAAAATGAAAGCGCTAAGCTGCCAGGCCACCTGACAGTTATATGATCATGTTCCCACTAGTTATATGATCAATAATCCTTGTATATATAGTTTATCCAAACTCCTTCAAAAGAGTTCTCCAGATTAATCTATCTTTAATGCCTAAAGTTTTTATATTCCGGCACTTTCATTCCTTTGGCTTCAGTACATTAATTAATTTCAATACTTTATTTGGATTCTCATTTGGGTCCACCTAATCTTTTAATCCATGTTTGAAGTGCTGTCTGTCCATACTTGGCATTGGAGACATGCCGACAGTGGCGATTGAGCAACAAAACTGTAAATCTGATGCGGAATGGGAAGATGCCGACCGTCACAATTGAACAGGCTCAAAAGAACTATTGCAAGGTTGTTTAGTAATTTCTATTGCAGATTTTGATTTAAATTGTTTTTTTGTGGTAATTGAACTGCTTCACTTTCGTTCATGTTTTTGTACCACTTATAACTGGTTTATGTAATTGCTCCTCCAGCATGAGTTCTCTAGAAGGTGGTTAGCTCTAAATGGTATTTGTATGGTGTGATATGACTGCTGGTTTAGTTAAGGAGTATATGCTAGGGTATTATATTCATGGGATATGATGATGTTTTTCCTTGAGCTAGAACTGAATGAGTTATCCTGTTTTTTCAAATTATAATCCTCTGCTTTAAAGTTAAATATCGTTAATCATATCCTTTCCTGTGATTGATACCATGTTGGTTTTGATTTTGTATTTCCATACCTAAAGCATGGTGAGCACATATGAAATGTAATCTACAATATTGGATTAATTATTTAACAGAGATTTTGAGATGAAGTATTGTTCTTTAGGAATTAAGTTTTCAGGAAAGAGTTAGTTGTTTTACCTAGAAGGAACATTAATTGGGTCGAATGGAGGAAGGGGAGGGTGATTTTGTGATTGAAGTAATAAAAGTTTTAAATTCATCATAAGGTGATACATTTTAGTAATTTCTCAAAAGCATCGGCCATGCTATCAGTATTCAGTTAGATCCAGTGAAGATTGTATAATCTGTGCTCAAAAGTTATCTTTGCCATGATATTACTCCTTTGGTCTTTGGTATCCTTTAAGAGTTTCTAATTCTGTCTGTTTTTCTGATAAGTTCTAATCTTGATTTATTTGTGTGGTGAAAAAATTAATGGTATCGAATATGCTGGGCATAACATAATAATTGTATAATCTATTTCCAGGCAGTTAAATCTGGTCTATTAAAAATTCTCTCCAAAATGGGCATTTCGTTGCTTTCGAGGTATGTCTTTTTTCCCTAGTTCTTTTGGATACCCACTTCATAAATTCACATTTTCTCTAAATTTCTGAGCTATGGTCTTTCTATATCCTTTACTTTTTTTAAAAAACTTGTTTTGAAGAATCTCACAAGTTTTTTGGATTTAGTTATTGTGGGGCACAGATATTTGAAATTTACGGATTAGGAAAAGAGATCGTAGATCTTGCATTCTGTGGGAGTGTATCAAGTGTTGGTGGATTAACTCTTGATGAGGTAAGAAACTCAACAAGAATGCAGCATCTTGTTTATCCTGCTATTCTGCTTTTTCAGCTGTACTTTTGTTGCCAGTTAAGTTTAGAGGTTTCTAATATCTAATTTCATAGAAACCTATCTTTTTTTGAATCATTGGCCTGTTGTATGATCATACTTGATATTAGTTACTGGTGTTAATTTCCAATTAGAATAAGCACATGAACATGTTTCACTTGGACAATAATTTACTCTTTAGAAGATCCATTATCCTATACGTGTATCATATACATGAGAGTTTGTTTGTTAGTTAATTTCTTCAGCACATGGATGCTAATTTTAAGCTGTCATAGATAACTAGTAGTTATACATTTATAATCAGGAAGTGAATAAGTTTGTGGTCTTCAATAAATCAAGCAAATGGAACTGTTGATTTTCTAACTGAACGAGTATCGCTGACCGACGCTTTACTTTGTCACATTTTGAATACCAGGATAACTACTTGCAAGTCTTATCTATAATTGCTGAGTAGAAAAATACTATGTACCTTTTATAACTTGTCCATCCATTTTATTATCAAAAAGTAGAAACTTCATACGACTTTTGTCAATTTGTATATCCATTGGTCTGCATGTCTGCATTTGTGTATCTTCAATGTTTGCATTTGTCAATCTGGTTGCCAATGGATACCCTCAGAATTTTTAACCTAAGTAATTTTAGGTCTGGGATCCCTTAAATGTAAGAAGATGGACCATTAGCGTGCTATTTAGTATATACTTTCTTAAAAACAACGTACTAATTTAACAAGTTGTTTTTAGGTGATCTAGAAACCAACTTCAACTGTTTATAGCATGCCGGGGGGTGGTGTTAGAGGGATTTTATGAGCACATATTACTAGCACCGTTGCACAGGTTGCTTACAAATTTCAAATTGGTTATTGATGCTTGGAGCCTGGCCTTTAACTATTAAACCATGATGACCTTTTCTTGTATTGTTGCACTCTTTTGAACCCTTCGTAATTTTTTCCTGTTAAAATGAAAAACAGAGAACATAAAGTGTTGCATAGATTTGCATGAAACTTGATGCATGTGTGCCTTTTTGGAATGGGAGCAGCTTATGAAGTTGGTGGTAAACATGCAATATCTGCTTCTTTTGATTTACTAGTATTCAGTAGTTGAGTGCTTTGCAACAATTATTTTTTACAGCTAGCAAGGGAGACTTTGTCATTTTGGGTGAAGGCATTTTCTGAAGATACAGCTAAAAGACTCGAAAATTTTGGGTTTATTCAATTTAGACCAGGAGGTATCTTCTTGTCAACATGATATTATATATGATGTAACATATTTATGTATATATATAATTATATATACTCTTATATCTCTGTGTATGCTTCAAATCCTCTTGTCGAAAAGCAACTGTATCCCACATAGTGTATTGTATGACTGAATTTATGTTGCTTAATTTTCTCAAAATCCCATTCTTTTGCGGGGTGGAATTTTTAGATTGGGGGTTGTTTTAGTTACCCAAAGAATTCCTCCATATGTAGGCAAATCTGGTCAAAATCACCTTTCTCAGGGTAGGTGTCGGGGTGAGTAGGCATCTTAGAAGGAGGAGATTCTGTTATTTATTGGCCTCACAGATGGGCTTCTCTTATAGGTAATAAGTTTGTCCTCCCTATTTTTCTGTCAAACTTTGGTTAAAAATTAAGGTAAATGCAGCATTATGCTTTCATGCAGTGAAGATGCATATTGGCCAGGGTTTGCCTTCACATGAATGCAAATGAAGTAAGACTGAGTTCCTGCCATCATATTGAGGTTTCAAAATGTTAGCAGTGGCTTCTTTGAGGATGAATGCACTTGAATTTTTGAGTTGTGAATTGCTTCCTTGGATGTCTCTCGATAAATGCTTAGGAAACATATTAATGTTTTTACCATATACTAATTCCGGGTCTTTCCTTCTATAAAGAGTGCTGAAATTCGTTCCGTGTTATTGAAAGGGGAATATCATGGCAACAACCCTGAGATGTCAAAGCTGCTCCATAAAGCGGTTCGCCAGAAGCTTGATAGTGCATATTCAGTTTACCAGCAGCATTTGGCTAACCGACCTGTTAATGTAAGCCGACGAAGTGATTTTTTGCCTCTGAAACATATCTAATTTAATTTCATTAAGTGGGCCTGTTTCATGTCCTCGATAACCCAAGTTCAAATGCTTCAAAATGGGTATATACATATACGTACCCATGCTTATAAATAGTAGGAAAGTAGATGAATAAGAACTTGACCACGCATCTGTGCACCTATAACCAATGTTAGTCTAAATTTATATTATTTTAACTGCAGGTTATTCGTGATCTTCTGGAGTTTAAAAGTAATTGTTCCCCAATTCCTGTTGGAAGGGTTGAATCTGCTGTGTCTATTGTTCAGAGGTTTTGCACTGGTGGAATGTCTCTCGGAGCTATTTCTAGGGAAACTCATGAGGCAATTGCCATTGCAATGAATAGAATAGGTGGAAAATCTAATTCTGGAGAAGGTGGCGAGGTAATCTATACAGTACATATTTTCAGTGTGATTCACAGAATCTTACTATAAATATATACACAACTTTTATTATGTATGATCCAATCTCAGTTTTGATTTATAAACCAATAAAACCTTTGGATGCTATGATATACAGAGCTTTTTCTTTAATCAGGACCCAATTCGCTGGAGCCCTCTCACTGATGTTGTTGATGGGTACTCACCCACACTGCCACATCTAAAAGGTCTTCAAAATGGGGATACTGCTACAAGTGCTATCAAGCAGGTCATAATACTTTACATTTTTTTCTTTTCAAAACTTTGTATGCCTTAGATAAATGTATAGGCAATTTATTACACTACTTTTGACAGAAAATATATTGCTACCTGATTACCAAAAGTATGAGATAGGAAAGGTACACATTAGATGGCTGATGGGCAGTGGTCAGAACTAATTGATCATCCCATCAAAGGACATTAGCGTGGGCTTCCTCATTTATATTTCTTATATATTATGATGCCAGGAATGCTTTATAGAATTTGTTGCATCTTTCAGGTTGCTTCAGGACGTTTTGGTGTCACTCCAACGTTCTTGGTTAACGCCGATCAGTTAGAAATCAAAATTGCGCAAGGTGCAAAGCCTGGTGAAGGTGGGCAATTGCCTGGGAAGAAAGTTAGTGCTTATATTGCACGACTAAGGAATTCCAAACCCGGGGTTCCACTGATTTCTCCTCCTCCGCACCATGACATTTATTCTATTGAGGATCTTGCTCAATTGATTTTTGACCTTCATCAGGTGTTTTGCATCATCTTGGATATGCTTACAAACTTAACTGTAAATGTATTTAAAACATTGGAAGTTGAGATCTCTGAATTTTTATGCAATGCACAGGTCAATCCTAAGGCTAAGGTCTCTGTAAAGCTCGTGGCTGAAGCTGGGATTGGCACGGTGGCTTCTGGGGTTGCAAAGGGTAATGCTGATGTTATACAGGTATCTAAAAGTGATTTTGCCAAGTGCACATCATGCACCTAATTGTGAAATATATACACATGTGCACACACATCCACACCCCCCTCCCTACACACACACACACACACACACACACATATATATATATATATCTTTTATGCTTCCATGATCAATTGTTAACTTCAGGTACCTATTGTTTTCAAAAACTAAGTTGAAATGACTTATAAAAAAAGGTAATTAAATTGAAACAAATTTAGCAGTTTATTCAAATGACTACATTACACCATGAGAATCATGGAATGAGGCAAAACTGGGTAAGCAAGCACGAACTAAATATGATTTAGAAGTGTTCAAATTTTTTGAAAGGAGACTCATTTGAGGATATGCTACTCTGAACTTTTTTGGCATAAATCAGAAGCTCTTCAAGTCCTTGGCCTCATTTGTGTATCTTTGATACACTGTTAGTAGCTTTATTGTACTTAATTCTATCTTTCAAAACATTATGGGGCTGGGTTAGTTTTTGTCCAGTAATTGATACCTTCTAGCAGAGGTTTCCTTTCCGCCACCACTTTACTTGCATTTTCCTTTTGATGCATGTTTGTGTTTCTGTAGTCTGCAGTAAATTGGATTACAATTTACCAAAATATGAATATACTATTTGTTGAATGAAAATATTGACAAAGATGCGGCAAGTTGTTTGCTATCTCAGTCTCCCAGATTAATCTAGTTCTTTACATCATTTAGTTAAAACTTTATTTTCTTGATGCTGACTGCATAATTTTAAAAAAAATGAAAAAAGAAAGAAAGATCAAAGGATAACTATGAATCTCATTTTATACTGAAGTTTTTAGACTCTTGCACACCCCCCTGGCGCTTGCCTGTTATTACTGGATTGGTAGAGGATACTTTCTGATGTTCTTATTCTTACAAGTGATCTTCATGAATGCTTGTTTTGAGGGAGAGTTGACCGCCTTGTTAAGTATCATTACCCCACTCCGGAGTATGTTAAACTTATAAAGCTTATTGTCTATACTTTATTTGTATTCTGCAAGTTTGCTCGTCTTCTCATCCAATTTCCTTTATCTGGTGAGTCTGTTCTTAGCTACCCTGCAGGGAGAATGTAACCCAAAGTGATTGGGGAAATTATAAGAAATGTTTCGATGGGTGAGGCTAGATCTTTTGTGTATTGGAAGATCTTTTCAATGTGCTTGTTTTATGAAATTGATTTGTGGATTTTCATATCTAGATTATTTGTACAACGTACAATAAATCTAAGAACTACACACTTAGGAACTGTATATATGATGATGATTAATTAAATCTAGTTCTTCTTACAATTTCAGTGGAGTTCCAACATTATGTATATTAATGAGGTGATGAAGGTTATGCTTTATGAAATGGTGGTGAATGGAGATAGAGATATCGTCTTGAATGTGGCGATGCTATGGTAGTTATAGCTACAGTTTTTGGTGTGGTTCTGACTCTGAACAATTGATAATTACTTTGTAGTTTCGGGGTGTAACTGGTGGCTTTATGATGATAATTCTTATTAAGTTACAGTAATTAGTTGCAACTGGCAGTGGTGGAGAGGGACAGAGCAATGACTGTAAAGCTAATAATTAAATAGTATTGATATTGATGATCATGGTGTGGTGATTTTTTTTCTTTTGTACATTTAGATTATGGAATTGGGTTGGGTTTGACTACAATTGTGGTCGTTTGCAGCAAATGTGCTTGTGGTCTCAATATTCTTAATACTGTTTTTCCTCCATGTTTCTGCTTTGTTTCAATTTTTATCAGTTGAATTCAAAATGTGATTAATATAGTTCAAAACACTTGGATCATAAAATGGAGCTAATTCAACTTGCGCTACTCCTTGAGATGTTTTAAGTTGGTGGGTGTCTATTGATCTCATACTTCTCTCCTGGCAGAATGGTTGACAGGTGTATATTGATTCAGTTTGCATTTTAGTGCAGTAAGTTAATAGTTTTGCTGCTACTAAATCAATAACAAGATGTACATACTGTTAGAGTATATATCTTGCCCCACATTGAATACCTAGAGAAAATATGTCTAGTATATAATGACTTGGGCGAACTCTTCTCAGAGCCAATTGGTTTTGAGTTAGAGAGCTTGATATCTTTATATAGACTTTGGACCCATTTTATAAATCTAACATGTACTAATGGTTTCTGTGCAAGAATTGATCTTAATATTAATGTCTTAATATTAATGAAGACATGGAAAGAAGGTATTTCAACTCTTATGTGATCTATACTCATTATAGTTTTACCATTACTCTGTGATGTGAGTTTCAAATTATTTTCTTGTATACTTCAGTTTCATTTGTTAGTGTACCAAATCTGTGTCTGTGGTTGCTTTCCAACTGATTAAATTTTAAGATTTACGAGATACTCCATTACATTATTGTGTTTTTGAAGACTATAAAGCATCTTTGGGAGACATAAGAACACGTGTTCCACTTGACAATTTTTTTAAAGGAACCTTGCATGAACTACAAAAATTTCAAGATTCACCATATCGTCAGTCGTCACAACCAACTCTTATCACTTTCCTAATCTAATTTGCAGATATCAGGGCATGATGGAGGAACTGGTGCAAGTCCTATAAGTTCCATTAAGCATGCCGGTGGCCCTTGGGAACTCGGACTTACCGAAACACACCATGTAGTTCAATACTTTTGAAAAAATCTTTCAATTTTTGTTTGTGATATTTTCTTGAATCACTTAAGAATCTAATATTTATGATATTCTTTTGCAGACACTCATTGAAAATGGACTACGAGAAAGGGTCATTCTCAGAGTTGATGGTGGCTTCAAAAGTGGAGTTGATGTTTTGATGGCTGCAGCAATGGGTGCTGATGAATACGGATTTGGATCTGTGGCAATGATTGCTACTGGATGCGTCATGGCTCGCATTTGCCACACAAATAATTGTCCAGTTGGTGTGGCCAGTCAGGTTAGAGTTGACTATGATTTATTGTGTTATCTTGGGCTGTTATTAAGATGATGGTACATCATCCTGGTGATTCGTTTTTACTTTCTAATTTTTAAAATATAAATTTACTCTTCATTTTCACTTCAGAGAGAAGAATTACGAGCTCGTTTTCCTGGTGTACCTGGCGACCTTGTCAACTACTTTTTATATGTAGCTGAGGAGGTAATTTATTCCTGTCTTAGTGAACCGTTGTATATGAACTGATTTATTATCCAAATTAATGTTTCATTAAGGCTGGGGGTTTGAGAATTGGATTTCCATTTCTATAAAGAATTTGATATGAGCTAGAATTTTATAATTTTATTGTTGTGGTGCCACAAAAGGAAATCACTATTTTAAAGTGAATATTGGAATTTCTCTTGGAATTTTAATGCTGGATTAATGATTGATTATTTAGTGTAATGAGAAAATTTTTCTACGCGATCTATAATTCCATATAAGTTAGTATATGACTCTGGTTCCTGATTTTTGGTGTAATCCATTCAATTCTACAAACAGGCCTCTAATTTTAAGTTAGTGTTTTTCTCTCTATATGTTAATCTTTTGTTTTTAACATTTGACCAGGTAAGAAGCATGATGGCACAACTGGGCTATGAGAAGCTGGATGATATAATTGGACGCACTGATTTATTAAGACCTCGGGATATATCCTTGATGAAAACTCAGCATCTTGATCTCAGTTATATTCTTTCTGTATGTGTTTCGACGATAACATTTATCTGCTGGCATGTGCTATCTATATAATTGCAAACTCCATTATTGTTGTTTATAATGCATTGTTTTCTTGTGTTTTTGTTTCAAGAATGTTGGACTACCAAAGTTGAGTAGCACTGCAATCAGGAAGCAGGATCCTCATAGTAACGGTCCTGTTCTGGATGATATTTTGCTTTCAGATCCAGAGGTGATATATTTTGCTCCATATTTCATATTTCATATTTCTTTCATAACTTTGCCCAACCTATAAAAGGGCTTTGAAGGGGTAGGGGAAGGGAAGAAAAAAAGAAAGTGCTCTCTGAATTGCACTTGCAGTTTACCCATGTCAATAATTTAAAGGTTAAGATAAAAACATAGACTAAGCTATAAACAATCTTGTACTAATGATTGAATGAAATGCATTGAAGGTAATTAAGACCCTATTTTGTTTGTTTTTTTGGTCTTGAATGCATATCATTATTTATGGGATTTGCGCGTTAAAAAGTAAAATAAATAAATCATGACCTTCTCCACTATCTAGTCCGCAACAGTTTCTTAAAACCTTGAACACACTACTAACATATGAGTTGAGAAATGGAAAATGACACTACTAGTTTGTAATGGTAGTCTAGATTTTAGATAACAACTCAACAAAACCTTATCACAAGGTTTAATTTGGATCTTCAATATATATGCGTGATTACGATTTCTGACAGTCTTAAATTACTGATTTTTAGTGAAACCAAAGACTTTCCAGTGTAAAGGGTTGTTGATGCCTATGTTTTTCTTCATTGTCTATGGTCATAATTTATTTATTATTTTTTGGAATCCATACAGGTTTCAGATGCAATTGAGAATGAAAAAGTTGTCAATAAGACGATACATATATACAATGTGGACCGTGCGGTTTGTGGGCGTATAGCTGGTGTAGTTGCAAAGAAATATGGTGATACTGGCTTTGCTGGGCAGCTGAATATAACGTAAGATATGTCTTTGTAATTGGAAATATTGATAGTCTAAGAAAAGGTTAATGAAATCTTGTTTGCTGATTAAGCAATATCATATCTTTCTGTGTATATCCAGATTTTTGGGGAGTGCTGGGCAGTCATTTTCTTGTTTTCTGATACCTGGAATGAACATCCGGCTGGTAGGAGAAGCTAATGACTATGTGGGAAAGGTTTGTTGACCAATCTGGTGCATTTGAGAATGTTCCTAAACTTCGAAGTTTTAACTTATAAGGCCACTTTTCAATTAATGAGTTCAAAGAACCCTGATCATTCTGTCAATTTACGATAAAGGTGGATTTGTGGCAAATTAAATTGCGGTTGAGCGTACGGAGTATCCTTCATATTCAAAGTCACATAGACTCGGGTGTGGGTGTCGAGTGTAGGTCAGTAGGTGTGTATCTCTGTCTGATATTCCTGAATAACAAACTTAGGGTTTGTAGAATTGGCTTCTAAAGTGTCCAAATAAAGGATACAATATGTGGGCAGGCATAGCATAATCGTTTATCATTAATGTTCAAAGATATACATTAGTAAGTTTTAATTGAATGGGATAATTAGGAGAGAGGATTCCACCTTTTTCTTCACTGAAGTTACAAGAATCCTTCTTCGTTATTGACTTCAAGTTTTTTTTTTTCTCTTTCGAGTATACACAATGGATTGGAGCGTTCCATTTTGGACATTGGTGTCGAACACAAATCCCTATTCCCTTCTTTGAGTATCAAGTGTCCGAAACTCTAAGTTCAACCTATTTAGAAGAGTCCATGTAACAATTCTAAATTAATAGTTAATGAATAGTGTTGAGAGTTACGTGGACTTTCTATCTTTGTTGAGCCATAGTAAATGTTATGTGTTCTCCCTAGTTTCTACCAAAAGAGTCCCGTTTGACAAGTTCTTAGTTCCAAAAAATCTCATTTATTTCGACAGTAGTATATAATGACACAATGTTCTCAAATTTACTATCATAATTTCATTATTATGCCATCACTACCAAACTAAACACTCAATAAATAAACATGGTATAAAAGTGTATCCTTAAAGTTTGTAAATTTTGCAAATTGGACTCTTTTTGTGAAATAGAGGCAGAGTATCAATTTTCTTTTGTCGTTAAATCTTATCAAGTTTAATTTGGTAAACAATAAGTAAAATTTAATTTTCTTTTTGAAAAGTTATTTCCAATGTCCTTGGACGTTCTGTCTCTAAAACCAGCAATTTCTTGTAAGGGTATGGCTGGAGGTGAATTGGTTGTGACTCCTGTTGAAAATACTGGTTTTTGCCCCGAGGATGCTGCTATAGTGGGGAATACCTGCTTGTATGGGGCAACAGGTGGTCAAATTTTTGTTAGAGGCAAAGCTGGTGAGCGTTTTGCTGTGAGAAACTCTCTCGCTCAAACAGTGGTTGAAGGCACTGGAGATCATTGTTGTGAGTACATGACTGGGGGTTGTGTGGTTGTGCTTGGAAAGTAAGCATCTTCTCTTTACTGACTTATTAACTTGATCAATTATTATGATTAAATGGACCAGAGGCTTGAGTAGCTTTTCTCTTCCTTTTGACAGGGTGGGAAGAAATGTAGCTGCTGGTATGACCGGAGGTTTGGCATACCTTCTTGATGAGGATGATACTCTTATCCCCAAGGTATTTTAAAAAAAAATCCCTACGTTAAAGCCATTGATTGCGTAGCTGAACTTAGGGTTGGTGAAGGATACTGTGTTAACCTTCAAGTTTAATTTCTTGTGTGCTTGTGTAGGCCTATATTTTCTGCCTGGCTATGTTATTTTTTAGTTTCTAGACTGTGCTGTGCTGTGCTGTGCTGTGATACCTTATAAAATTGCAACAGGTAAATAAGGAGATAGTAAAGATCCAGAGAGTGGTTGCCCCAGTGGGGCAGATGCAGCTAAAGAGCCTTATTGAAGCTCATGTTGTAAGTGCCAAATTTCTGCTTGAGCACCACGCACCTGCACATGTACAAACAGGCACTGTACATAGAACGAAGTTATTTAAATCCTTGATTTAGCAGACAGATGATATGTCAAAGTAATTATATTAGGATGATTGTTCCTATAAAAATTTCCATCCATTTTTAATGAATACCAAAATTTGGAAAAAAAAATTGATCAATTGCTATTTTGGTTTTTCCATCTAGGAAAAAACTGGCAGCAACAAAGGCTCTGCTATCTTGAAAGAATGGGAAAGATATCTACCACTCTTTTGGCAGCTGGTTCCGCCTAGTGAGGAAGACACCCCCGAGGCTTGTGCCGACTATGAGCAAACAGCCCCCGGACGCGTGACTTTTCAGTCTGCTTAGGATAAAGATACTGTAGTACTCACTCTTGGACCGGTCAGTCCCGTCGATCGGTTTGCAGCAAAGATCTATAAGGGGAAAAGGATTGTATTGGATCTTGAATCAGATCTGGGGCACTAAATTGGTGGAATTCAAAGGTCATTGACCGACTTGGAGACCCCTGAACCGAGCACCCTTCTGCAGATGTATATTATTGGCACACAATTGTAACTTTTTTATTCTAGAGGTTTTGTCCACGTTGTTGATGGTTTCGCTTTCCCATAAACTAATTAGAGATGTATTTTGAAATTGTGGAGAGTATACTTGAAAAAAAATTGACCAAAAATAATACAAATTTAATAATGGGACAATTAGTTTGAGACGATAAAAAAGAGAGGAAAAGGAAAAGTAAGCATTTAATATGGGAGAGAGGGAGTATAAAATTATAAATTTCATTTGATGAAAATGGAAATCACCACTTTAATGGATCGGATTGTTGCGCTTCAATTATTATGAATCCAAGCTTTCTTGGAATGTTTCAATCCGTTTGTCCATGTGAAGGTGGTGTTGGAGTGATATACTTTGTTTTATTGTTATTTTGGATGAAATCAAATTTATTGCCTAAAATACTATGAGCTTCTGTGCTATTTTGAGTGTTGTTTTCAAGTAGTTTTTATATAATTTTGTTTCATGGTTATATGAAAATATGTAAAAATATCAATTCATAGTGCCGTGTCTTGTAGTACTACAGAATACAAAAAGTACAACTATTTACAACTCCCGGAAAGAGATATTGCCGATTTTTTTGTAATTATTATTATTATTTTCTCCTGTTGTCAGGTTGTATCAATTGGGTATTTATATTAAGGCTTACTATTTTGAATACTGTACTACTTAATATGTACAGAATTGAAGACATGCAGCTGCAGCAGGTCAAACCAAACACTCGGAACCAACCTTAAATGTGTTACTGTTGAGTTAATAAAGTGGCTTTTATGAGCAGCTAACGTTACGTTCCTGGTGTAATTGGATCATTTTTTTTAATGAACCCTTTATATTCTCCACTATATTTTCCATCATTCCTACCCTCTCTCTCTCTTAACTCGTGCGTATGAGTAATGAACTAGTGATAATTAAAATGAAATTATTAAATTAAGACAGAAAATATTATTTTTATAATAAAAGTGTCGCTATAGATCCTATAGTGACGGTTTTTACCGTCGCTATATATCTACAGCGACACTCTTGTTATAAAAATAATAAAAAATATTATAAATTTAATAATTCTCTAATTAAAAAACCCGAGTCGGTGTGGAGGAGTTTTATACTCCTACTGTACATATGTAATCTACAAATACAAAACCACCCTCAATTCTTTGGTGGATTCAAGATTTGAGTTCAGTGTAGGTAAAATTATTTTTTTATTTATAAAATTAATTAAAAAAATTAGAGTGAAATAAATTAAAATACAGTAGTTTACTTACTCACTCCCTTCGTTCCAAAAATAAAAATTCATTTCTATTGTTTGTCCTCATGAAAACAACTTTTCTCTACTACCTGCCTGATGGAATGGGAGTGGCCAATTTAATCAAGTTGTCCAAATACAGATGAATGCAGTAATATTCTTTTTATTCTAAATTATAACATTAATATTGATTTTAAAAAAGTTAATTTAAGATTTTTTTAAATTTAAAATGAACATGCATGATACATCTAAGTTTTGAAAATAATAAATTATATAATTATTTATATTACTTTTTAAATAATTTATGATATTTATAATTATATTGACTTCATGTTAAGTTTAAGTTTAAAAATATTTAAAAATAATTTTATAATTTGAAAGGAAAAAATATTATAGCAGATTTATTGTATCGGGTAGATTTTAGAAGAAATTTTAGGAAAGAGATTAGAATTGATTTCATATATTCTCCATTTTGTGTTACAATATATAGCCCACAGAAAAGACGCAACCAAACCGGTTTTCCTTTCTCTTTCTTTTCTACTACTATAGTACTATAGTATTGTTTTGTCAGGTAGATTAGATTGACAGGCATAACAACAACAGCAGCAGCAGCAGCGGCTAAAGTAAATGCACACGGCACCTACTACTAGTCTGGTCTGGTTCACTGAATTTGCACTTTCTCAATTCTTTATCGAGTTTAAAAATCAAGTTAAAATATTTATTAAAATAATACTTAATTAAGAATTATACAGGTGAGCATTAGATATTTAAATGCCAAATTTATATATATTTAATACTTTTTTAAATCACAAAATTTATTTTTAAATAGATTTTGTAATGAAATTATGAGTAATGTATTTTTAAGGTACAACATCAATTTCTTTTTCTTAAACTGCATAAAAACCACAATAAAATATTTTTTATATTTTATGTTATACTTTTTTTTTTAAAATAAAAGGTAAAAAGTGTCGAATTTATACCTCTACAAGAAAACTAATTTAACCACCGACTTACCTTAGAATTTGTATTACAACAAAAACAAATAATTGTAAACACCTAACTTAAGATTCCATATATATATATATATATATATATATAACAAAAATATCAACACAAAATTAATTCATAAGCTCAAATAATAATATATTTATCACATTTCTTAACTTTAAAGATAAATTATGTAAAATTAGCAGTAAATTAGAGCGATGGAGAGGGAATCCGTATCAGAAATAATGTATTAGTACAGATATAGATTGTAGATACTTCTAACTAGTAATTAAGTATCCAAAAAAAATTGTTCATGATTACCAAGTAATTTAAAAAGGTTTATACGCAAAAATTATTCAAAAGTTCTCCAATTATGTTTTATAAGAATGTAAAATTATATTTTACAAGAATTGTGAGGGATAAAATAGAAAATACATCTACTCAGACAATTAAGTCAATTATCAAATGGGGTTTTCAACCAAGTATAAGAGCATTAACAACAGTTTCCCTAATTAATATTTTATCCCTATTTGTGAAGAATACATCAACAAATCATTATCCAACAGCTTCTTTATTCTTATTTGACTCTCTATTTTAATCCTTATATAGGATTTTATTCCCCAGTATGAAAAGACCATTATCTATGTATACAAAATAACATTTCACACTCTCATTTAAGTGGACAACTTATTAATCATATACATCTTGACATTTTTTTATTACTTTATTTTTAAATTATAAACTTAATATTGACTTATTTTTTAAAATTTAATTTCAAACGTATTCAAAATTAAAATTGATATAAATTTATTTAATTTATGTCAATATAATTATAAATATTATAAAAGTATTATTAATTATAAAATTTATTATTTTTAAAATTTAAATGAATCATATTAAATTTAAATTTAAAAATATCACAAATTAACTTTTTAAAAGTTAATATTGATCTTATGTACATTTGTAACTACAATCCATTCAATACTCACTCCATAAATTACTTAAAATTTAAAATAAAATAAAAATTATTTTAAAGTGGAGTATAATTGATATATTATACTCTCTCTTTTATAAATGATAAGAATATTATTAATTTGATGTTTGACTGTTGAAACTTTTAAATTTTAAATTTTATTATTTAAAGAATCAATATAAGTAACCTGTTGGGTACATAATGAAAAAATTGAATCCCTATTTTGCAGAATGACCCAATTGCACTGTAGAGTATGGATAAATATAAGAAAACTATTGTAAATGCTCTTAGACCTTCTATTACATTCAGGGCTATTTCAAATATGATTCATTCAGTTTTTTTTAATCAAATAATCCCTAGGTATATTAGTTAATGGGATAACTTAACATTCTTTATTTATCATTGGCCTCCTTTATGTGAAAGCTGTAAGACCTCAACTTTTATGAATAAAGATGAATTTTTTATAAATATCATTTTTAAATATTATGGAGTGAATTTGATATAATAGTATAGTTGTGGGTAATATTTATAAATTTTGCAAAGAACGTAAGTTGGTATATAATATTCGATTGGTCGGAGAATATTCGTTTTACCAGGGAATATTCGTACGACGGCACAATCATTGGTGGACCCCATAACGGAATTATTGTCGGATTGAGAAAACGACAAAAATATTTTTTTATAAAATAACAGCGAAAGTTTTACCGTTAAACTGTTAGAATACCCGGTGGTTAAAATATAGTAATACACGGGGTTGCACAGTAGCACACGGTATTGCACAGTATTTTTGAATTATTAATTCTTACGTAAGAAGGCACTACTTAATAATTGTTACAGTAATTACTGTTCAATATTTTATTTTATTGATTCAATAATTGCTGCGTTGATATTTTATATTATTGTTGTTTCAATAATTGTCACGACACAGTATTTCGCATTATCAAATCAATAATTTATATTATTTGAATAATATTATTAGATAACATTATTGGTAATGTCTAGAAAGTTCTGTCAAGAAGATGTTTGGTTACCTAATTGCGCGCCAATAAGGAGAAATCCTTATCGGAAAGCTCCCTTTTTTCTGGGAACGGTCTGGTTGTCATTATTGTGATTCTGTAATATTATTTGTAAATAATTAATTATTGATTTATATGATAAAAAAATATTTATTTTATGTGGACATAAATGATGGATAGAAAAATATTTATTTTATGTGGTTATAAATGAAGGAATTAATATTGAGGTGTTTTGTCGGAATGGAGGTATTAAAAATCAAATCAGTGTTCTTAAAGTTCTATTGCGTGAGTTATAATTTTGATCCGATCGTTGGATCGTTGTGATTTTTGGATATGTTATACATATATAAGTTGAGTATATATCCACAAATTTTGAACCGTTAAAAATTAACGTATGATTTATTATGAATTTTAAAATGTGTTAAAAATCATCCGTTTTTGGATTTCGTATATTTTCTGTCTGGAATTTAGAAAAACTTAAAGCTACAAAATTGTAGAGAATTCGATTTCGTGTGTAATGGACATAAAATTCGTATTTTTATGATAAAAGGACTATTTATTATGAATTACTGAAGTTTAAAAAAATTAAATGATTTTTATTAAAATTGGGTGGGACCCACTTTTATTTTTTGAACATATGGGCTGCTATTTTTTCAGAATTGGCAGGCTTGGATAGCTGGTCTTGGATGGTTGGTGCGTAGAAGAAAAGAAATGATATATTATTATTTTATTATTTTAGTCTCCTTTGGCGTTCTAGGATTTTTCTATAAATAGGCGCTTAAGTTAGAATTAAAAATCACACCAAAATCAGAGAATTCTTCTTCTATAATCTTGAGCGTATTTCTTTAGAGTTTTAGAAAGCTTTGAGCGTAGAAAACAGTGAATTTTTTTTTCAAGAATATCTCTGCTATACCAGTTGAAATACTCTTCTTTTCAAGGTAAGGAATGTTAATTTTGTTCAATATTCGCTTGAAATAATATTTTCTTCCATACTCTGTAGTATGTAAGTAATATTATTTCGTTTCAGATTTCGAATTCTATACTCGTTTTGTTAAAATTTTGGCTTCTATACTCCATAAAATTAGTAGAATATCCTTGATATTTGCGCTTCTTCTAGTATCTTTTCATGAAAATATTATTCTGAGCATTCTTGATAAGTTTTAACTTTTTCATGCCGGAGTACTATTTACGGGGTTACTATTCTCGAAGTACTATTTACGGGGTACTATTCACCCCGGGTACAATTCATGATAAAAATTGATTCGTTTTTTATCTAAATTATTTTTGGTACAATATTATTCTTAAATTTTACTCCACAAAGCAGTATCATGTTGACAATTTGGACGTTATTGATTTCTGGATAAATTAAATTATAAATCTTTAAAAATTTATCCTTGAACTTATTTTATTGAATTCTTATATCATTGTCATCATCATCATATTTATATTATGTTGAAAGTCATCTATGACCTATAGACTTGGTATGATTATAACCAGGGATTATTCGGTATAATCATGACCGTAATGTTACAAATAATGTGGTAAAAGTCCTCATTGGCCCGTAGTGCATTGATGAACAGTTGTTGGCATGATCATGACCATTGATGAATACACAAATATCCTTGGCCCGTAATGCATGGATAATTTGTGATCGTGATACTAATGAATATCCTTGGCCGTAGTGCAGGGATGATGTGAATTATTTATTAAGCTGAGTCTCAGCGATAAAAGTGATGAAAAACCTTTTAAATCATAGAAGATATTAGATTTTATTCTCTACTTGACTCTTCTAATGTATTGCTTGTTCCGTTGCAGTTAAACTTGATGTTTGTTATATTTTATCAGTTTAACACTGTTGAAGGCTAACGATAAATTATTCTGCATTATCTTGGTCATAATATTTCTTACTGGGTTAGTTAAGCTCACCCTTTTTCTTTCATTGTCCTCTTCAGGAAATGAGAACATAGCCGGGACTAGTCGGGGAACAGAGTGACGGTCCAGATGATAGCATTAGTAGTCCTCACTATTTTATGAAATAGTATGATAATAATTGTATTGAGGACACCGTTTGAGTTGAATACTTTCTAGAAGACAATATTTATTTTAAAACTCTCAGTTTATGTTTTGTCGTATTTTACACGACAGTTGTATTATTAAGTTGTATTTGAATTTTGTACCATGTATTTTGCGATTCAAGATGGGTGATGTATACCTATTTTGGGGCCGTTACAGTTGGTATCAAAGCTTAGGGATATGATCCCTGGCTGAGATGTGAGACAAGAACTAGGAGAGGAGAAACGGAGAATTCCTTCGCTAGTATGACCTACCTAAGTTTATTTGGTATTTAATTGGTCGGTCAGAGTATAGGGATAATATGTGACATGTCAATTAACCCTTGTTTTGTGGTAGTATTTGAAAATGACATCTGAGAATGTTGAGAATAACAATAGAGCACAGGAGACCGTTGAGTCTTCACATATCAACAATCAGGATAATGTACATCAGGAAAACAACAATCCTCCTGCCAACAACAACACTGACCAAATGATGAGCGATAGAATATTTAGAGGCTTTCTGCAATTCATGCAACATCAGGCAAGAAAGACTCCTGTCCGAAATGCAGGTGAAAATACTGACAACTCTCGGACGGTCACTGCTAAACAGTTCAAGGAACTGGGACCACCGGAGTTTTTTGGAGAGCCAAAACCACTTAAAGCGGAGACGTGGATAAAACAGATCAACAAGATATTTGATGTCTTGGGATGCTCCGAGGAGCAAAAGGTTCTCTTTTCCACCTTCATGTTGCGGGCAGAAGCTGATTACTGGTGGAAATCTGTAAAGCGTACTCAACCTGCCGCACTGAAGATGTCTTGGGAGAAGTTCCAAGAACTGTTCAAAGACAAGTACTTTCTCGAAAGTATTCGTCACATGAAAGAGGTAGAGTTCATTAAACTGGAGCAAAGCAACATGACCGTGTCACAGTACGAAGTCAAGTTTGCTGAGTTGTCGCGGTTTGCGTCCCACTTAGTTGATAATGAGGAGAGAATGACGCAGATGTTTCTAAGAGGTTTGAAACCCGAGATTCGTCAATACCTTATCTCTCATAAACTTTGCTTGTATTCAGATGTTGTGAATAGGGCTCAGTTATTGGAACGTGATAATGAGTCAACCCAACCAAGAGAGAGTAGTGGGCAAAATGATAATACTAGTGGTAGTAGTAATCGAAGCGATGACAACAAACATGGAGGGAATCAACATGCCAGAAATGGTAACCACTTCGGTGGTAATCATGGCCAAGACAATAAGAGTGGACATTTCAAGAAGAGGAGATTCAACAATGATGAAAAGACGTCAGCACCAACACCCGTTGTTAAGGAAGGAGAACGACCACATATCATATGCTTCAAATGTGGAGGGGAGGGACACATCAATCCAAACTGCGCGATGCAGTCCACAGCGTGTTATAATTGTGGAAGAGAAGGTCACCTAGCCCGATTTTATTGTGCACCGAAGACAAGTCTAGCTAGTATGGAGGCACCAAAGGCCGTCCCAAAAAAGTCAAAGCCGGTAGTTCAAGGGAGAGCGTTTGCTGTGGTCTCCCAGAAAAGCAAGGAACCAACGAGGTCATCACGGGTAAGCTTATCATAAACTCTAGCAAAGTTTATACCTTATTTGATACCGGTTCTACCCATTCATTTATTTCTCCTACTTGCGTTCAACGTTTAAATTTGACTCCGGAGAAATTAGACTTTGACTTATCTGTTAAAACTCCGTTGGGAGAAACCTTCATTACATCCACCGTTTATAAGTCTTGTTTGGTTCAAATCGGTACCCTCACATTACCTGTTTATCTTATTTCATTGAAAATACTTACTTTTGACGTAATTCTAGGGATTGATTGGTTAACTACTCATCATGCAAAAATTGATTATTTTCGTAAGGTTGTTAGCTTTCATATTCCTAACCAACCTATTATGCGAATTCAAACAACCAAACCATTAAAATCAATCACTGTTATCTCAAGTCATAAAGCTATTCGTTTATTGAAAAATGAATGTCAAGCTTTCTTAGCTCATGTCACGGATTTAAACAAAAATACGTCAGTTTTGAATGATATTTCTATTGTTAATAAATTTCCTGACGTATTTCCTGAAGAACTTCTTGGTCTACCCCGAGAGTGAGAAATTAAATTTTGTATCGACTTTGAACCTGGTACAAAATCCATTTCCAAAGCCCCATATCGAATGACTCCTATTGAACTTCAGGAGTTAGAGACCCATTTCTAATTACAGGAATTGTTAGATATCGGTTTCATTCGTCCTAGTACGTCTCTTTGGGGTGCTCCTGTGATATTCGTGAAGAAGAAAGATGGGAGTATGTGACTTTGTATTGATTATCGGGAGTTGAATCATGCCACCATCAAGAATAGGTACCCATTGCCACGTATTGATGAACTGTTTGACCAGTTGCAAGGCGCCAAATTCTTTTCAAAGATCGATCTTCGTTCCAGATATCATCAGTTAAAGATTAGAACCGATGACATTCCAAAGACGACTTTCATAACTTGGTACGGGCATTATGAATTCCTAGTCATGTCTTTTGGATTGACTAATGCTCTTGCTGCCTTCATGGATATGATGAACCGAGTATTCAAGGAATATTTGGATCACTTTGTGATCGTATTTATTGATGACATCCTCATATATTCCAAAAGCTGTAAAGATCATGAGCAACACTTGAGGCTGATACTCCAAAAGCTTCGTGAAAACAAGCTTTATGCCAAGTTGAAGAAATACGAGTTCTGGCTTGAGGAAGTAACATTCCTTGGGCACGTAGTATCAAGTCATGGAATATCTGTTGACCCGGCAAAGATTGAAGCTATTCAAAGCTGGGAGCTGTAAGGTTTTGTAAAAATCAAAGTAGTAATCAAATTGCAAAAATAGCGGAAGCATAATAAAATCAGATTTTAAAATTTTTCACAAACCATTTATTTGGATCATCCTTTATGCATATTATTAATTAAAACGAAGAACAAGAAATAATGGAATCATACCCTTGTAGATACGAGCTTCCACAGATACGAGTTCACCTCCTACTTCTCCGCGATCTCCTTGAATCTTCGAGTAGATTCCTTCCTTTGATCAATGTTAGCCACCCAAGTGTATGGCCTCTAGAGGTGATCCACCAAGGAAGAATAATTTTCAAGAAGAAGGTGTATTGGCTCAAACCCTAGTTTTCCTATCTCTATAGAAAAGGGGGCGTACTCTCCAACTATTGGAATTACATATATTTTGATATCTGATATAAGACTCCTCTTATAAAGATATCAGGTAACCCTATTTTAATTAAAATAAGGTAATATTCATTTAATTAAACTCTTTTAATTAAATGAGCTCCCAAATCTTATTAGGGATAATTAATTAAACTCCTTTAACTAATTTTTCCTCCTAATCCTATTAGAAATAAATGAGAGTACTTATATTAAATTAATTCCTAAACTCTTTTAAAAATTAAAATAATAATAATTGTAATAATATTAATAAGACTCTTCTTATTAATTTATATTTAATATTTCTAAAATATTAAATAATAAATATTAAGCTATTTAATTTATTCTATCATCATAGATTAAATTAAATATACTTAACATATTATTACGATCATGCCATTAATTTCTTAAATAATTATTCTTCCTTTTATGGTGTGACCCTTTAGATTCTCCATATTAAACCGGTTGTGAATAAATCAATTAGAACAATTCTAATCTTATTTAAATAAATAAATTAAGCTATTAATTTATTTAAATAAATAATATTTATTCTACAATAGAGAACTTAATATAGATTTTAACATTAATCATAAAAGAACTTTTGAGTAAATAATTACCGTACAATTCAATCCTTCCACCATACAATGTCGCAATTAAATATAAGACATAGAATTACTGTCAAATCTTATTTTATTTAATTATATGTATTTCGATTCCTAAATGCACAACTCCTAATGAAGGCAAATTAGAAACTACTTTCTAATTTCATTCCACCTTGGCCAAGGATTCATAGGTTGTCATTTATCGAATCACAAAGGACATTTCTCTTCTTTTACTAGAAGTGGTAGATTATTTATTGATCATTCATTATCTTCATATATAACTTATTACACCCAAGCATACCCTTTGATATACTCTAAGAGTCTTAAGGAATAAGTCAAAGTGTAATTCATTATATATAAGATACTATGATGATCTCAAGTCTAAGGATCGTTTGTACTACTATCACTACAGGAATTTCTATTGACAGACAAGTAAAACTCCATTAGGTATTCCTTAGCGAGTCACGTTCAGTGAACTTATTCTCTAATAAGCACCTACATACTTGCTTTAGTGTCTCCACACAAATGATCATGAGATCAATCATCCTCATTCAATGAGCAAGCAACGTACGTACCAATCTATCAGGATTCACTAATCCCTTTTTTAGTAATCCATTGATTGGGAACATTTTAGTTTTAAGTTATCTACGAATTTAGATCTCATTATCATGATCTCATCATGATTCTAAAAGCATTGCTTAAAATTTTGGGTTTATCACATATAATTAAAATAACACCATGTAGATAATAAATGCATTTAATAAATAATTCTTTTATTAATAAACAAATAAGATTGATTACAAAGTATATACTTTATCATCATACATGATTGGCTTGTATTCATACTACTTTCAGGAGCAACCTAAATCAGTGACTGAAGTACGTAGCTTTCTCGGCTTAGCTGGTTATTATCGGAGATTCGTAGAAGGGTTTTCTCGAATCGCTACTCCATTAACTCAGCTGACTCGGAAAGATACAAAATTCGGTTGGAGCACGGAATGTGAGAAGAGTTTCAAGAACTCAAGAAGAGACTCATTTCAGCACCTGTTCTGACAATATCATCTGGCTCGGAGGGATTTGTTATGACACCTCCAAAATAGGTATACATCACCGATCTTGAGTCGCCAAATACATGGTACATAAATTTAAATACAACTTAATTATACAACAGTCGTGTAACATACGACAAAATATAGTTGAGAGTTTAAACAAGAATATTGTCTTCTAGACAATATCCACACTCAATGGTGTCCTCATTATAATTATTATCACATTATTCTGTAGAATAGTGAGGACTACTAAAGCCATTTATCCTGGACCATCACTCCATTCCCCGACTCGTCCCAGTTATATTCTCATTTCTTGAAGAGAACAATAAAAGAAAGGGTGAGCTCAACTAGCCCAGTAAGAAATCCATTATCCTTAGCCTTCAACAGTATAATAACTGATAGAATATAATAGACAACAAGTTTTAGATCAACGACTGCAGCGGAATAAGCAATCCATTAGAAGAGTCAAGTAGAGCATAAAATCTACTATCTTCTATGATTTAAAAAGTTTTTCATCAACTTTATCGCTGAGACTCAGCTTAATAAATAAAATCAAATCATCTCTGCACCACGGCCAAGGATATTCATGTAATCATCAATGGTTATGATTATACCGAATAATCCCTGGTCATAATCATACCAACAACTGTCCATCAATGAACTACAGGCCAATGAGGACTTTAGCCACATCATTCGTCACATTACGATCATGATTATATCAAAAAATTCCTAGTCATAATCATACTAAGTCCATCTCTGCACGTAAGCCAAAGATGACTTTCATCACAATATAAGCATGAGGATGATGACAATTGTGACGCCCCAAAAAATAGGTATACATCACTCATCTTGGGTCGCCAGATACATGGTACAAAATTTAAATACAACTTACTAATATAACTATCGTGTACAATACGACAAAACATAAACTGTGAGTTTGAATACAAATATTGTCTACTAGAGAGTATACAAACTCAAAAGGAGTCCTAATTACAACTATTATCACACTATTTCACAGAATAGTGAGGACTACTAATTCTATCCTCTGGACCATCACTCCGTTCCCCGACTCGTCCCAGCTATATTCTCATTTCCTGAAGAGAACAGTGAAATAAAGGGTGAGCTCAACTAGCCCAGTAAGAAATATTATGACTAAGATAATTCAGATTAAATTATCATTAGTCTCCAACAATGTTAAACTGATAAAATATAATAGACATCAAGTTTAACTGCAGCGAAACAAGCAATCCATTAAAAGAGTCGAGTAGAAAATAAAATTTACTATCTTTTATGATTTAAAATGTTTTTCATCACTGTTATCGCTGAGACTCAGCTTAATAAATATTCCACATCATCGAATCACCCCTGCACTACGGTCAAGGATATTCTTTAGTATCACGACCACAATTATCCATGCACTACGGGCCAAGAATATTTGTATATTCATTAATGGTCATGATTATGCCAACAACTGTCCATCAATGCACTATGGGCCAATGAGGACTTTTACCACGTCATTTATAACATTACGGTCATGATTATACCGAATAATCTCTGGTCATAATCATACCCAGTCCATCTATGCACTACAAGCCACATATGACTTTCAACAGAATATAAACATGAGGATGATGACAATGATATAAGAATTCAATAAAACAAGTTCAAGAATTAATTTATTAAGGAACTAATAACGTCCAAGTTGTCAATATGATACTGCTTTGTGCAGTAAAATTCAAGAATGCTCAGAAGAATATTTCCATAAAAAGATACTGGATGAAGCGCAATTATCAAGGATATTCTATTAATTTCATGGAGTATAGAAGTCAAAACTTTAACCAACTGAGTATAATAAAGAATGGAATAACGAAAGAAATCACCATGCATGCGATACTTTGCATAGACAGGTTATTTCAACAGAATAATAATAACGGAACCAGGTCAGGAAAAATTTGCACCGACATGATGTTCCAACAGAATAATAAAGACGGAACCAGGTCCGGTGTAAAACACACAGACAGGATATTCCAACAGAATAATAATAAAGACGGAACCAGGTCCGGTGTAAAAGACACAGACAGGATGTTCCAACAGAATAATAATAAAGACGGAACCAAGTCCGGTGTAAAACACACAGACATGATGTTCTAACAGAATAATAGAAGAATGTCACCAAGTACAGGGTAGACCGCGTATACAGGTTATTCCAACAGAATAATAAGAAATGGAATAACAACAGTTCTCTTCGTGAATAAGAAAGAATAACACCCCTTACCGTAAAAGAAACTGGATATAAGAGTAGAAAAGTAGTAGAATACTTTTCTATAGTTTCTCTATAATTTCTCTATATGACCCCAACTTATTAATAAATGAAATTAAATTTCCTCTATTTATTATTTTAAAATAGAAAGGGTTGATTTGATTAATGTGGTTAGTTATGGGTAAAATGCGCAAATATTTCAAATAAGCAAGTTGTTATAAAATATTCATTTTTGGTCGGTGAATATTCGTTTGGTCGTGGAATATTCTTGCTGTCGGGGAATATTCATACGACAGCGCAGCCTTGTGTGAGCCCTATAACGGAAAGCGATTGGATGAAGAAAACGACAAGTATAAGTTATTTATAATTAACGGCGTAGTTGTTACCGTTAATACTGTTGGAATACCTGGTGGTTAAAATACAGTAGCATACGGTATTGCACCAATTATTGATTCTTACGAAGGAAGACACTACTAAATAATTGTTACAGTAGTTACTGTTCAATATTTTATTTTATTGATTCAATAATTGCTGCATTGATATTTTATATTATTGTTGTTTCAATAATTGTCACTGCACAGTATTTCTCATTATCAGATCAATAATTCATATTATTTGAATAATATTATTAGATAACATTATTGGCAATGTCTAGAAAGTTCTGTCTAAGGAGAGGTTTGGTCATCTAATTGCGCGCCAGTAAGGAGAAATTCTTATTGGAAAGCCCCCTCTTTCTTGAGAACGACCTGGTTGTCATAAATGTGATTCTATAATATTATTTGTGAATAATTAATTATTGATTCATATGATAAGGAAATATTTATTTTATGTGGATATAAATGAGGGATATATTTTTGTGGTTAAAAATGAAGGAGTTAATGTTGAGGTTTTTATCAGTATTTTTGTCAGAATGGAGGTATTAAAAATCTGGGTTTTTGAGATATTTTGCGGGGGTTATAATTTTTAATCCGACCGTTGGATCGTGGTAATTTTTGGATATGTTATACATATATAAGTTGAGTATATGTCAACAAATTTTGAACCGTTAAAAATGAACATATGATTTATTATGAATTTTACGAGATGACTGGTTCAGAAATTGTTGAATTTTCGGAGTTTATCATTTTGGTAGAAAATTCTAAAATTGGTGGGCCCCACTCTTGGTTGGTGGAGAAATGTGCTGAGATTTTAATTCAAATATGGTAGGCTTGAATAGTAGCTGGTAAAGCCATCAGGTTGCAGGTTAAGTCTGCTTCGGCGTGCTAACATTTTTCTATAAATAAAGGGCTAAGTTAGAATTGAAAATCACACAAGAAACAAGTTTTCTCTCTTTCTCTCTCTAGATTATTGAGTGTATTTTGTGAGTATTTAGATACTTTGAGAGTTTCTATTCATCAGAGCAAGTTTCTTTCAGCCTTATACTGGTATTCCGACCAGAAATACTGATATTTTGAGGTAAGGGATATTATCTTCTTCTTAAATGATATTTTCTTCAATATCATTATGCCGAAATATTGATATGAACTTTTTATCAAATTTGGAACTTTTTATGTCGGGATTACTATTCACGTATACGTTACTATTCACGTATACGGTACTATTCACGAATACGACACTATTCACCGAAAAATAAAATTTTTCCTTTTTGTCCAAGATATCTATTATGGTTACTATCCTTGATTGTATCCATGTTTTGATCTTTATTTTTGAATTCTGCTTCACAATTGATTATTATGAAGTATTATTGATCTCGGATAAACTGTTATACGAATCCCTACTATTTGTCCTCCTGTCTCACTGGATTCGTTTTCTTTAAGATATTTTTCATCATCCTCAGTCCTAAATGATGATATTACTGAATATTTTTGGCCTGTATTGCAAAGATGTATGATTACCTGATGAATATCTTTGGCCTGTAGTGCAAAGATGAACAGGTGTTGAGATGAACATGACCGATTGGTGATACAAATGAATATCTTTGGCCTGTAGTGCAAAGATGAATATTTGGTTAAAGATGATTATTAATTGATGTTACAGGGATAAAATATTGATGATGGACTTTTAAATCTGAGAAGATAGTAGAATTCATTCTCTACTTGACTCTTCTAATGGTTTGCTGTTTCCGCTGCAGTTGTTGATCTAAAACTTGTTGTTGATTATATTCTATCAGATTTTTCCCTGTTGAATACTAATGATAATTTGTTGTATATTATCTTAGTCATAATATTCTTTACTGGACTAGTTGAGCTCACACTTTTCCTTTTTGTTCCATTTTTCTTCTCAGGAGGTGAGAACATAGCAGGATCTAGTTGGGGTAGGGAGTGATGGTTCTAGAAAGATGTTTTAGCAGTCCTCACTATTTTTGTAAAATAGTGTTTGAATAATTGTAATGAGGACTTATTTGAGTGTGAATATTGTCTAGAAGACAATATTTATATTTAAACTCACAGTATGTGTTGTCGTATTTTGCACGACAATTGTATTATTGAAGTTGTAGTTTGCTTTTTGTACCATGTATTTGGCGACTCAGAATGGGTGTTGTATACCTATTTTGGGGGCGTCACAGTTGGTATCAGAGCTTAGGGATATGATCCCTGGCTCAGATGTGAGACAAGAACTAGGAGGGGAGAGACGGGAAATTCCTTCGCTAGTATGACCTGACTAAGTTTATTTGGTGTTTATTTGGTCGGTCAGAGTATAAGGATAATATATGACATGACTATTAATCCTTATTTTATGGCAGTATTTAAGAATGGCAGCTGAGAACGTTAATAATGGAGTAAATCAGACCGTGGAGACACTTTTGATCACCACCCAGGGGAACGTGCAACAGGAAGGCAATATTCCTCCTGTAAACAACGTTAACGAGCAAACTATGAATGATGGAATATTTAGGAACTTTTTGTAGTTCATGCAAAATCAGACGAGGGAGACTCGTGTGCAGAATACGGGTGGAAATGATAACAATGCACGGTTTGTCACAGCCAAGCAGTTCAAAGAATTGGGACCACCAGAATTTAAGGGAAAGCCGAATCCGATCATGGTGGAAACGTGGGTCAAGTAAATTACCAAGATATTTGATGTCTTGGGATGCACGGAGGAACAAAAGGTTCCATTCGCCACCTTTATATTCCGCGGTGAGGCAGACTACTGGTGGGAGTCTGTGAAGCGTACCCAGCCTGACGCACTCAACATGCCCTAGGAAACATTTCAAAAACTGTTTAATGACAAGTACTTTTCTGAAAGTATTCGTCATATGAATGAGGTAGAGTTTATTAGACTGGAACAAAATAACATGACAGTGTTCCAGTACGAGGCGAAGTTTGCAGAGTTATCCAGGTTTGCACCTCATTTAGTCGAGAATGAGGAGCGAATGAGAAGGATGTTTCTAAGAGGTCTAAAACTCGAGATTCGGCAATATCTTATCTCTCATAAATTTTCTTTATATTCAGATGTTGTAAACAAGGCTCAATTATTAGAGCGAGATAATGAGTATGTCCAACCGAGGGACCACAACCAGGGTCATATCGATGACAGCAGTCATCAGAGCAATGATAACCAACGAGGAGGGAAAAATACGAACAAAGGCGGTAACCACTTGGGTGGTCATCGTGGCCATGATAATAAGAGAGGTGAGTCAAGTGGAAATTTCAGAAAGAGGAGATTCAACAATGACGGGAAGACATCAGCAGCTGCACCAGCACCAACAACAAATTCTAGGGGAGGAGAACGACCGCCAGTTAGATGTTACAAATGCGGGAAAGAGGGACATATTGGCCCAAACTGTCCACAACAATCCAAAGTAATGTGGAATGGAAGGCCACATAGCTCGGGATTGTTCTGTAGCAAAACCAAGTTTAACGGGGATGGTGACTCCAAGGGTTGTCCCGGATAAGTCAAAATCAGCGGTTCTTGAAAGAGCGTTTGTCGTGACTGGCCAAAACGTGAGGAACCCGAACGAGGTGATCACGGGTAAGCTAATCATAAACTCTTACGAAGTTTATACCTTATTAGATACCGGTTCTATCCATTCTTTTATCTCTCCTGCTTGTGCTCAATGTTTAAACTTGACTCCAGAGAAATTGGACTTTGACTTGTCTGTTGAAACTCCGTTGGGTGAAACCTTCGTTACATCTACAGTTTATAAATCTTGCATGATCCAAGTTGGCGCTATCACATTACCTGTTGATCTTATCTCTTTAAAGATACTTACTTTTAATGTGATTTTAGGAATTGATTGGTTAACCACTCATCATGCTAAAATTGATTGTTTTCGTAAGGTTGTTAGCTTTCATATTCCTAACCAACCTGTGATACGAATTCAAACTACTAAACCACTAAAATCAGTCACTGTCATATCAAGCCACAAAGCTATTCGTTTATTAAAAAATGGATGTCAAGCTTTCTTAGCCCATGTTATGGATTTGAACAAAGACAAGTCAGATTTGAATAATATTTCTATTGTTAGAGAATTTCTCGATGTATTTCCTGAAGAACTTCCTGGTTTACCCCCAGAACGTGAAGTTGAATTCTTTATTGACCTTGAACCAGGTACAAAGCCCATTTCTAAAACCCCATATCGAATGGTTCCTCTTGAACTTCAGGAGTTAAAAGTCCAATTACAAGAGTTATTAGACAACAATTTTATTCGTCCTAGTACATCTCCTTGGGGTGTTCCTGTTTTATTCGTAAAGAAGAAAGACGGGAGTATGCGACTTTATATCGACTATAGGAAATTGAACCATGTCACCATCAAGAATAGGTATCCGCTACCTCGCATTGATGACCTGTTTGACCAGTTGCAAGGAGCACAATTCTTTTCAAAGATCGATCATCGTTCTGGATATCATCAGCTGAAGATTAAAACTGAGAATATTCCAAAGACTGCCTTCAGAACTCGGTACGGGCATTATGAATTCTTAGTCATGTCTTTTAGATTGACTAATGCTCCTGCTGCTCTCATGGATATGATGAACCGTGTATTCAAAGAATATTTAGATCAGTTCGTTGTTGTCTTTATTAATGACATCCTCATCTATTTCAAAAGCCGTGAAGATCATGAGCGCCATTTGAAGCTGGTACTATAAAGGCTTCGTGAAAACAAGCTATATGCCAAATTGAAGAAATGCGAGTTCTGGCTTGGGGAAGTAGCATTCCTTGGGCACGTGGTGTCAAAACATGGAGTATCTGTCGACCCGGCGAAGATTGAAGCCATACAAAGTTGGGAGCAACCAAAGTAGGTGACCGACGTACGTAGCTTTCTGGGCTTAGCTGGGTATTATCGGAGATTCGTGGAAGGATTTTCTAGAATCGCTACTCCGTTAACTCAGCTGACTCGGAAGGATACAAAATTCGGTTGGAGCGAGGATTGTGAGAAGAGTTTTCAAGAACTCAAGAGGAGACTCATTTCGGCACCTGTTCTGACAATACCATCTGGTTCGGATGGATTTGTTATCTACAGCGATGCTTCAGGCAAAGGGTTAGGATGTGTTCTCATGCAACATGAGAAAGTCATAGCCTATGCCTCGTGACAACTCAAAGAATATGAGAGAAATTATCCTACTCATGATTTGGAGTTGGCAGCAGTCATTTTTGCGTTGAAGATTTAGAGACACTACCTGTATGGGGAGAAAGTGGAGATCTATACGGATCATAAAAGCCTCAAATATTTCTTCATCCAAAAGGAACTCAACATGCGGCAACGACGTTGGCTTGAACTGTTGAAAGATTACGATCATACCATCCAATATCATCCTGAAAAAGCGAACATAGTAGCTGACACATTGAGTAGAAGATCATACGCGGGTACGAGTGCAATGGTGTTAACATAAAGGCCCATTTTGTATGATTTGTAAAGGATGGAGATAGAGATGAAGGCTCCAAGTACCCGCATGATGATATCAAATATACGAGTAGAATCGACTTTAATTGATAAAGTTAAAGCCGCTCAAGCTACAGACATAGAGCTGATGCATATGAAGAAGAAAGTGCAAGAAGGTGCTATTCCAGAAGCAAGAATCGATGAAGAAGGAATATTTCGAGTCAACTCTAGACTTTGTGTTCCTAACGATTTTGACTTAAAGCATAGAATAATGATGGAGGCACACAACACACCGTTTGCAATCCATACTGGGAGTACCAAAATGTATCATGATCTTTGACATACATTTTGGTGGAGCAATATGAAAAGAGAGATCGCAGAGTTTATCTCGAGGTGTTTAACTTGTCAACGTGTAAAGGCGGAGCATCAAGTGCCAAAGGGTCCATTGCAACCACTTGAGATCCCGAAATAGAGGTGGGAACACATTACCATGGATTTCGTTACAGGTCTTCCCAAGGTTTCTCAAGGCATAGATGCGATTTGGGTCATTGTTGATAGATTAACCAAGTCTGCCCATTTCTTGCTAATACGCGAGACTTATTTCCTTGAACGTCTTGCTAGTATGTACATGAATGAGATTGTGAGATTGCATGGCATGCCAGTATCCATAGTTTCGGATCGTGACCCAAGATTCACTTCACGATTTTGGGTTAGCTTGCAGAAAGCTATGGGCACAGATTTACGATTTAGTTCAGCATACCATCCTCAAACGGACGGGCAATCAGAGAGGACTATTCAAACCCTTAAAGATATATTAAGACTCTGTGTTCTAGATTTCAAAGGAAGTTGGGATAAGTACTTGCCACTGGTAAAATTCTCCTACAACAACAATTATCAGGCAAGTATAGGTATGGCTCCGTTTGAAGCCTTATATGGACGAAAGTGTCGTTCTCCAGTATGCTGGGACGAGGTGGGTGAAGTAACATTGTTGGGACCAGAATTGCTACGCATAACTACAGAGAAAATCCAAGCAATTCGACAACGTATACAAACATCACAGGATCGACAAAAGAGTTATGCGGATCTTCATCGAAAGGATATAGAATTCAATATTGGGGATCATGTATTATTATGTGTTGCACCATGGAAAGGAGTTACAAGATTTGGGAAGAGAGGAAAGCTCAATCCACGATTTGTCGGTCCATTTGAGATTCTTGACCGAATAGGAAATGTGGCCTATAGACTCGCACTACCTCCAAGCATGTCTCGTGTTCATAATGTTTTTTACATATTTGTGCTTCGTAAATATGTGAAAGACCCGAACCACATAATTGAGTTAGAAGCAGACGAGATAGCCGAAGATTTAACGTACGAGGAGGTACCTGTTAGGATCTTGGATAGGAAAGAGCATGTTCTACGTATGAAGGTTATACCACAAGTTAAGGTTTTGTGGAGAAACCATGCTATTGAAGAAATGACCTGGGAGTTGGAATCAGAAATGAAAGCGAGGTATCCTCACCTTTTCGAAAAACCAGGTACATACGTCAATTTCGAGGACGAAATTTCATAAGGAGGGGAGGTTGTAAGCCCCTAACTTATTAATAAATAAAATTAAATTTCCTCTATTTATTATTTTGAAATAGAAAGGGTTGACTTGATTAATGTGGTTAGTTATGGGTAAAATGCGCAAATATTTTAAATAAGCAAGTGGTTATAAAATATTCATTTTTGGTCGGTGAATATTCGTTTGGTCGTGGAATATTCTTGCTGTCGGGAAATATTCGTACGACGGCGTAATCTTGTGTGGGCCCTATAACGGAAAGCGATTGGATGAAGAAAACGACAAGTATAAGTTGTTTATAATTAACGGCGTAGTTGTTACCGTTAATATTGTTGGAATACTTGGTGGTCAAAATACAGTAGCACATGGTATTGCACCAATTATTGATTCTTATGAAGGAAGACACTACTCAATAATTGTTACAGTAGTTACTGTTCAATATTTTATTTTATTGATTCAATAATTGCTGCATTGATATTTTATATTATTGTTGTTTCAATAATTGTCACTGCACAATATTTCCCATTATCAGATCAATAATTCATATTATTTGAATAATATTATTAGATAACATTATTGGCAATGTCTAGAAAGTTCTATCTAAGGATATGTTTGGTCATCTACTAGCGCGCCAGTAAGGAGAAATTCTTATTGAAAATCCCCCTCTTTCCTGGGAACGGCCTGGTTGTCATAAATATGATTCTGTAATATTATTTGTGAATAATTAATTATTGATTCATATGATAAGGAAATATTTATTTTATGTGGATATAAATGAGGGATATATTTTTGTGGTTAAAAATAAAGGAGTTAATGTTGAGATTTTTATCAATATTTTTGTCGGAATGGAGGTATTAAAAATCAGAGTTTTTGAGATATTTTGCGGGGGTTATAATTTTTAATCCGACCGTTGGATCGTGATAATTTTTGGATATGTTATACATATATAAGTTGAGTATATGTCCACAAATTTTGAACCGTTAAAAATGAACGTATGAATTATTATAAATTTTACGAGATGACTGGTTCAGAAATTGTTGAATTTTCGGAGTTTATCATTTTGGTAAAAAATTCTAGAATTGGTGGGCCCTACTCTTGGTTGGTGAAGAAATGTGCTGAGATTTTTATTCAAATGTGGTAGGCTTGAATAGTAGTAGGTAAAGCCATCAAGTTGCAGGTTAAGTCTGCTTCGGCGTGTTAACATTTTCCTATAAATAGAGGGCTAAGTTAGAATTGAAAATCATACCAGAAACAAGTTTTCTCTCTTTCTCTCTCTAGATTATTGAGTGTATTTTATGAGTATTTAGATACTTTGAGAGTTTCTATTCATCAGAGCAAGTTTCTTTCAACCTTATACCGGTATTCCGACCAGAAGTACTGATATTTTGAGGTAAGGGATATTATCTTCTTCTTAAATGATATTTTCTTCAATATCATTATTCCGAAATATTGATATGAACTTTTTATCAAATTTAGAACTTTTTGTGTCGGGGTTACTATTCACGTATACGTTACTATTCACGTATACGACACTATTCACGAATACGGCACTATTCACCAAAAAATAAAATTTTTCCTTTTTGTCCAAGATATCTATTATGGTTACTATCTTTGATTGTATCCATGTTTTGATCTTTATTTTTGAATTCTGCTTCACAATTGATTATTATGAAGTATTATTGATCTCGGATAAACTGTTATACGAATCCCTACTATTTGTCCTCTTGTCTCATTGGATTCGTTTTCTTTAAGATATTTTTCATCATCCTCAGTCCTAAATGATGATATTACTAAATATCTTTGGCCTGTATTGCAAAGATGTATGATTACCTGATGAATATCTTTGGCCTGTAGTGCAAAGATGAACAGGTGTTGAGATGAACATGACCGATTAGTGATACAAATGAATATCTTTGGCCTGTAGTGCAAAGATGAATATTTGGTTAAAGATGATTATTAATTGATGTTACAGGGATAAAATATTGATGATGGACTTTTAAATCTGAGAAGATAGTAGAATTCATTCTCTACTTGACTCTTCTAATGGTTTGCTGTTTTCGCTGCAGTTGTTGACCTAAAACTTGTTGTTGATTATATTCTATCAGATTTTTCCCTGTTGAATACTAATGATAATTTGTTGTATATTATCTTAGTCATAATATTCTTTACTGGGCTAGTTGAGCTCACACTTTTCCTTTTTGTTCCATTTTTCTTCTCAGGAGGTGAGAACATAGCAGGATCTAGTCGGGGTAGGGAGTGATGGTTCTAGAAAGATGTTTTAGCAGTCCTCACTATTTTTGTAAAATAGTGTTTGAATAATTGTAATGAGGACTTATTTGAGTGTGAATATTGTCTAGAAGACAATATTTATATTTTAAACTTACAGTATGTGTTGTCGTATTTTGCACGACAATTGTATTATTGAAGTTGTAGTTTACTTTTTGTACCATGTATTTGGCGACTCAGAATGTGTGTTGTATACCTATTTTGGGGGCGTCACATTCTCTCTCTAGAGTTTCAGTGAATTCGTAAGAAATAATAAAGGAATGAGCTTCTATTTATCGGAGAATAGAAAGGATACTATTTGCAAAATCACGGATGCAACAGTAATTATTCGGACGAAGTTTACGTTTTCAACATATTAATATCTTCTTTTCAAAGTGCTGACCAATAAGGAAAACCTACACATGTCAATTAGCAACTTTAACCAATTAAAATGCACCCTTAATTATACGTTATCAATAATAATGCATGATTGACAAGCTTGGCCAAATAAAGTGAAAGCTATCCTTGAAAAACAACTTACATCCTGCCAAAAATCTCATCCACTAGGACCACCACTAACACTCACTCACATGTTATACATATATATATATATATATATATATATATATATATATATATATATATTTAATACGTAATATATAAATACTTAATAACTCCCTTCCGTTATTTTTAAAAAATGAGTAAATGGGTGTCTATAAAATAAGCAAAACTGAGTGACTTCTCACGTAAGCATCAATAATCAATACCGTGTGCTACTATGCAACCACGCGTATTACTGTACTTTTACTACCGAGTAGTTCAACAGTATCAATGGTAAATCTTCTGCCATTATTTTCATAAAATATTTTTGTCGTTTTCTCAATCAGACAATAATTCTGTTGTGGGGTCCACCAATAATTGCGCCGTTGTACGAATATTCCCTGCTAAAACGAATATTCCCCGACCAATCAAATATAATATAACAACTTGCATACTATACAAAATTTATAAATATTACCCACAACTATAACATTATATCAATTTCACTCCATAATATTCAAAAATAATATTTATAGAAAATTCATCTTTATTCAAAAAGTTGGGGTTTTACAATCTCCCCTTCTTATGAAATTTCGCCCTCGAAATTAAGGTACGTACCTGGTATGTCGAAGAGGTAAGGATACCTTGATTTCATTTCAAATTCTAACTCCCAAGTCATTTCCTCAACATCGTGGTTTCTTCACAAAACTTTGACTTGAGGTATAACCTTGGTGCGTAGAATATGTTCCTTCTTATCCAAGATTTGAACAGGAACCTCTTCATACGTCAAATCTTCCGCTATTTCGTCCGGTTCTAACTCAATAATGTGGTTCAGGTCTTCCACATATATACGTAGCATGGATATGTGAAAAACGTTATGAACACGAGACATACTTGGCGGTAAAGCGAGTCTATAGGCCACAGTTCCTACTCGATCGAGGATTAAAAATGGACCGATGAATCGAGGATTGAGTTTTTCTCTCTTTCCAAATCTCGTAACTCCTTTTCATGGAGCAACACGTAACAACACATGATCTCCTATATCGAATTCCACATCCTTTCGATAAAGATCAACATAACTCTTTTGCCGATCTTGTGAGGTTTTTATACGTTGTCGGATCGTTTGAATCTTTTCTGTAGTCATATGTACCAACTCCGGTCCCAACAACGTTGCTTCTCCCACCTCATCCCAGCATACTAGAGAATGACACTTTCTTCCGTACAACGCTTCGAATGGAGCCACGCCAATACTTGCTTGATAACTGTTGTTGTGGGAAAACTCCACCAATGGTAAGAACTTGTCCCAACTTCCCTTGAAATCAAGGACACAGAGTCTTAATAGATTTTCAAGAGTTTGAATAGTCCTCTCTGACTGTCCGTCTGTCTGAGGATGATATGCCGAGCTAAATCGTAAATCTATGCCCATAGCTTTCTGCAAACTAACCCAAAATCGTGAAGTGAATCTTGGATCTCGATCATAAACTATGGATACTAGCATACCATGCAGTCTTATAATCTTGTTTCTGTACATACGAGAAAGACGTTCAAGTGCATAAGTTTCTCGTATCGGTAAGAAATGAGCAGACATGGTCAATCTATCAACAATGACCCAAATCGCATCTATACCTTGAGAAACCTTAGGAAGACCGGTAGCGAAATTCATGGTAATGTGCTCCCACTTCCATTCTGAAATTTCAAGTGGTTGCAATGGACCTTTTGGCACTTGATGCTCCGCCTTGACTCGTTGACACGTTAGACATCTTGAGATAAACAGCGCTATCTCTCTCTTCATATTGTCCCACCAAAATGTATGTCGAAGATCATGATACATTTTGGTACTCCCGGGATGGATTGCAAACGGTGTGTTGTGCGCCTCCATCATGATTTTATACTTTAAATCAGGGTCGTTAGGAACACAAAGTCTGGAGTTGACTCGAAGTATTCCTTCTTCATCGATTCTTGCTTCTGGCATAACACCTTCTTGCACTTTCTTCCTCATACGCATCAGCTCCAGGTCTGTAGCTTGAGCAGCTTTAACTTTATCAATTAAAGTCGATTTTACTCGCATATTTGCCATCGTCACATGGGTCCCTGGAGTCTTTAACTCGATCTCCATCCTTTGCAAGTCACACAAAATGGGCCTTTGTGTTGACAATATCGCATTCGTACTTACATATGATCTTCTACTTAATGCGTCAGCTACCACATTTGCTTTTCCAGGATGGTACTGGATGGTATGATCATAATCTTTCAACAGTTCAAGCCAACGTCGTTGTCGCATGTTGAGTTCCTTTTGAGTGAAGAAATATTTGAGGCTTTTATGATCCGTAAAGATCTCCACTTTTTCCCCATACAAGTAATGCATCCAAATCTTTAGTGCGAAGACAACAGCTGCCAACTCTAGATCATGAGTAGGATAATTCTTCTCATATTCTTTAAGTTGTCGTGAGGCATAGACTATGACTTTCCCATGTTGCATGAGAACACATCCTAACCCTTTGCCCGAAGCATCACTGTAGATGACAAATCCCTCCGAACCAGATGGTATTGTCAAAACAGGTGCTGAAATGAGTCTCCTCTTGAGTTCTTGAAAACTCTTCTCACATTCCTCGCTCCAACCGAACTTTGTATCTTTCCGAGTCAGCTGAGTTAGTGGAGTAGCGATTCGAGAAAACCCTTCTACGAATCTCCGATAATAACCAGCTAAGCCGAGAAAGCTACGTACTTCGGCCACTGATTTAGGTTGCTCCCAGCTTTGAATAGCTTCAATCTTTGCTGGGTCAACAGATATTCCATGACATGATACCACATGTCCAAGGAATGCTACTTCCTCAAGCCAGAACTCGCATTTCTTCAATTTGGCATAAAGCTTATATTCACGAAGCTTTTGGAGTATCAGCCTCAAGTGTTGCTCATGATCTTCACGGCTTTTGGAATAAATAAGGATGTCATCAATAAAAACGACCACAAAGTGATCCAAATATTCCTTGAATACTCGGTTCATCATATCCATGAAGGCAACAGGAGCATTAGTTAATCCAAAGGACATGACTAGGAATTCATAATGCCCGTACCGAGTTCTGAAAGCCGTCTTTGGAATGTCATCGGTTCTAATCTTCAATTGGTGATATCCGGAACGAAGATCAATCTTTGAAAAGAATTTGGCTCCTTGCAACTGGTCAAACAGGTCATCAATACGTGGCAATGGGTACCTATTTTTGATGGTAACATGATTCAACTCCCGATAATCAATACAAAGTCGCATACTCCCATCTTTCTTCTTCACGAATAGAACAGGAGCACCCCAAGGAGAAGTATTAGGACGAATAAAGCCAATGTCTAACAATTCCTGTAGTTGAGTCTTTAACTCCTGAAGTTCAATAAGAGCTATTCGATATGAGGCTTTGGAAATGGGGTTTGTACCGGGTTCAAGGTCGATACAAAATTCAATTTCACGCTCTGGGGGTAGGCTAGGAAGTTCTTCAGGGAATACGTCAGGAAATTCATTAACAATAGAAATATCATTCAAAACTGACGTATTTTCGTTTAGATCTGTGACGTGGGCTAAGAAAGCTTGACATCTATTTTTCAATAAACGAATAGCTTTATGGCTTGAGATGACCATGATTGATTTTAATGGTTTGGTCGCTTGAATTCGCATAATAGGTTGTTTAGGAATATGAAAGCTAACAACCTTACGAAAATAATCAATTTTAGCATAGTGAGTAGTTAACCAATCAATTCCTAGAATCACGTCAAATGCAAGTATTTTTAATGAAATAAGATTGACAGGTAATGTGAGGGTACCGATTTTGTGACGCCCCCAAAATTAGGTATACATCACCCATCTTGGGTCGTCAGAAACATGATACAGAATACAAATACAACTTACTAATACAACTGTCGTTTACAATACGACAAAACATAACTGCGAGTTTGAATATAATTATTGTCTATTAGAGACTATACAAACTCAAAAGGAGTCCTCATACAATTATTGTCACACTATTTAACAGAATAGTGAGGACTACTAATACTATCATCTGGTCTATCACTCCGTTCCCCGACTCGTCCCAGCTATATTCTCATTTTCTGAAGAGAACTGTGAAAGAAAGGGTTAGCTCAACTAGCCCAATAAGAAATATTATGACTAAGATAATGCAGAATAAATTATCATTAGCCTTCAATAGTGTTAAACTGATAAAATATAAAGAACATCAAGTTTAACTGCAGTGGAACAAGCAATCCATTAAAAGAGTCAAGTAGAAAATAAAATCTACTATCTTTTATGATTTAAAAGGTTTTTCAACACTGTTATCGCTGGGACTCAGCTTAATAAAATAATTCATGTAAGACCCCAAATTTTATGAAATAAAAGTATTCAATTTTTCTATTTAGTAAATGGTTAAATTGATAAAAGTTAAAGTTAAGGGTGATATATGAATTTTTTTTTTCAAAATACGCAAGTGGTTATAAAATATTCATTGTTGTCGGGGGGAATATTCGTTTAGTCGTGGAATATTCTTTCTGTCGGGGAATATTCGTACGACGGCGCAGCCATTTGTGGGCCCCATAACAGAATAACTGTCGGATGAAGAAAATGACAAATTTGAGTTTTTACAAATAACGGCGTAGTTATTACCGTTAACACTGTTGGAATACCCGGTGGTTAAAATACAGTAATACGCGTTATTGCACAGTAGCACACGGTATTGCATAGTATTTTTGAAATTATTGATTCTTACGTAAGAAGGCATTACTCAATAATTGTTACAGTAATTACTGTTCAATATTTTATTTTATTGATTCAATAATTGCTACGTTGAAATTTTATATTATTGTTGTTCAATAATTGTTACTGCACAGTATTTCCCATTATCAGATCAATAATTCATATTATTTGAATAATATTATTAGATAATATTATTGGCAATGTCTAGAAAGTTCTGTCTAAGGAGAGGTTTGGTCACCTAATTGCGCGCCAGTAAGGAGAAATTCTTATTGGAAAGCCCCCTCTTTCCTAGGAACGGTCTGGTTGTCATAAATGTGATTCTGTAATATTATTTGTGAATAATTAATTATTGATTCATATAACAAGAAAATATTTATTTTATGTGGATATAATTGAGAGATATATTTTTATGGTTAAAAATAAAGTAGTTAATGTTGAGGTATTTTATCTGTATTTTTTTGTCGGAACGGAGGTATTGAAAATCAAATTAGGGTTTTTGAGATATTTTGCGAGGGGTATAATTTTTAATCCGACCGTTGGATCGTTGTGATTTTTGGATATGTTATACATATATAAGTTGAGTATATGTCCACAAATTTTGAACCGTTAAAACTAAACGTATGATTTATTATGAATTTTACGAGATGACTGGTTCAGAAATTATTGAATTTTCGGAGTTTATCATTTTGGTAGAAAATTCTAGAATTGGTGGGCCCCACTCTTGGTTGGTGAAGAAATGTGCTGAGATTTTTATTCAAATGTGGTGGGTGAGAATAGTAGCAGGTAAAGCCATCAGGTTGCAGGTTAAGTCTGCTTTGGCGTGCTAACATTTTTCTATAAATAGAGGACTAAGTTAGAATTGAAAATCACACCAGAAACATAAGCTTTCTCTCTTTCTCTCTCTATATTATGAAGCATATTTTGTGAGTATTTAGATACTGTGAGAGTTGCTATTCAGTGCAAGTTTCTTTCGGCTTTGCATTCCAGTCAGAAATACTGCACTTTTGAGGTAAGGGATAGTAAGGGATTTTAAGGGTTGTTATATTTTTTAGTTTCGTAATTTTTTTGACCTTTAGAAAATTCTGAAAAAATTTAAAATGATATTTTGATGAGTTTTATTGATTGTGTCCAAAAATGGTAATTTTTGGATGTATAGATTAAGAGTTATGAATTTTACGGGAAAAGACTATTTGAAAAGTAACCGCTTATAACTCCTTGTGGTTAACTCCAAAATTTATGAAATTTTTATTTGGAGTACATCTATATAATATCAGTGTACTTTGTGAATTTCAGAATTTTTGGATAAAAGTACAATTTATGATAAATGTTTAAATATTCGACGGTTTTGGCCATATGAAAAATAGTAAATGAATTTTAAAAATTCTGAGAAAAATATATGTTCAATATGGGACTATATTCCGCTAAATCTCAGAAAAGAAATATTTTTAGAACTGATTTGGTATTTTTTTTATGAAAATAGACTAGTTATGAGAAAATGAATTAAATATGTTATGTGAAGTAAGAAAATTGGAAAATAGGATTTTATGGCTTGAAGATCCTATATGAGGTATATGCATATTTTTGATGAGGGTTTTGGTTATTAATGATGAAATCTTAAGAGTTGGCATTTTATGATGATTAAATGCATTAATTAGTAAAGTGTAAACAATTTAAATAAATTGTTTATAAGCTTAAGAAATATTATTCTTTCAATATCATTATACCGAAATATTGGTATGTATATTATTGTGGAATTTTTACCTTTTTCATGTCGGAGTTACTATTCATGAGTTACTATTCACGAGTTACTATTCACGAGTTACTATTCATGACAAAATTGGTTTCTTTTACTGACCAAATTATAGTTGAGTTATGAATATTACTATTGAGATTAAATCTATATGTTGATTATATTGATTTTATTATCATATATAATATTTTTATAACCCTAATGATGATATTTCTCTTTGACTTGAGTGTAAAGATGGGTAAATTTTTGGTATGATCATGACTATGGGTTCTCTTTGGCCAGTAGTGCAAAGTTGAATGGTTGACTGGTATGATCATGACCATTGAATTTATAATTGAACATCTTTAGCTTAAGTGCAAAGGTGAATTGATCAACATGGTTATAATTATTGTTTATATAAATTTTGAAATGATTATATATTTCTTTGAGATATTAATATATTTGGCCTGTAGTGCGATTATGAACTGTTGATGAATATATTTGGCATGTAGTGCAAATATGAACTGTTGAGGAATATCTTTGGCCTGTAGTGCAAAGATGACCTATTGTTAAATATCTTTGGCCTGTAGTGCAAAGATGGTCTGTTGATGAATATCTTTGGCTGTAGTGCAAAGATGAAATTGTTAGTATGATTATAAACAGGAACTGTGATTTGGTATAACCATGATCTTTGATGTTTCAGGTAAAGACATGTGAGGAAAATTATCTTCGTCCTAGGTGCGAAGAAAATTTAGAATCACAATTATGATTATGAGTTATTTATATGATTGTGGAAAGGAACTGTTGAGTGATGTTACAGGGATAAAATATTGTTGGTAGATTTTTAACATGGAGAAGATAATAGACTTTATGGTCTATTTGACTCTTCTAATGGATTGGTCGTTCCGCTGCAACTATGGTTGAAATTTTTATCATTTACCATATGTTCTAAATCTCTAATTTATTATTGATAAAGGCTATTGATAATTTAATTATCGTTAGTCATGATATTCTTTACTGGGCTAGTTGTGCTCACCCTTCTGTTCACAATTCCTTTCAGGTAATAAGAGTGTAGCTGGGTCGAGCGGGGGTAACAGGGGAATAGAACGGTGGTCATCATTTAGGAGTTATATTTGGTGAATCATCTAGGGTGAAGCGAACCCAACATTGGAAGGGTATTTTGTCACTATCATACAAGATGTCTAATGACATACAACCTCGTGTCATCATAAGACAGGGTTGTGCTCATCCACTTGCTGAGTATCTTTACGAGCACTACCTATATAATCTTGGTGTTTGTTTGAAGTATAATTCTCAATTAGAGACAGTGGAGATAATGATAAGTCAAGAGAAGACTCACCATTGGGAAGAATATGATAGTAAACTTCTATTTTTTCTTTGGGATATATTGGGTCAACCAAGGATAATTCTGTGGCCATATGATATCTATCATAACCTATATGCATGGCCTTCCATGTACGAAGGTTTCCTTGAGCACTTCCCAAAGATTCTAATTTCTAAAACAGTTTTTGACTATACCTTTATGTAAGATGTCATTGTGAGGTGCTTCCCACGGTTGGGACATGAGTCACATTTGGTATATATTTGTATCTAAACTCACAGCATATATGTTGTTGTATTTTGCACGATAATTGTTGTAATAAAGTTGTAGTTATTTTCTGTACCATGTATTTGGCGACTCAGAATAGGTTGGATGGAATGGACCTATTTTGGGGTTGTCACAATTCACATCATCGAATCACCCCTGCACTACGGCCAAAGATATTCTTTAGTATCACGACCACAATTATCCATGCACTACGGGCCAAGAATATTTGTGTACTCATTAATGGTCATGATCATGCCAACAACTGTCCATCAATGCACTACGGGCCAATGAGGACTTTTACCACATCATTTGTAACATTACAGTCATGATTATACCGAATAATCCCTGGTCATAATCATACCAAGTCCATCTATGCACTACAGGCCACAGATGACTTTTAACATTTTATAAACATGAGGATGATGACAATGATATAAGAATTCAATAAAACAAGTTCAAGAATTAATTTATCCAAGAATTAACAACGTCCAAATTGTCAACATGATACTGCTTTGTGGAGTAAAATTCAAGAATGCTTAGAAGAATATATTTTCATGAAAAGATAATGGATGAACCTCAATTATCAAGGATATTTCACTAATTTCATGGAGTATAGAAGTTAAAACTTAACCAACTGAGTATAATAAAGAGTGGAATAACAAAAGAAATCACCTGGCATGCGATAGACCGCACTGACAGGTTATTCCAACAGAATAATAAATAATGGAACCAGGTCCGGCATAAAGGCACAGACAGGATATTCCGACAGAGTAATAAATAATGGAACCAGGTCCGGCGTAAACGCACAGACATGATATTCCGACAGAGTAATAAATAATGGAACCAGGTCCGGTGTAAAACACACAGACAGGATGTTCCAACAGAATAATAACAAAACGGAACCAGGTCCGGTGTAAAACACACAGACAGAATGTTCCAACAGAATAATAATAAAAACGGAACCAGGTCCGGTGTAAAACACACAGACAGGATGTTCCAACAGAATAATAGAAGAATGTCACCAAGTATAGAGTAGACCGCGTATACAGATTATTCTAACAGAATAATAAGAAATGGAATAACAACAGTTTTCTTCATGAATAAGAAAAAATAACACCCCTTACCGTGTTAAAGAAGAACTAAAATAAGAAAATAGTTAAGTAGCAGAATACTTTTCTTCTCTCTCTCTATAGTTTCTCTCTATAGTTTCTCTCTCTAGAGTTCAGTGAATTCGTAAGAAATAATGAAGGAATGAGCTGCTATTTATAGAAAAATAGAATGCATAGTAACTAATCCATGAACGGTCTAGATTGATTACTTTAATCTGACGGTCCATATTTAAAGAAAAATATTTTAAATAAAATATAATATATTCTATTTATAGAATAACTTTAATAAAGTATTCTGTTTTATATAAAAAGATGTTTCTGTTTTATTACGTTAATAATACGAATAAAACGAAACTTCATTATCGCTAAATAATTCATATTATTAACTGACAATAATTGAATCAAACTGAGTGACTTCTCACATAAGCATTAATAATCAATACCGTGTGCTACTATGCAACCACACGTATTACTGTACTTTTACTACTGAGTAGTTCAACAGTATCAATGGTAAAACTTCCGCCGTTATTTTTAATAAAATATTTTTGTCATTTTCTCAATCCGACAATAATTCCGTTATGGGGTCCACCAATGATTGTGCCGTTGTACGAATATTCCCTGTTAAAACGAATATTCTCCGACCAATCGAATATTATATAACAACTTGCGTACTTTGCAAAAGTTATAAATATTACCCACAACTATAACATTATATCAAATTAACTCCATAATATTCAAAAATGATATTTATAGAAAATTCATCTTTATTTATAAAAGTTGGGGTCTTACAACCTCCCCTTCTCATGAAATTTCGCCCTCGAAATTAGGGTACGTACCTGGTATGTCGAAGAGGTAAGGATACCTTGACTTCATTTCAAATTCTAACTCCCAAGTCATTTCCTCAACTTCGTGATTTCTCCACAAAACTTTGACTTGAGGCATAACCTTGGAGCGTAGAATATGTTCTTTCTTATCCAAGATTTGAATAGGAACTTCTTCATACGTCAAATCCTCCGCTATTTCGTCCGGTTCTAACTCAATAATGTGGTTCGGGTCTTCCACATATTTACGTAACATGGATATGTGAAAAATATTATGAACATGAGACATACTTGGCGATAAAACGAGTCTATAAGCCACAGTTTCTACTCGATCGAGGATTAAAAATGGACCGATGAATCGAGAATTTAGCTTTCCTCTCTTTCCAAATCTCGTAACTCCTTTCCATCGAGCAAAACGTAAGAACACATGATCTCCTATATCAAATTCCACGTCCTTTCGATGAAGATCAACATAACTCTTCTGTCGATCTTGTGAGGTTTTTATACGTTGTCGGATCGCTTGAATCTTTTCTGTAGTCATACATACCAACTCCGGTCCCAACAGCGTTGCTTCACCCACCTCATCCCAGCATACTGGAGAACGACATTTTCTTCCATACAATGCTTCGAATGGAGCCATGCCAATACTTGCTTGATAACTGTTGTTGTAGGAAAACTCCACCAATGGTAAGAACTTTTCCCAAATTCCCTTGAAATCAAGGACACAGAGTCTTAATAGATCTTCAAGAGTTTGAATAGTCCTCTCGGATTGTCCGTCCGTCTGAGGATGATATGCCGAACTAAATCCTAAATCCGTGCCCATAGCTTTTTGTAAGCTAACCCAAAATCGTGAAGTGAATCTTGGGTCTCGGTTAGAAACTATGGATACTGGCATACCATCCAGTCTTACAATCTCGTTTATGTACATACGAGTAAGACGTTCAAGTGTATAAGTTTCTCGTATCGGTAAGAAATGAGCAGACTTGGTCAATCTATCAACAATGACCCAAATCGCATCTATACCTTGAGAAACCTTAGGAAGACCGGTAACGAAATCCATGATAATGTGCTCCCACTTCCATTTTGGAATTTCAAGTGGTTGCAATGGACCTTTTGGTACTTGATGCTCCGCTTTGACTCGTTGACAAGTTAGACACCTCGAGATAAACAACGATATCTCTCTCTTCATATTGCTCCACCAAAATGTATGACGAAGATCATGATACATTTTGGTACTTCCAGGATGGATTGCAAACGATGTGTTGTGCGCCTCCATCATGATTTCATACTTTAAATCAGAGTTGTTAAGAACATAAAGTCTGGAGTTGACTCGAAGTATTCTTTTTTCATCGATTCTTGCTTCCGACATGGCACCTTCTTGCACTTTCTTCCTCATATGCATCAGCTCTAAGTCTGTAGCTTGAGCAGCTTTAACTTTATCGATTAAAGTTGGTTCTACTCGTATATTCACCATCATCACATGGGTCCCTGTAGTCTTTAACTCTATCTCCATTCTTTGCAAGTCACACAAAATAGGCCTTTGTGTTGACAATATCGCACTCGTACTTGCATATGATCTTCTACTCAATGCGTCAGCTACCATGTTCGCTTTTCCAGGATGGTATTGAATGGTATGATCATAATCTTTCAACAGTTCAAGCCAACGTCGTTGTCGCATGTTGAGTTCCTTTTGAGTGAAGAAATATTTGAGGTTTTTTGATCCGTAAAGATCTCCACCTTCTCCCCATACAAGTAATGCCTCCAAATTTTAAGTGCAAAGACAACAGCTGCCAACTCTAGATCATGAGTAGGATAATTCTTCTCATATTCCTTGAGTTGTCTTGATGTATAGGCTATGACTTTTCCATGTTGCATGAGAACGCATCCCAACCCTTTGCTCGAAGCATCACTGTAGATGGAAAATCCCTCCGAGCCAGATGGTATTGCTAGAACAGGTGTTAAAATGAGTCTCCTCTTGAGTTCTTGAAAACTTTTCTCACATTCTTCGCTCCAACCGAACTTGGTATCTTTCCGAGTCAGCTGAGTTAATGGAGTAGCGATTTGAGAAAATCCTTCCACGAATCTCCGATAATAACCAGCTAAACCAAGAAAGCTACGTACTTCGGTCACTAATTTAGGTTGCTCCCAGCTTTGAATAGCTTCAATCTTTGCCGGGTCAACAGATATTCCACGACTTGATACTACGTGCCCAAGGAATGCTACCTCCTCCAGCCAGAACTCGCACTTCTTCAACTTGGCATAAATCTTGTATTCACGAAGCTTTTGGAGTACCAGCCTCAAGTGTTGCTCATGATCTTCACGGCTTTTGGAATAAATAAGGATGTCATCAATAAAGACGACCACAAAGTGATCCAAATATTCCTTGAATACCCGGTTCATCATATCCATGAAGACAGCATGAGTATTAGTCAATCCAAAGGACATGACTAGGAATTCATAATGCCCGTACCGAGTTCTGAAAGCCGTCTTTGGAATAGCATCAGTTCTAACCTTCAGCTGATGATATCCAGAACGAAGATCGATCTTTGAAAAGAATTGTGCTCCTTGCAATTGGTCAAACATGTCATCAATACGTGACAATGGGTACCTATTTTTGATGGTGACATGATTCAACTCCCGATAATCAATACAAAGTCGCATACTTCCATCTTTCTTCTTCACGAATAGCACAGGAGCACCCCAAGGAGAAGTACTAGGACGAATAAAGCCAATGTCTAACAATTCCTGCAGTTGGATCTTTAACTCATGAAGTTCAATAGGAGCCATTCGATATGGGGCTTTGGAAATGGGTTTTGTACTGGGTTCAAGGTCGATACAAAATTCAATTTCACGCTCTGGGGGTAGGCCAGGAAGTTCTTCAGGGAATACGTCAGGGAATTTATTAACAATAGAAATATCATTCAAAACTGACATATTTTTGTTTAGATCCGTGACATGAGCTAAGAAAGCTTGACATCCGTTTTTCAATAAATGAATAGCTTTATGGCTTGAGATGATGGCGATTGATTTTAATGGTTTGGTTGCTTGAATTCGCATAATAGGTCGATTAGGAATATGAAAGCTAACAACCTTACGAAAATAATCAATTTTTGCATGATGAGTAGTTAACCAATCAATCCCTAAAATCACGTCAAATGCAAGTATTTTTAATGAAATAAGATCGACAGGTAATGTATGGGTACCAACTTGAACCAAACAAGACTTATAAACCGTGGATGTAATGAAGGTTTCTCCCAATGGAGTTTCAACAGATAAGTCAAAGTCTAATTTCTCCGGAGTCAAATTTAATCGATGAGCGCAAGTAGGAGAAATAAAAAAATGGAAAGAACCGGTATCAAATAAAGTATAGACTTCGTTAGAGTTTATGATAAGCTTACCCGTGATGACCTCATTCGGGTTCCTTGCTTTCTGGGAGGTCACAACAAACGCTCTCCCTTGCACTACCGGTTTTGACTTTTCTGGGACGGCCTTTGGTGTCTCCATCCTGGCTGAACTTGTTTTTGGTAAACGACAAAATCGAGCTAAATGATCTTCTCTTCCACAATTATAACATGCTTTAGACGGCATCGCGCAGTTTGGACTGATGTGCCCCTCCCCTCCGCATTTGAAACATATGATAGGTGGTCATTCTCCTTCCTTAACAACGGGTGCTGGTGCTGATGTCTTTCCATCATTGTTGAATCTCTTCTTCTTGAAATGACCATTCTTATTGTTTTGGCCCTGATTACCACCGAAGTGGTTACCATTTCTGGCATGTTGATTCCCTCCACGTTTGTTGTCACTGCTTCGATGACTGCTCTCACTAGTATTATCATTTTGCCGATTGCTCTCTTTTGGTTGCGTTGACTCATTATCACGCTCCACTAACTGAGCCCTATTCACAACATCTGAATACAAACACAGTTTATGAGAAATAAGATGTTGACGTATCTCAGGTTTCAAACTCGCAAAAATATTCGCGTCATTCGCTCTTCATTATCCACTAAGTGGGACGCAAACCGGGATAACTCAGCAAATTTAGCCTCATACTGCGACACGGTCATATTATTCTGCTCTAATTTGATGAACTCCACCTCCTTCATGTGACGAACACTTTCGGAAAAGTATTTGTCATTGAACAGCTCTTGGAACTTCTCCCAAGACATCTTCACTGCGGCAGGTTGAGTACGCTTAATCGATTCCCACTAGTAATCTTCCTCTCCTTGCAACATAAAGGCGGCAAAGGGAACCTTTTGCTCCTCAGAGCATCCCAAGACATCAAATATCTTGGTGATCTGCTTTATCCATGTTTCCGCTATAAGTGGTTTTGGCTCTCCCTTAAACTCCGGTGGTCCCAACTCCTTGAACTGTTTAGCGGTGACCGTCCGAGAGTTTTCAGTGTTTTTTCACCTACATTTTGAACAGGAGCCGCTCTCGCCTGTTGTTGCATGAACTGCATAAAGCTTCTGAACATTCCATCATTCATCATTTGGTCAGTATTGTTGTTTGCATGAGGATTGTCGCCTTCCAGATGCACATTATCCCGATTATTGATATGTGGTGAATCAACAGTCGCCTGTGCTCCATTGCTATTCTCAACATTCTCGGATGCCATTTTCAGATACTGCCATAAAACAAAAGTTAATTGATATGTCATATATTATCCTTATATTCTGACCGACCAATTAAATACTATGCAAATAAACTTAGGTAGGTCATACTAGCGAAGGAATTCCCCGTCTCTCCCCTCCTAGTTCTATTCTCACATCTTAGCCAGGGATCATATCCCTAAGCTTTGATACCAACTGTGACGACCCCAAAATTAGGTATACATCACCCATCTTGGGTCGTCAGAAACATGGTACAGAATACAAATAAAAATTACTAATACAACTGTCGTGTACAATACGACAAAACATAATTGTGAGTTTGAATACAATTATTGTCTACTAGAGACTATAATCCTCATACAATTATTGTCACACTATTTAACAGAATAGTGAGGACTACAAATACTATCATCTGGTCCATCACTCCGTTCCCCGACTCGTCCCAGCTATATTCTCATTTTCTGAAGAGAACAGTGAAAGAAAGGGTGAGCTCAACTAGCCCAGTAAGAAATATTATGACTAAGATAATGCAGAATAAATTATCATTAGCCTTCAACAGTGTTAAACTGATAAAATATAACGAACATCAATTTTAACTGCAGTGGAACAAGCAATCCATTAAAAGAGTCAAGTAGAAAATAAAATCTACTATCTTCTATGATTTAAAAGGTTTTTCAACACTGTTATCGCTGGGACTCAGCTTAATAAAATAATCTGTGACGCCCCCAAAATCGGGTATTCATCACCCATCTTGGGTCGTCAGATACATGGTACAAAATACAAATACAAACTTAATTATACAAATATCGTGTAACATACGATATACATAAACTGAGAGTTCTAATAGGAATATTGTCATCTGGACAATATCATACTCAAGGAGTCCTCATTACATTTATTGTTACGCTATTTAACAGAATGGTGAGGACTAATAATGCTATCTTTGGACCATCACTCCTTTCCCAGACTCGTCTCAGCTATATTCTCATTTCTGAAGAGAACATTGAAAGAAAGGGTGAGCTCAACTAGCCAGTAAGAAATTTATGACTAAGATAATGAAGAAAATAAATTATCAATAGTCTTCAACAATGTTAAACTGATAAATACAATAGACATAAGTTTACTGCAGCGGAATAAGCATCCATTAGAAGAGTCAAGTAGAGAATAAAACCTACTATCTTCTATGATTTAAAAATATTTTCATCAACTTTATCACTGAGACTAAACACATCTTCTAATCATCTTGTATTACGGGCCAAGGATATTCATTAAATCATCAATGATCATGACTATACCGAAAAATCCTGGTCATAATCATATCACAAAAACTGTCTATCAAGCATTACAAGCCACTGAGGACTTTTACCACACCACTTATAACATCACAATTCATGATTATACCGAATGATCCTAGTCATAATCATACTAAGTCCATCTATGCACGTAAGCCAAAGATGACTTTTAACATAAAATAAACATGAGGATGATGACAATGTTATAGGAATTCAATTAAACAAGTTCAAGATTACTTTATCCAGGAACTAATAATATCCAAATTGTCAACATGATACTTCTTTGTAAAGTAACAGTCAAGAATGCTCAGAAGAATATTTTCATGAAAAGATACTGAATGAAGCGCAAATATCAAGGATATTTTACTAATTTCATAGAGTATAGAAATCAAAACTTTAACCAAATGAGTATAATAAAGAATATATAAAACTGCAAATAGATTTTCACCAGCCATGCGGTAATCCACGTATACAGATCATTTCCACAATTTAATAGGAATGAATATAAAGGATCATTCACATGCATGTGGCAATCCACATAGACAGGTTATTCCAACAGAATAATAAAGAATGGAATATAGAAGGATTCACCATGCATGCGATAGAGGCCGCACAGACAGGTTATTCCCAACAAATAATAAATGCGGAATAATAAATATGGAACCAGGTCAGGTGAAATTCACACTGACAGGATATTCCGACAGAATAATAAACGCGGAATATAAATGATGGAACAAGTCAGGTGAAATTCACACCGACAGGATATTCCGACAGAATCGTAAAGAACGGAATAATAAAGAATTTCACCAAGTTTGCGGTACTTCGCATAACGGGTTATTCCACATAATAATAAAGAATGAAATAACAGAAGAAGATCACCAAGTATTGGGTAAACCGCATATACAGGTCATTCCACCAAGTATAGGGTAAACCACGCATACAGGTTATTCCAACAGAATAATAAAGAATGGAATAACATAAGTTCTCTTCATGAATAAGAAAGAATAACACCCCTTACCGTTTTAAAGAAGAACTGAAATAAAGAAGTAGTTAAGTGACAGAATACTCTTCTTCTTTCTCTCTATAGTTTCTCTCTCTAGAGTTCAGTGAATTCGTAAGAAAATAATGAAGGAATGAGCTTCTATTTATAGAAAAATAGAATGCATAGTAACTAATCCATGAACGGTCCAGATTGATTTACTTTAATCTGACGGTCCATATTTAAAAAAAAATCTTTTAAATAAAATATAATATATTCTATTTATAGAATAACTTTAATAAAGTATTCTGTTTTATATAAAAAGATTTTACTATACAAAATACTATGCACAATAGAATATAATATATTCTATTTATAGAATAACTTTAATAAAGTATTCTGTTTTATATAAAAAGACGTTTCTGTTTTATTACGTTAATAATACGAATAAAACAAAACTTCATTATCGCTAAATAATTCATATTATTAATTGACAATAATTGAATCAAACTGAGTGACTTCTCACATAAGCATCAATACCGTGTGCTACTATGCAACCACACGTATTACTGTACTTTTACTACCGAGTAGTCCAACAGTATCAACGGTTAAACTTCCGCCGTTATTTTTAATAAAATATTTTTGTCGTTTTTCTCAATCTGACAATAATTCCGTTGTGGGGTCCACCAATGATTGTACCGTCGTACGAATATTCCCCGTAAATAGTAACCCATGAATAGTACTTCGATACAAAAAGTGTCCCAAATACTCGAGTGAACAATACTAGAGTGAATAGTAATTTAGGTGAATAGTAACCCGTGAATAGTAACTCGTGAATAGTGACCATGTATTTTATGACAACTTGTTTACTTTAAAAAAATTCACATATCACCCTTAACTTTAACCTTTTATCAATTTACCATTTACCAAAATAGAAAAATTGAATACTTTTATTTCATAAAATTCGGGGTCTCACAATCTCTCCTCCTTATGGAATTTCGCCCTCGAAATTAACGTACGTACCTGATATTCGAGGAGATGAGAATACCTTACTTTCTTTTCGGATTGTACCTTTCCGGATAATTCCGCTCTATCATGATTTTTCCATTTCTCATCTCCTGTATTTCGAATATCATTCTAGAATATACCTTCAAAACAAAGGTTAATCGACATACCATAATTTATCCACTTATTAAGTAAACAATTCAGCTTAGGTAAGTCACACACCTAGCGAAGTATATTACTCGTCTTCTAGACTAATATCTCCATCAGTGACCATATCCCTGTAACATCAATCAATAATTTCTGTCCACAATCATATGAATAACTCATAATCATAATTGTGATTCTGAATTACTTTTCGCACCCAGGAAGAAGAAAATTTACATCACCTATCTTCACCTGAAACATCAAAAAATCATGGTTATACCAAATCACAATTCCTGCTCATAATCATACTAATAAATTCATCTTTGCACTACGGCTAAAGATTTACAACTGTATAACCAATAATCAACAGTTAATCTTCGCACTACAGGCCAAGGATATACAACTGTAAAATCAATAATGCTGAGACTCAGCTTAATAATATCACGACCACGAATTATCCATGCACTACGTGCCAAAGATAATCGTGTTTTCAATTACGGTCATGATTATACCAAACAATCCCTGGTCATAATCATACCAAGTCCATCTATGCACGTAAGCCACATATGACTTTTACCACATCTATGAATTAATATTTCATTGCTGAGACTCAGCTCAATAATTAATCCACATCATCGAATCATCCCTGCACTACAGGCCAATGATATTCTTTAGTATCACGACCACGAATTATCCATGCACTACGTGTCAAAGATAATCGTGTTTTCAATTACGGTAATGATTATACCGAACAATCCCTAGTCATAATCATACAAGTCCATCTATGCACGTAAGCCACAGATGACTTTTACCACATCTATGAATTAATATTTCACTGCTGAGACTCAGCTCAATAATTAATCCACATCATCGAATCACCCTTGCACTCCGGCTAAGGATATTCTTTAGTATCACGACCACGAATATGCATGCACTACGGCTAAAGATAATCGTATTTTCATCAACGGTCCTGATCATGCCATAAAACAATTAGTCTTTGCACTACGGCCAAAGAGAATCCATAGCCATAATCATGCCAAAAACTGTCCATCAATGCATTACGGGCCAATGAGGACTTTTTCCACATCATTTGTAACATTACGGTCATGATTATACCGAATAATCCCTGGTCATAATCATACCAAGTCCATATGTGCACTACAGGCCACAGATGACTTTCAACAAAATATAAACATGAGAATGAGGTATTGACGTATATAGGGTTTCAAACCTCTAAGAAACTTTCGCGTCATTCGCTCCTCATTATCGACCAAATGGGATGCAAACCGGGATAACTCCGCAAACTTAACCTCGTACTGCGATATGGTCATATTATTTTTGCTCCAATGCTTATCTCAACATTGTTAGATGCCATTTTCAAACACTGCCACAAAACAAGGGTTAATTAACATATCACATATTATCCCTATACTCTGACCGACCAATTAAATACCAAATAAACTTAGGTAGGTCATACTAGCGAAGGATTCATTCCCCGTCTCTCCCCTCCTAGTTCTTATCTTACATCTCAGCCAGGGATCATATCCCTAAGCTCTGATACCAACTGTGACGCCCCCAAAATCGGGTATTCATCACCATCTTGGGTCGTCAGATACATGGTACAAAATACAAATACAAACTTAATTATACAATATCGTGTAACATACGACAATATATAAACTGAGAGTTCTAATAGGAATATTGTCATCTAGACAATATCCATACTCAGGAGTCCTCATTACATTTATTGTCACGCTATTTAACAGAATGGTGAGGACTACTAATGCTATTCTGGACCATCACTCATTTCCCTGACTCGTCTCAGCTATATTCTCATTTCCTGAAGAGAACATTGAAAGAAAGGGTGAGCTCAACTAGCCCAGTAAGAAATATTATGACTAAGATAATGAAGAATAAATTATCAATAGTCTTCAACAATGTTAAACTGATAAATACAATAGACATCAAGTTTAACTGCAGCGGAATAAGCAATCCATTAGAAGAGTCAAGTAGAGAATAAAACCTACTATCTTCTATGATTTAAAATATTTTCATCAACTTTTATCACTGAGACTAAACCACATCTTCTAATCATCCTTGTATTACGGGCCAAGGATATTCATTAAATCATCAATGATCATGACTATACCGAAAAATCCCTGGTCATAATCATATCACAAACTGTCTATCAATGCATTACAAGCCACTGAGGACTTTTACCACACACTTATAACATCACAATTCATGATTATACCGAATGATCCCTAGTCATAATCATACTAAGTCCATCTATGCACGTAAGCCAAAGATGACTTTTAACATAAAATAAACATGAGGATGATGACAATGTTATAGGAATTCAATTAAACAAGTTCAAGAATTACTTTATCCAAGAACTAATAATATCCAAATTGTCAAACATGATACTTCTTTGTAAAGTAACAGTCAAGAATGCTCAGAAGAATATTTTCATGAAAAGATATTTGAATGAAGCGCAAATATCAAGGATATTTTACTAATTTCATAGAGTATAGAAATCAAAACTTTAACCAAATGAGTATAATAAAGAATATATAAAACTGCAAATAGATTTTCACCAGCCATGCGGTAATCCACGTATACAGATCATTTCCACAATTTAATAAGGATGAATATAAAGGATCATTCACCATGCATGTGGCAATCCACATAGACAGGTTATTCCAACAGAATAATAAAGAATGGAATAATAGAAGGATTCACCATGCATGCGATAGAGGCCGCACAGACAGGTTATTCCCAACAGAATAATAAATGCGGAATAATAAATATGGAACCAGGTCAGGTGAAATTCACACTGACAGGATATTCCGACAGAATAATAAACGCGGAATAATAAATGATGGAACCAAGTCAGGTGAAATTCACACCGACAGGATATTCCGACAGAATCGTAAAGAACGGAATAATAAAAGAATTTCACCAAGTATGCGGTACTTCGCATAAACGGGTTATTCCAACATAATAATAAAGAATGAAATAACAGAAGAAGATCACCAAGTATTGGGTAAACCGCATATACAGGTCATTCCACCAAGTATAGGGGTAAACCACGCATACAGGTTATTCCAACAGAATAATAAAGAATGGAATAACATAAGTTCTCTTCATGAATAAGAAAGAATAACACCCCTTACCGTTTTAAAGAAGAACTGAAATAAAGAAGTAGTTAAGTGACAGAATACTCTTCTTCTTTCTCTCTATAGTTTCTCTCTCTAGAGTTCAGTGAATTCGTAAGAAAATAATGAAGGAATGAGCTTCTATTTATAGGAAAATGGAATGCATAGTAACTAATCCATGAACGGTCCAGATTGATTTTACTTTAATCTGACGGTCCATATTTAAAGAAAATCTTTTAAATAAAATATAATATATTCTATTTATAGAATAACTTTAATAAAGTATTCTGTTTATATAAAAAGATTTTACTATGCAAAACACTATGCACAATAGAATATAATATATTCTATTTATAGAATAACTTTAATAAAGTATTCTGTTTTATATAAAAAGACGTTTCTGTTTTATTACGTTAATAATACGAATAAAACAAAACTTCATTATCGCTAAATAATTCATATTATTAATTGACAATAATTGAATCAAACTGAGTGACTTCTCACATAAGCATCAATACCGTGTGCTACTATGCAACCACACGTATTACTTGTGAAACCCCAGATTTTATGAATAAATATTAATTTTTCTCAAAATAATTTTTTTTATATTAATGTGTGGATTTGATATAATAGTTATGGGTAGTATTTATAAATTTTGCAAAGTATGCAAGTTGTCATATTATATTCGATTGGTCGGAGAATATTCTTTTTTTGTCGGGGAATATCCGTACGACGGTACAATTATTGGTGGACCCCACAACGGAATTATTGTCGGATTGAGAAAACGACAAAAAATACTTTATGAAAATAACGGCGGAAGTTTTACCGTTGATACTGTTGAACTACTCGGTAGTAAAAGTACAGTAATACGTGTGGTTGCATAGTAGCACACAGTATTAATTATTAATGCTTATGTGAGAAGTCACTCAGTTTGATTCCATTATTGTCAGTTAATAATATGAATTATTTAGCGATAATGACGTTTTGTTTTATTCGTATTATTAACGTAATAAAACAGAAACATCTTTTTATATAAAACAGAATACTTTATTAAAGTTATTCTATAAATAGAATATATTATATTTTATTTAAAAGATTTTTCTTTAAATATGGACCATCAGATTAAAGTAATCAATCTGGACCGTTCATGGATTAGTTACTATGCATTTCATTTTCCTATAAATAGAAGCTCATTCCTTCATTATTTCTTACGAATTCACTGAACTCTAGAGAGAGAAACTATAGAGAGAGACTATATAGAGATAGAAGAAAGTTTTCTGCTACTTCACTACTCTTATATCCAGTTCTTTTACGGTAAGGGGTGTTATTCTTTCTTATTCATGAAGAGAACTGTTGTTATTCCATTTCTTATTATTCTGTTGGAATAACCTGTATACGCGGATTACCCTATACTTGGTGACATTCTTCTATTATTCTGTTGGAACATCCTGTCTGTGTGTTTTTACACCGGACCTGGTTCCGTTTTTATTATTATTCTGTTGGAACATCCTGTCTGTGTGTTTTACACCGAACCTGGTTCCGTCTTGTTATTATTCTGTCGGAATATCCTGTCTGTGCGTTTACGCCGGACCTGGTTCCATTATTTATTATTCTGTCGGAATATCCTGTCTGTGCGTTTACGCCGGACCTGGTTCCATTATTTATTATTCTGTTGGAATAACCTGTCTGTGCGGTCTATCGCATGCATGGTGATTTCTTTTGTTATTCCATTCTTTATTATACTCAGTTGGTTAAGTTTTGACTTCTATACTCCATGAAATTTGTGGAATATCCTTGATAATTGCGTTTCATCCAGTATCTTTTCATGAAAATATTCTTCTAAGTATTCTTGAATTTTACTCCACAAAGCAGTATCATGTTGACAATTTGGACGTTGTTAATTCTTGGATAAATTAATTCTTGAACTTGTTTTATTGAATTCTTATATCATTGTCATCATCCTCATGTTTATAAAATGTTGAAAGTCATCTGTGGCCTGTAGTGCATAGATGGACTTGGTATGATTATGACCAGGGATTATTCGGTATAATCATGACCGTAATGTTACAAATGATGTGGTAAAAGTCCTCATTGGCCCGTAGTGCATTGATGGACAGTTGTTGGCATGATCATGACCATTAATGAATATACGAATATCCTTGGCCGTAGTGCAGGGGTGATTCGATGATGTGAATTATTTTATTAAGCTGAGTCTCAGCGATCACAGTGTTGGAAAATCTTTTAAATCATAAAAGATAGTAGAGTTTATTTTCTACTTGACTCTTTTAATGGATTGCTTGTTCCGCTGCAGTTAAACTTGATGTCTATTATATTTTATCAGTTTAACATTGTTGAAGGCTAATGATAATTTATTCTGCATTATCTTAGTCATGATATTTCTTACTGGGCTAGTTGAGCTCACCCTTTCTTTCACTGTTCTCTTCAGGAAATGAGAACGTAGCTGGGGCAAGTCGGGGAACGGAGTGAGTGATGGTCGAATGATAGTATTAGTTAGTAGTCCTCACTATTCTATGTAATGGTGTGTTAATAAATGTAATGAGGACTCCTTTTGAGTATGAATACTTTCTAGAAGATAATATTTGTATTCAAACTCACAGTTTATGTTTTGTCGTATTGTACACGACAGTTGTATTAGTAAGTTGTATTTGTATTCTGTACCATGTAAGTGGCGACCCAAGATGGGTGACGTATACTTAATTTTGGGGGCGTCACAGTTGGTATCAGAGCTTAGGGATATGATCCTGGCTAAGATGTGAGAATAGAACTAGGAGGGGAGAGACGGGGAATTCCTTCGCTAGTATGACCTACCTAAGTTTATTTGCATGGTATTTAATTGGTCGGTCATAATATAAGGATAATATATGACATATCAATTAACTTTTATTTGTGGCAGTATCTGAAAATGACATCTGAGAATGTTGAGAATAGCAATGGAGCACAGGCGATTATTGATTCACCACATATCAATAATCAGGATAATGTTCATCAGGAAGGTGACAATCCTCATGCAAACAACAACACTGACCAGATGATGAATGATGCAATGTTTAGAGGTTTTATGCAATTCATGCAACAACAGGTGAAAGCGCGGCTCCTGTCCACAACGTAGGTGGAAATACTGAAAACTCTCAGGCGGTCACCGCTAAGCAGTTTAAGGAGCTGGGACCACCGGAGTTTAAGGGAGAACCCAAACCACTTGTAGCTGAAACATGGATAAAGCAGATCACCAAGATATTTGATGTCTTGGGTTGCTCCGAGGAGCAAAAGGTTCCCTTTGCCGCCTTTATGTTGCGAGGAGGAGAGGCAGATTACTGGTGGGAATCGATAAAGCGTACTCAACCTGCCGCACTGAAGATGTCCTGGGAGAAGTTCCAAGAGCTGTTTAACGACAAATATTTTCCGAGAGTATTCGTCACATGAAGGAGGTGGAGTTCATCAAATTGGAGCAGAATAATATGACTGTGTCGCAGTACGAGGCAAAATTTGCGGAGTTATCCCGGTTTGCGTCCCACCTGGTAGATAATGAAGAAAGAATGACGCGGATGTTTTTAAGAGGTTTGAAGCCGGAGATACGTCAACATCTTGTTTCTCATAAATTGTGTTTGTATTCAGATGTTGTAAATAGGGCTCAGTTGGTGGAGCGCGATAACGAGACAACGCACCAAAAGAGAGCACCCGGCAAAATGATAATACTAGTGAAAGCAGTCATCGAAGCGGTGACAACAAGCGTGGAGGGAATCAACAGGCCAGAAATGGTAACCACTTCGGTGGTAATCAGGGCCAAAATAATAAGAATGAGCATTTCAAGAAGAGGAGATTCAACAATGATGGAAAGACGTCACACCAGCACCTGTCGTTAAGGAAGGAGAACGATCACCTATCATATGTTTCAAATGCGGAGGGGAGGGGCACATCAGTCCAAACTGCGCGATGCCGTCCAAAGCATGTTATAATTGTGGAAGAGAAGGTCATTTAGCCCGATTTTGTCGTTCACCGAAGACAAGTTCAGATAGGATGGAGGCACCAAAGACCGTCCAGAAAAGCCAAAGCCAGTAGTTTAAGAGAGAGTATTTTTTTTTTCGTGACGAGGAACCTGAATAAAATTATCACGGGTATGTTAGTCATAAACTCTTGCGAAGTCTATACCGTGTTAGATACCGGTTCTACTCACTCTTTTATTTTACCTAGTTGTGTTAAATGTTTGAAGTTAACTCGGAGAACTTAGACTTTGATATGTCGGTTTAAACTCAGTTGGGAGAAACCTTCGTTACCTCTACTATTTATAAATCTTGTTCAAATCAACACTTTCACGTTACCTGTCGATCTTATCTCTTTGAAAATACTTGCCTTTGATGTGATTTTTTTGAAACGATTGGTTCACTACTCATCATGCTTCTCGTAAGGTTGTTAGCTTTCATATTCCTAACCAACCTGTTATGCAAATTCAAAGTAACCAAACCACTAAAGTCAATCATTGTCATATCAAGCCATAAGTAAAATCCCCGTTCCTTTCGCTGTTGACTTCCTGGTGTGGAATGCACCGAAGCTAGACTTTCCGTAGGAGACGTTGTAAATGATGATGGCAAGTTGATAGGTATCAATGTGACGTGTTATCCAAGTCTTGGATGAGGGTCACAGTTTTGAACGATATTTCTATTGTTAATAAATTTCTTGACGTATTCTTGAAGACTTCTTAGCCTACCCCAGAGCGTAAAATTGAATTTTGTATTGACCCCAGTACAAACCTATTTCTTAACCCTCAAATATTTCTTCAACTAAAACGAACGTATTATGCGCCAAAGACGTTGGCTCGAGCTGTTGAAGATTACGATCGTACCATTCAATAACATCGTGGAAAAGTGAACGTGGTAGCTGACGCGTTGTGTAGAAGATCGTATACGGTTACAAGTGTGAATATTCGAACCCACGTGAAGATAACGAATATACGATTAAAATCGACTTTAATCGATAAAGTTAAAGCCGCTCAAGCTACATACTAAGAGCTGATAAATGTGAAGAAGAAGGTTCAAGAGGGCGTTATTCTAGAAGCAAGAATCGACGAAGAGAGGAAATCTCAACTCTCGATTTAATTGGCCCATTTGAAATCCTCGATGAAGTAGGAACTGTGGCCTATAGACTCGTTTTACCGCCAAGTATGTTGCGTGTTCAGAACTTTTTTTTTACGTATCGATGTTACGTAAATATGTGGACGACCCGAACTGCATTATTAATTTAAAAACCGGACGAAATAGCGAAAGATTTAACGTATGAGGAGATACGTGTTAACATCTTGGATAAGAAGGATCATATTCGATGCTTAAAGGTTATACCTCAAGAGTTAGAATTTGAAGTGAAGTCAAGGTATCCTCACATGTTCGGCATACCAAGTACGTACGTAAATTTCGAGGGCGAAATTCTATAAGGAGGGGAGATTGTGAAACCCCAGATTTTATGAATAAATATTTAATTTTTCTCGAAATAATTTTTTTTATATTAATGTGTGGATTTGATATAATAGTTATGGGTAGTATTTATAAATTTTGCAAAGTATGCAAGTTGTCATATTATATTCGATTGGTCGGAGAATATTCTTTTTTTCGGGGAATATCCGTACGACGGTACAATTATTGGTGGACCCCACAACGGAATTATTGTCGGATTGAGAAAACGACAAAAATACTTTATGAAAATAACGGCGGAAGTTTTACCGTTGATACTGTTGAACTACTCGGTAGTAAAAGTACAGTAATACGTGTGGTTGCATAGTAGCACACGGTATTAATTATAATGCTTATGTGAGAAGTCACTCAGTTTGATTCCATTATTGTCAGTTAATAATATGAATTATTTAGCGATAATGACGTTTTGTTTTATTCGTATTATTAACGTAATAAAACAGAAACATCTTTTTATAATAAAACAGAATACTTTATTAAAGTTATTCTATAAATAGAATATATTATATTTTATTTAAAAAGATTTTTCTTTAAATATGGACCATCAGATTAAAGTAATCAATCTGGACCGTTCATGGATTAGTTACTATGCATTTCATTTTCCTATAAATAGAAGCTCATTCCTTCATTATTTTCTTACGAATTCACTGAACTCTAGAGAGAGAAACTATAGAGAGAGACTATATAGAGATAGAAGAAAAGTTTTCTGCTACTTCACTACTCTTTTATCCAGTTTTTTACGGTAAGGGGGTGTTATTCTTTCTTATTCATGAAGAGAACTGTTGTTATTCCATTTCTTATTATTCTGTTGGAATAAACATGTATACGCGGGATTACCCTATACTTGGTGACATTCTTCTATTATTCTGTTGGAACATCCTGTCTGTGTGTTTTACACCGGACCTGGTTCCGTTTTTATTATTATTCTGTTGGAACATCCTGTCTGTGTGTTTTACACCGGACCTGGTTCCGTCTTGTTATTATTCTGTCGGAATATCCTGTCTGTGCGTTTACGCCGGACCTGGTTCCATTATTTATTTTTTCTGTCGGAATATCCTGTCTGTGCGTTTACGCCGGACCTGGTTCCATTATTTATTATTCTGTTGGAATAACCTGTCTGTGCGGTCTATCGCATGCATGGTGATTTCTTTTGTTATTCCATTCTTTATTATACTCAGTTGGTTAAGTTTTGACTTCTATACTCCATGAAATTTGTGGAATATCCTTGATAATTGCGTTTCATCCAGTATCTTTTCATGAAAATATTCTTCTAAGTATTCTTGAATTTTACTCCACAAAGCAGTATCATGTTGACAATTTGGACGTTGTTAATTCTTGGATAAATTAATTCTTGAACTTGTTTTATTGAATTCTTATATCATTGTCATCATCCTCATGTTTATAATGTTGAAAGTCATCTGTGGCCTGTAGTGCATAGATGGACTTGGTATGATTATGACCAGGGATTATTCGGTTAATCATGACCGTAATGTTACAAATGATGTGGTAAAAGTCCTCATTGGCCCGTAGTGCATTGATGGACAGTTGTTGGCATGATCATGACCATTAATGAATATACGAATATCCTTGGCCGTAGTGCAGGGGGTGATTCGATGATGTGAATTATTTTATTAAGCTGAGTCTCAGCGATCACAGTGTTGGAAATCTTTTAAATCATAAAAGATAGTAGAGTTTATTTTCTACTTGACTCTTTTAATGGATTGCTTGTTCCGCTGCAGTTAAACTTGATGTCTATTATATTTTATCAGTTAACATTGTTGAAGGCTAATGATAATTTATTCTGCATTATCTTAGTCATAATATTTCTTACTGGGCTAGTTGAGCTCACCCTTTCTTTCACTGTTCTCTTCAGGAAATGAGAACGTAGCTGGGGCAAGTCGGGGAACGGAGGAGTGATGGTCGAATGATAGTATTAGTTAGTAGTCCTCACTATTCTATGTAATAGTGTGTTAATAAATGTAATGAGGACTCCTTTTGAGTATGAATACTCTCTAGAAGATAATATTTGTATTCAAACTCACAGTTTTTGTTTTGTCGTATTGTACACGACAGTTGTATTAGTAAGTTGTATTTGTATTCTGTACCATGTATCTGACGACCAAGATGGGTGACGTATACTTAATTTTGGGGGGTCACATTACTAT